>KK116405.1:169272-274856 GCA_000611955.2 Stegodyphus mimosarum | reverse complement strand
AAAACATCTGTTTTGTCATCAAATAGTGTTTATTGAGAATTTTTTTTGCATTTGAATTTTTTAAGTATATTTTAAAATTTATTAAAAAGAAATAATATTTTTGTGAAACAACTTATTTTAAATATCAGTTCTTTTCAAGTAGTAATGTAAATCAATGTATTACTGTGTGAAGTTGTTTCTTGAAAGTAAATAGTTTATATAGTTTAAAAGTTTTATTTTGTAGAACTATTGACAGGTAGAGGGTGTATAGATAAGAAAGTAATTACTTAAATAAGTAAATAAATATTATTATTTTTTTTCTGGTAAGTGTTTTATTGTATGCATTGTGTTATAGTATATGTAGCAGCAATGACAATAGGGCTTTAAAATTTAATTGCAATGCAAGTTAGAAATTTATCATAATGTGAGAAATCATAGCTCATAAACTGTATTTTGTATGTTGCTATTTGTTTTTTTATTAATGGATTAACTACTTTTACATCTTAAAATAATTTTAGGTTTTATTTTTTAACATAATCCATTTTTTGTGCTTAGATGTCAACTTTAGATGTTCGCACTAGAAACAGGAATTTAAGTGATGATCAAATATTTTCGAACCGGCAGACAACTAGGCATGTCTGTGTGGCCCTGAAGCGGTACTTTGAAGCCCATTTAGCTCTATTAGTGGAAGAAAAAAATTGTTTTACTTCTTTGAAACAAGATATAATAATGAATCATAATCCTCCAAAGCAGGATCAAGCAAAATGTGATTCTAAATTTTATAAGGTATGTATGACTAATAATAATATGAGGTCTCTTCATAAAGTATTGAGTCACTTTGAATGGCTCTCGAAATGCCTGTGTTATTATATCGTTATCTGTTAGAGAGTTGGAATGTATCTCATTCATTATAAATGAACCATGATTTTAGCCTCAAGATTGTGGTGCATTGCTCATGTATTTTAAGTTTGTATGCTGTATTTTGTCTTTGTCATTTGCCTCTACTGCACAGTGAGCTTCTGATTTTTTGGCAAAGATGGGTATGACTGTTTTCCTGATAGCCCCAAATTTAAAAATTTTTCATTCTTTTAAGATACTGGTAAACATGGAATTTAGCAAAAATCATTAGTCAGTTTTGTATATAAATCTGGGCTTGGCAGTGTGTCCAAGGGATTTACTATCCCAGATTCTTTTTAGCTTACAGCCTGTAGCATCCTTTTGTCTTTTAACTGCACATGATTGCCTTAATCCTCACCTGTTTTATCCTTGACTCAGGATTTTTTAGTTTGTTCTGTTTGTGACATTGGGCAATCCATGTACAGAGAACAATTAAATGTGTGCTCTGCACTTATTACTTTTAATCCTGCAGCCCTGGAGTACTGGGAAATAAGTTCGTTTTTTAGAGCTGGAAACAAGGTTGTCTTAATAAAATTTGTGAGCGTGTTTTTATGTTTCTGTCAGACAAAGGAGATAGATCATGGCAGAATTTACAATCCATTTATATCCTAGTATGTTTTACTGTGTAACAGAAATGAAGAATTTTATTTTGCTTGCAAAAGTGAGAATGCAACCAAGCAAACAAGTGGGGAGGGTTTATAATTCCTTGAGAATGGTTATCACAACTGAAAACCAAAGTAACATTTTCCATGCTATTGCCAAAGGGCCAAACAATGAGTATGTCTTAAAATTTGAAGAAGTGAGAAAAATAAACTGTTGACCCTGAAGAAGCTGTTTCACTGTGCAATGCATTCACTGCTCTTTTTTGAATGGAAATGCAGCAAGAACTGATGCTTATTTTCAGCTTGTTCAGTGAATGTACCTAAGTTAGACAATTAATTGTTTGCATTTTTAGAAATATAGCTGAATTTGTAGGGCAATTTTAAATTCAGTTGATGTGATGGGTTTTCAGCCTAGCTTGAATTTTTGCTAGAAAATTTTAGCTGTAGGCTTGTACACCAATCAGTTTATATTTGGAAATATATGATATTTGTTTAATTTTTAATTGAAATGTTTATGTATATTTTGATTATGAACTTGTTATTCTATGTTGTGTATGCCATTGATTTCTAATTCATATATTAAACTTTAGGCTTTAGATTTAACATATGAGAGTATTGAACATAACATTCAGATGCTGCACGACTCTTCAGTGACGCCCATGCTGCGCTGGAGGCCTGTTGACAAATTTTTGCATTTTGAGGGTGTTTCATTTCTATTAGAACTTATCTCAGCATATTTTGAGCTTAGTTATTCGGGAAGGTAAGTCTGAGTGATTAAGATATTTAATTTATGCCTTACTATTTGACAGAAATTTTCTACTTCAAAAGATGCTAACTCTCTTGATTGATGTGGGAGACTATCCATTTTTTGACTGCCAATCTGATTTGCAATATATTTCTCCTGACTTTTGAATATTCCTAAACTGCTGTGCTGTTTTTTATGTAGCTGGACTCAATATTTTGTTATTTTCATCCAAAAACCTAATTTAGGGTATCTGAAGTCGCATAATGTTTCTTTAGATAAGCCAAAGAAGAAAACCAAGGCCATTTCATCAGTGAGAGATTGCAATGCACTGTCACTAGATGCATGAAAGCAGATATTTTTGAAAATGTCACATTACAGTTCTCATTGAGCATCAGCTATTGCTGTGAGCCATTTTATGTAAACAGTTGAATTTTTTTTATAATAAGGCTTTTAATGAACCCTGAGATATAATGGAGAAGCATTTTGGACCATCTAGTTTTCTATACATTTAGTGCTATTTTATACCCCAAGAGCATGAAAATAGGATATAACAAACTGTATGGCTATCTTCGATTGAAATTTTTTGTGTATTTTTCATATTTTTTCCCAGAATTTTTTTCAAGTTTAAATTAAAAAATTACTGACGCTTTACATCATCCACATTTAGGATATTAGAATTTTCATTCAATCCATATTCTACCTGTAAAGAAAATCACTTTTACGTTACTTTTCTTTTATTTTCATCTTCATTTTTGTAAATAAAAAGTATGTGAAACAGGTGCAACACTGAATACTAGGAGAACAAAAATAAATTAAGCATAGCTTTGGATACCATGTGATGTACATGACAAGCAGAAAAAAAAAAAGTTTTCTGATTCTATTAAAATTGTTTGATTGAGCTGCCAGACAAAACTCTGTTCAAAGCTGAAGCTATGATGGAAATTTTCGCTATTCAGCAAACAAGTTGTGAATCTTATGAGGTTGTGATCTTGCGGTTGGTTCTACTTTCAGGAAATAAAACGTCTTCACCCTTATCAGTTTATTGAGTATAAATACTGTCCAAGTTTTTGATTTGCTTTCTTTGTCTTTTGCAAAACGCAAGTTATTCTTTATAAAGGTCATTGAATCTGTTTTGCAATTCCACATAACTTGGAATAAATGATTGTTTTATAACTGAACAATGTATAAGAAACAAAGGTGACAAAATCATAATCCTTTTTCATACTTTCCAGAGCAAAATTCTTACATATTCTTTGTCCAAAATTGCTGCACTCTGTTTACGTGTTAAAAATTCAATCTCTTGCTGAGCTGTAAACTTTAAATTTTTACATTGAAGTTAGGGTGAATATTATTTGCAAAATGGATGCAGACAAATCAACATCTGCCAGAAATACAGTTTACTCAAAACTACAATTGGTACCACATGAAAAGCCCAAAATCTGTAACTTCTGCTCATGGGAAGAATTTGGATTAGAGGAAAAAGTTGGAAATGGTAAATTATAGAAATGTTGAAGAAACATTGCTCATGTGGTTTACCATCCGAAAAGAGCCATAATCTGTTAATATCTGGAAAAATACTTCAAACAAAGGCCAGTGAATTTATCAGACACTTTGGGGAAACTTGCAAAGAAAAAAACAACAAATTTAGTAACTGCATATAATAATATTTACAATGAAATCTTAATATAATTTTAAAAAAAAAACTTTTTATTCACTTCTTTTAGTAAATATGAAAATATTAATGACAAATTTGGTAGATCAAGTTTTCTTCATTATTTTTACATGTTTTTGTGAGATAATCCATTTTTCTTTTTGGATTGAATATAACAAATCAAACTCTTGACCTTTTAAAGTTCCTTATAACAGAACTCAATTCTATCACTCACTGAGCACAAAGTAAGAACAAGGTAGCTTTTGATATTTCTCTCGTTGCTAATGAGTACGAGTTTCCTGTATTTCAAGAAATGGTTGAAAATTTATTATGTTTGTGAGAATAGTAAAATGAACATATGCTCTTTAAAAATTGCACACAGGGTGATTCTTTTGTATTATCTCATCAAAGAAAAATAATGAATTTATGAGGTATATCCATGTGTGATTGCATTTTTTTTTTCCAGTTTTGCTTGATGGTTTTAAACATATTTACTCTAAATTTTCTATTTCTATAATATATTCTTATCATATAAGAATTATTTAACTGCTAGAGGGTTTCTAGTATTTCTTCTAGCAATATGATTTTTGTATTCAGGTTGGTTGGTAGGTTGACATTTCTCCCGGTGATACTAATGTGTAGATTTCTTTATAGAAGATATGAAATGAATCTTTTGTGAACATGTAATTATGATGATATGTGAAAGGAAGATTACAGAGAATTTTTAAAAATCAAATGAAATTTTCAGTTTGCTAACACAGTTATGTTCTGCGAAACAAGAAACGGTTAAAAGTTTATGTGGCATGAGTTCTTTCCTTCATCTTGTAAATAATAACAGTTTATTGTTTTCAGTGTAACAAAGTTGGCTGTTTAGAAATAATATTTTTTTTCCCCTGAAATTTTATTAATAGCAGGTTTCATACAGTCCTTAAAAGTCACAAAAAATCCTTAGGTTTTTTGGAAATGATATTTGGTCCTTAAAAAGTCCTTAATTTTGCAGAATTCAGCGAAAGGTCTTCAAATTCTTTCCTACTTAATACAAACGGTGTGATTCCTGAATTTTTGGTGCATGAGAGTATGAACTCTATTGAAACTCTATTGAGTATTGAACTCTATTGAAACGTTTAACATTTCAAAATTATTTCTTTTTTGAAATAAAATATTACATCAAAACAACTTTTCCGTTTTGAAATACAATTTCTTTTTGTATGCAGTACTAAATTTAGCAACTTATCATTTTGGCGATTTCAAGACCAGTTTGTATACAAAATTTTTTATCCGGAGATTTGCAAATTTTTTGAACTTTTTTTTTTTTTACAAACATAATAAAATTTATAAATATCATTAAAATAATGATAACTTTTAAGAATTGTAATTAAGAAATAGAGTTAAAATAAAACATTTTATTTTCCCAAGTCAGATTTTAAAATGGCATTACTTTCGATTGTAGTGTCATAACAAATATGTCTTAAGATAACAAATGCTATAAAACACAATTTCTGAAGCATTTCTTAGCAAAAGCAAAAAAGCTACTTAAATATTTAAAAATTAATTTCATCTGTGTTCTTTTGTATTTTTTGAAGATTTTTTTCCCCATGTACTAGTTATAGAATATTCAAATGTATGCCAGTTTTCTCTTAAAAATTTACTTTTCACTTTTCTTTTCTGAATTTTTTATTAAAAAATCTTCTTGTTTTTTGCTGAGTGGGATAATTTCTAGACCTTGCATCTTGTAAAGTTTTAGAAGGATTTGAAATCAAGATTTATAGAAAAAGATCACAAAATGAAAAATGTTTCCATGGTTTTAACACATAATGAATCGGTTTTGTAGGAAATTTGTAATAAATTTTTTAGATTTTGGAGAATTTTACTAAGAACATTGAGGGGGGGGGAGAAAAAAAATTTCTACTTTTGATCCTAAAAAGTCTTTACTCTTAATATATTTATATTTCCGTTATTTTCTCAATATTTCACTAGACACAAAGTGGAAAATTGCAAAGGTGGCTCTAATCTTGTCACATAGACAGGCATCTGTAGGCAGGATTTTTTCTGTTAGTAAAACAAATTTGAAACTGACTTTTCAAAAGATTCATCTTGTATGTCTCTCTGACCATAAACAGGGGCAGGCATATTACCAGCTGGGACAATTTCTATGGGTCCTGAATTGGTCCTCTGTGGGTTCTGCCAAGTGTCTATCTTAAATTCTAAAATTTTACTAATCCCTAAAATTTTTTTTGCTCAGTGTCTCACTAACTTCTAAAATTCTGCCACAGTGGCTATGGTGCCAGCCCTGGCCTTATATAATAATTTTACATTTATTCTCAATACTCATATTATTAACAAAACAAAACAAAAAAAATTAGCTGTGTCTTCTATGCAATTTAAGTACATACTTCTTTAGAATAACAAAAATCTTTAGTTAAATCTGAAATTCTAAAATGAAGATGAAACTTACTGAGAAAGAATTTGATTATATGAAGAAAATTATTCTTCAAAGGTATATTGTTTAAGTGTTAACAAACCAGGGGATGAAGCAGGAACTAGTTGGAACATTCATTTGTTTATTGATAGAAATAAACTTAGAAAAGGTGCTAAAGAACACAGCAGCTTTAACAAATGATTTAAAACCAGTAGTTCAACCATCATCACCTTTTGTATCATCTGCACATACTCCAAAGCAATTTTTCAATTCTGATATTTCAGTTTTAAGAAATTCAATATCTTTACTATATAGTTTTCCTCTCTTGTGTATTCTTCGATTTGATAACAAACTAATAATTCATTGATGTTTTCTTAATATATCAGAAAGCTGAACTTTTTTGAAATATCAGTTGTTTTGTTTAACTGAATTGTAAATTTTGGGCCTTCTGTAGTAATAAATAATCTAGTAATAAGTCTAACAATCAGTTGCTTGAATTGGCCATTATTAATTTTAGAAATTCTATTGGTAACAGTGTCTAAAAGGAATTTTTCGAATTTCTTTGCCACATTTACTTCTCTGAAGTATTTCTATCATTTTAATAGCAGCAAGTAATATAAGATTGTCTCTAATGGTATATGGCATTTTATATTAAATAATCAGATATGAAGCTTCCTATGATAGGACTAAATATTTTTCACTAACAGTTCAAAATTTCTCAAAGTATTGTTATTCTTTATTTTAAAACTTTAATAGTTGTTGGAAATATTCTTTTGGTTTATTGACAGATGAAGGATGCTTCAGTTAAAGATGCCTTTTTGATTTTGATAGTTTTCATACTCTTCATAGCCAAACTATTATTGAAAAGTAAACAAAGAGTTTGTTCATTATAATTATTCAAATAAATATCATTCTTAATGGATTGAAACAGTAAAATACAATATTGTATTGTTCTTGCAATGTACACACTTGTTGCAATGAAGATATTGATTTTACTGGTTACAGTAGTTGCAGCTGTGCCAGTCTTATTCTGGGCATGCTCTTGCAGTATAGGACATTATATACTGTATATTTGCATCATACTTTGATTCTGAAATAACTGATACACTAAAATTACAATGCAACAATACTAATATGGTGCAGTTAGTGGTATTTTTCTATATGTATATAATTTGCAGTTCAGTTTGGTCAGTAATAGGATTTTATAACTGTGATGTTCAGGAAATGTGGTATTGTTAAATGAAAGATTATGAAGGGGTTGTGATTAATATCTTTTTAAATTTATGAACATGATTAAATTTTCATTACCTAAATATATCTGTGTATGATCCCATTTAAGGTCGGAAACCACAGTTAAAGAAATGCCGACTTAAACCATTTAAACCCGCAGGGCTAATGCAGCAGTTCATTTACATGGTGCCTATTTGGAATGATAGCTCTAAGTGTATGTCTTCAAAATGAAAGTTTTATTTATCTGACATCTTTTAATTCTTTTATTTATATATTTAATATATTTATTTAGCTAGCTTCTGCTGAGGTATGATTATTATTTTAGCAATTCTGCAAGGATAAAAGACTTAGGAAATGCTGAATTGTATTCAGTTAGTTTTATTAGATGTATGCACAGTATATATATATATTATGTGTAATGGTATTTATTTCTTAATCCTTTCAGAGCTGAGACAGTAAAGAGTGCTCTTGACATTTTAAAAATATGCTCTCTTACATCACCTACACAGTTGCTGTTTTGTGAGAAAATATCCAGTCCTGCATATTTACATGTTACAGGCATAAAGTAAGTAAACGTTTGTTTTGATTAAAATCTGTGGTGCAGTGTGGCCAGAAATTTTTCAACTAAAGTAGCAAAAGAAGACTCAAAAAGTCGCAAACGACGTCAGAGATCACGTGACTGTTGTGATGTCATAGTTATGCATGCTCACATGATCTCTGACGTCATCACAAATTCACTGTCTATTGGTTCCGTAAGTTACTGTATTCAATTCTTAGTCTTTTTAATTACGTATCATATTGTAACTTTAACGAAAATTTTAAAACTGTTTGCTCATTTTCAATTGTTTAATTACCATTTCTTTTTTAATTAATTCTCATTTAATTTAGGCTTTTATTTTAAAATTAATTCGTGCATACCCATTCTAACAGATTCCTCACGTTTAGACTGCTAGCACTTTTGTACTAAATTCTTTTGAGTTTGCAGTTAATTTTTTCTTTCCTTTCCCCCCTTTTTCTTTTTCTTCTTTTTCTTTCTTTTTCTTTCTTTCTTCTTTTTTTTTTTTTTTTTTTTTTTTTTTTTTTTTTTTAGCATAATTGTGAATATTTTAATTAAGGATTGCTTTTCAGTGAGATTTTCATTCTGCGTGGTGGTCTTTCACAATTTCAGATTGTGATTGCTTAAAAAAGACTTGTTTTTTCACTGTTAAATTTATTTCAGTTGTTATTTAGAAAAATGCCGGTGCTTTTATGTTTAAGTCATCTCCATTGCTTAGTTCTTAGCCATATTATAATCAGGAGCACAGATTTCATTTTTTTCTCTGTTTGGGTATGCTATATATGGCATGCAAACTGCAAGTTGTTTTGTTGGATTCACTATCACCGTAGAACTAGGAACTGAAAAAAAAAAAAAAAACTCACTGGTGAGGAGGGGGAAAAGGTGAGAGGTTCTGATGCAGCTTCTTGTCTTTCTTTCCCACTTTTACCCTTCTCATACATACCTCCTTCTGGTTACACTGTCGTCAGGCTGTGCAGCTTGAAAAGAAAAGCCCACACGTATACAAGATTGCCAAATGCCAACTTGTATTGAAGCCTAAGTGAACTTTTTTTTTATATAAATTATTTTTAATTGGTACGTTATTTTAACAAAAAAGTATTTTATGATACATTAAAAAAGCCTTTGAAGTCGCAAAAAGTAGCATAAGAAAATGATGGACATCGAAAAAATTTCGCAAAATCGCAAATACTGAAAAGTTTAATAGCACCAGGTTGCCAAAAGTCGAAAATTTGCGAAAATTCGCACAATCTGGCAAAACTGCTGTGGTGTCAAAAATTAGAAATGTGTAGAATTTTTAGTACTTATGTATTAACACAACCCTCTTAGCATAGTTTATCTATTTTTTACAGATGAAAAGGTAGAAGTTACTTATTAGGTGCAAGTTGGTGGTTTTTGCAACTTTTTTTTTTTGAAAACATCCCCAAACTATTGATATTTATTGTAAGTTAACAAGCATTATCTACATACAAAAAGGAAACATAATTAATTAATTTAAAATACAAATTTTAATTATTAAATATGTACATTAAAAAATAAAATTCTTACATTTTTCTCTAAATCCTTCTGTAATTACCCCATCCTGCATTTTTCTTCCCAATTACACAGTGATTTGCTTGGGGGGGGAAGAGAATTACAGAGATACAGCATCTTACTGTGGCGAAAGGCTAATTTCGCAATAGGCTAATTTCAATTTGAAGTTAAATCCTTTCTAAAATCTGTCTATGAAGAAATCTATGTCTATCATTGATTCGAAGAAACATTAATTTAAATATTTATTTACACTATATACAGTTAAACAGTTAATAAATGATCTTATGGAATTTTACAAAACAAAGGATAAGGCTTACTACGCCTTTCCCGTCTAGCATCTAACATCTAATTAATTTTTTCTACTTCAGGTGGGGGCACTGCTATCACTGTATGACATCATATTTCTCTACACTCCCCACCTGAACTCATGGAGTTCACACAATTAAGAAGAATAACAATTAAATCCAAATAAAATGAAAGTACTTACTTACTGTCACAAATTAAGAAAAAGGAAAAACTATTCTTCTGAACATCTACTAAAATATAAAATAAAACAAATTAATCAATTAAATATATGAAATTATTGAATAATCAATAAGTTCAAAAAATTCTCCTTAAATGTCAGAGTTCATAGTTCAGTCAGTAGTTCTAAAGTTTGTTCACAACTTCTAAAGGATATAAGAGCTGTATGGGTCTCTTAATTTGTCCTTTGGACGTCTTAATTAAACAAGAACGAACATGTTGATCTCGTCCTCTGTATAACTCTATTACCACACCAATAGACTTTGTAGATCCTTCTAAGAGAATGACATCTCCAACCTTTAATTCTTTACTATGGCTAGGATTATCCGAATGGTGGGCCGTTCGCAAGTCAAGTAGATATTGTTCCTTCCATGTTTTCCAGAGATGTTCTAAAAGTCTTGTTTGGTACACTTGTCGTTTCATCAGATAACTTCTATTCGAATTCTTGTCAATCATCTCGATAAAATGAAGTGGATAATTATGATTTTGTCGACCAAAGTTGAGAAAATGTGCTTTTGTCAGAGGCTCTGGTTCTTTCAAGTCATTGTAAGTATAATTTCTTTGATTTATGACATATTCAACTTCTGTTAAAATAGTAGTCAACTCTTCAAAATGTAATAGGGCTTTTCCAAGTGTTTTTCTCAAACAATCCTTCACAGACTTCACTAAGCGTTCATAAAATCCTCCCCACCATGCAGCACGTTCTGCGATAAATTTTCAGTTTATCTTTTTATTGGCATTAAAATCTTGAAATTTGGAATCCTTCAGTATTTTTGAAAAATATTCGAATTGTCGATTTACCTTTTGAAAGGTTTTGGCATTATCCGAGTAAATTGTGTCACAATGTCCTCGCCTTGATACGAATCGTCTAAAGGCCATCAAAAAATTTTCTGTTGACATACTGGAGACTAGCTCTAAATGAAGGGCTCTTGTAACAGCACAGGTGAAAAGAACTATGTACGATTTATCAGTTCCTGATGCAGATCTAACCCAAATTGGGCCCGCGAAGTCCACTCCAGAAACAAGAAATGGCGGAGTCTCAACTATTCTGTCTTTAGGCAGCTGTGCGGTTATCTGTTGAGCAGGTTTTGCTGTATACTTTCTACAAATAAGACAGTTTCTAAGTATCTTCTTCACAAGCTGTCGGCCTTTCGGTATCCAGTATTCTTTTCGAAGGCTGGCCAAAGTGGCTGTAACTCCACTGTGCATCAACTTGTTATGTTCTCTTTCAATAATCAGTTCCGTAAATTTCGAATTTCGAGGCAAGAGGATAGGATGTTTTTCTTCGGTGCTGAAATCGGAAAATTGTAATCTTCCTCCAAGCCGTAAGATTCCTTTATCGTCTAAAAACGGGGAAAAGGAATATATGGATGACTTCTTAGATATGCTTTTATCAGTTTCTAATGATGAAATTTCCAAATTATATGCTACTCTTTGAATTCTACGGATCCAGAATTCTTCTGCAACTTTAAGCTCTTCAGCTGTGGGAACATCTGTGAAGTTTGCATGTTTCCTAGCTTTCAAAGTGAAGCGTCTAATCCAAGATTTTATTCTTAATATTTTCATGAGATTACTGTACTTGGAAATATCAAACAATTCATCCTTCTCTTGTACGATAACATTTATACTGTTGGGTACAAGAAAACGTTTTTCTGTGTTCTAAATTTTCTTCTTTAACAACGTCCACATTACCAGAAGGCCAAAATTCTGAAGACTGTAACAGCCAGGGTGGTCCATGCCACCAAAGTTGGCAATTTCTTAAATTAGCAACACTAATTCCTCGTGATATGAGGTCGGCTGGGTTGTCTTTCCCACGGAAGTAATGCCAATTACTGCTTTTAGTTAGTTTCTTAATTTCATAAATTCTGTTTTTGATGAAAGGTTTAAATCTTTCGGGAGATCCGTGAATCCAAAAATAAGTTATTTGAGAATTAGTCCAATGGAAGGGGATTACTTCGTATTTCAAACATTTTGCGATTTTATCACTCAACCTGGCGGACAAAAGTGCGCCCAAGAGTTCCAATCTAGGAAGTGTAAGTGATTTCAGAGGTGCAACTCTACTCTTGGAAGCAACAAAAATTGTTTTAAAAGTTCCATTGTTCAAAACAATTCTTAGACATACCACGCATCCATAAGCTTTCAGACAAGCATCAGAAAAGTTATGGAGTTCTATTCGTTTCACATCTACATCTAATATTCCCTCTAAATAGTAACGGGGAATTCTGAGGTGGTTCAGTTCTTCAATTTCTTCATACCAGACTTTCCATTTATGACTAAGATCAGGTGGCAGTTCTTCATCCCAATCAATTTTCGCAGACCAGATTTCCTGAATAAGACACTTTATTCTAATGGTGAAAGGGCCGTAAAATCCGACAGGATCAAAAATATGCCCTGCAGTTTGCAATAGGAAACGTTTAGAGTTAATTGACGAGGATATGTAATTTGTTAAGTGTTGAGTGTCAAAATAAAAATTATCATTATCCGTATCCCAGTTAATTCCTAACACTTTGATGGGAACAATTTCAGGAGATTCTTGTATCGAAAATTCTTTGTGATGCCAAATGTCTTTGAGTTCTTTTGAATTAGTATGCCACTTATGTAGTGACATGCTAGCTTCATTAAAAATGTTCACAATTCCTAAACTTGTTTTCAGGGCTTGTTCTAAATTTTGTTGACCACCAATAATATCATCAACATACAGACAGTTGTTTAAGAGTTCTACTGTTTCAGGATATATTTCTGAATATTTTTAAGGTGATGCTTAATGGTAGCAACGAGTAGGAAGGGACTAGACTTAACTCCGAACAAAACTCTTGTAAATCTAAAGGTTTTCAAGTTTTCATTGCTATCATCAGGATCATCTTTCCAAAAGAATCGTGTAACGTCCCTATCTTCTTCATTCAACTCTATTTGTAAAAAGGCTTGTGTAATGTCAGCTGTTAAGGCTATCGAATTTTGTCTAAATTTTATCAGTAAATCAAAAATATCAGGATATAAGTTCGGACCCGTATATAAACAGTCGTTTAAAGAAAGTGTCTTTGGTCTATGTGCTGAAGCATCATAAACTATTCTTAGTCTGCTTGTTGTTCTATCATTTCTGATGACTGCCCTATGAGGTAAATAAAATAGAGTCTTGTCATTTCGATTGTCTTCCTTAACTGGTTCAATAATATGTTTTAACTCGTAATCTTTTAAAACCTCTGTATATTGAACAAATAAAGGGTTATCAATTTTAAATTTGTTACTTAATTTCTTAAATCTTTCAAGTGCTACATCCCTATTATCTTCCATTAGATGTTTTGAATTTGGTTTCCATGGTAATCTTACTTGGTATCTTCCATTCTTATACTTGATATCAGATTCGAAGGATTTCATAATTTCTAAATCAACAGTTTTGTCGTTCTGAGTATCACTTTCTAAACCTAAGTTTTCTAGCTT
The DNA here is from genome assembly GCA_000611955.2 of Stegodyphus mimosarum. NCBI lineage: Eukaryota > Metazoa > Arthropoda > Arachnida > Araneae > Eresidae > Stegodyphus > Stegodyphus mimosarum. The sequence continues at coordinate 261,287 of KK116405.1, read as the reverse complement.
CCAAAACTGTTGTAACTGATCTGATATCAAGTTTTCATTTACTATTACTTTCATAGTTAATAATTCACTAAATTCATTATTTACTTTACCCTGTAAACACCACCCAAATAAAGATTCTGTAGCTACTACATCTCTTGAAATTCTTTTAATTTTACCTGTAATTATAGAATAATAGAAATCTACCCCTATGAGAACATCAATTTTGTCACTTTGCCTACAACAGTCAGCTAATTGTAAATTTTGTAAAACTTTATTTTCCTTAGCAAAGTTCAAATCTGGAGGAGAGATGAGAGCATTGGATATATTTTCAACTTCGAGAAATTCAACATATATACTAAGTTTGGGATCGCTAATATTTTCTAGTTTGGCTTTAACAACATTGAAGGTTTTTTCTAACGCAGTTTTATCTCCAAATGAGTAAACAGAAAGTGATTCTTTTCTAACGATCGGAAGATCCATTTTACTAGATACATTTTTAGTTATGAAAGATCTCATTGAGCCATTATCAAAAAGAATTCTCACCTTTTCAGCTTTATCATTATTTCGAATTAATGCAGAAGCAGTTTGCAATAATATTTTATTAGATCTATTTTCATCGGAATTATATGACGAAACAGCGGAAATAACGTTGGAATCCGACGTTTTCTTTTCAAGTTTGTCGTTATCTTTTTTCTGATGAAATGAATAGCAAATGGCTTTTGAATGTTTATTACAGCAGAAGCTACAGTTTACTTTTTGTTTACAGTCTTTAATTCTATGCTTTTTATCCAAACATAAAAAACATCTGCCTTGCTTCTTCAAAATCTCTTTTTTCTTTTCCACACTTAAAGTTTCGCAATCCATAGATTTATGACTTCTATTCCCGCAGAACAGACACTGTGATTCAGCTGACGCTGCTAATAATTCGACTGTCGACGGCTTACTTGTTTTGACTGCAGAAAGTTTCGATTTGGAAGGTAGTGGTTTTTCTAATTGCGAGAATTTCTCTTTAGAGTTATAATAAACAGAAGCTGCGCGTTCTCTACTGAGTACTTCGTTCCTCAAAAAGTCTAATAGACCTTTTAAATCCCAATTTTCGTCTTTAATTTTTCGGCTATAATCAAGAACGAACTCATTAGGAAGTAATTTCAAAATTAAAGGCGTTAAAAGATTTCCGTAGGAATTAGAGTCTATTTTTAATGCTTCAAGATTTCTTATCTGCACTTCGGTGTGATCGAGAAGTTTTCTTAATCCGTTTACATCATTAGGATTTCTAACAGGTGAAATACTTAAGAGTTGTCCTAGATGCGAATTAATTAAGATGTTCGTTTGCCCAAATCTGGAACGTAATAGTTCAAGAGCAGCTTCGTAATTATTTTCGATAAGAGCGAAACCAGAAATAGCTTTGGCGGCTGAGCCACCAAGAAAGCTTTTCAAATAAATTAATTTTTCTATTTTTGATAAATTCGGATTTTTGTCAATCGCATTTTCGAACTGACCTATAAATTCTAACCAATCTGAAGGATCACCATAAAATTTAGAAATGGTTAATTTAGGAAGACGAGTGAATGTATTATTTTTGTTTTTCGAATCTGCAGTGGTTTCATTAGAAATGTTCCGATTTTCATTCTCCGAATTTTCGAGCTTTTTCAATTCCTTCAATTTTTTCTTTCCTCTAAATTGCCACAGTTGAATTTTCTCATCGTATTCTAGAACCGTTATGATTTCGATTTCAAATTCTTCCGTTTCAAGTTTTAAAAGTCGTTCTATTTGAGAGTCTAAATCTTTCAAAACTTTTGATTTTTCGTTTAATTGATCTAAATTTTCTTCTAATACATTTACGTTTATACTAATTTCATCTTTATTTAATTCAGTCTCGATTTTCTTTAATATCTTGGACACTGCAGTCCTGAATACCTTTCGTTTCGATTTCAGTTTAGCAATAAGATCTTCCATTATACTAATAATAGAAAGTGCAGGCTTACCTTGGCAGTCTTCGCACACTTCTAAAGTGCTAATCCAAAATTAGAAAACACAAATTTTCAAATTACCGAACGATTCATTTCAGGCCACAATGAACGATTCATTGTGGCGAAAGGCTAATTTCAATTCGAAGTTAAATCCTTTCTAAAATCTGTCTATGAAGAAATTTATATCTATCATTGATTCGAAGAAACGTTAATTTAAATATTTGTTTACACTATATAAGTTAAACAGTTAATAAATCATCTTATGGAATTTTACAAAACAAAGGATAAGGCTTACTACGCCTTTCCCGTCTAGCATCTAACATCTAATTAATTTTTTCTACTTCAGGTGGGGGCGCTGCTATCACTGTATGACATCATATTTCTCTACACTTACAAACTCCACTAACATTGGCTATCTACCAAATGCATCTCCTAATTGTTCCCTTCAGAGATTTTGTGTCAAAATTTTGTGTTTCTGAAGAAATTTTACCACAGTTCGTCCATTGCTGGCAAATCTCACATGTACATACTATAAAATTAATGCATGAAATATCATGATTTCTTTATAAAAACCATTGGAATAATAAAAAAAAAAGAACATATGCGAGAATGATGATGTTGAATGACTGAAAGATTGTTAGGAGCATGGTTGCCAGAGTTTGGCGACTTCTAGTATGGTGGTTGTGATAATATATAAGTACTGAACTTTTCTCCCCTTTGAAATGCTGAAAAATTACTATTGAATTCATTTGTGGATAATTTAATTTAACAGTTAAAATAATTATTTCTTGCTAATTTTGTTTTATGTTTATTTTAAAACATTGTTATAATATATTAATTTTATATTATTTTTATTTTCTGTAAGTTTTATTTATTATTAAATTAATTTTTGTCTTTAATTAAATTTTTAAGATTCTATGAAATAATTACCTGGCAAGTATTCTGAGTTTTAATTTAAATATTTTTTCTTAAGTAATTCCTGTTTTTAGTTAGATTTCATTATGGTGTCTTGTTTGCTGAAACATGCATGTAAATTTTTTTTAGAAGTGTTTCAACCGATAGGTTTATAATTATTGATCTGTAATACATTTAGCACCACTTACTCTCTTAATTATTTTAGTGTCTTACTTCAGGCTGCAGAAGGTGAATTAATGCCTGTTCCTGATATTCAGCGTGCGGCTCTTGAAATAATCATAAATTGTGTTTGCACTAAACTTCCATCATCAGGGGTAAGTATATTGTCTAATTTTGTAATTGTATGGAGTTTTGTGCAGTCATGGGAGCTTTAGGTTTCTCATGGAAAAAACATGTTTCTTCCAGAACAGTGGAAGAAACGAACAGTGGTGTACTTAAATGGCTAAATAAATTTATTAATAAGAATTTAACTTATTTGAAAATAAATGTTTTATTGTTTCTGCAATAAAATGCAAAGTAATTAGTAACTTTTTCTAAAAATTCTGGTGAAAAGTGTGTTAGAATTTTTGTTCACGTATAATATGTAATATTTTGTTAATGATTATGCACATTCAGTTTTTTTAATAATTCAGTTTTATTTTCCACTCTTTCTGAATTAATATGTTAATTGTGTATTTTTTGTGGTTTTAGGAACTGAAATTTATCCTAACTCAGATATGTAAATGCGGAACTCTTAATAGGAAGTATAAAAAACATATACATGTATATGCAGATGTGCATAATTTATTAAAAATTGTAGGCATACAAATGAACCTATATATAATGAAAAGATTTAAATTGATGGGTAATATTACAGTATTATATATGAATAAAATGGAAATGCATTATTAAATAAATAAAAAATTAATTTCTTCCGATTGATTTTCTCTACAGTGGAAGTATTTTGCTTAACTGCCAAGAATACATCTCTTTTAAAATTTTACTTTATCCTAATGACATTTGTAATATATGAATTCTTTTATGGTAGATAGGAATATATCATTTCTGAAATTTCTCTGGGATGTACTTGTGATAAAAGTTCAGTAGGATTAGAGAACATTTTCTCCTTGTTAAAATTTAACCATTCATTACCAAAATTTCAAAACAGGTTATTCCATGTGATGGGGGGTGTTCAACTTTTTTAAATAATCATGTAGACACAATTTTGTAATGTACTTTTTTATTTAAATTTTGTTTTCTGTTCTTTCTAAATAATTTTGCATATTATTTATCGATATAAACAGAAATTCAATTTCAGAATGTGTCTAAATTCAGAAATGGGAAAAAGTGCACAAAAATATATTCATATATTTGTACACTGTGAGCAAAATTAATTGAATTTGCAAATTATGTCTATTTTTATGAAAAGTATTGAACCAAAGGTATTAATTATGTCATCAAAAAATTATGCAGATATTCAGAGTCGAATATTTAAGCATACATTTGTATGTATTCAGAGCTGTGATTTTGGAGGGGAGAGAAGAGAGAGGAGGTTTTTGGCAATTTGTTTGGTTCACGACATTCACTGTGTTTCTTTCAAGAGTTGTAGAAATTTTATTAGATATCAGGTAAATTGAGCAGCCATGAATGTATGGCTGATGGAATGAGATAGAGAATTATCAGCAGATTGGAGGCACGCTAGTCATAAGTGCAGGTGCCTATAGAGCTCAGTGATATGCCCAATGTCATATACAATTTATGAAAATGTATTTCAGGACACTGGATCCATATCAAGATCTGGACAAGGTCTGTGAAGATCCACAATGATGAATCGTCACAATGAGGATCGTTATTTGGCACTTTCAACATTGCAACACAAAACTGCTTCAGCTTCACAGCTCTTATGTGAGATGTATGCTGCCACTTGGAACCCAAGTTTCCCGCCCAGAGGCTTTATGAGATAGGACTGTATGCCAGTAGATAGATCCGCTTTTTGCGTCCCACTCATGTTAAATAGAGAGAAATAATCTTTTAAACCTTAGGGGTTTTTACTACTTTTAACTCTTTAAAATTTTAACTCATACTCACTCCCTCTAGGTGCCGGACAAACTAAACTTAAAATAAACCCTACTAAGATGAACTTGTTAGAAAATAGAGGAAGGAACTAATTGGTTGATCTGACTCATAATAATATTAAGTATAACTTTTCTTAAAGCAGTTAATTCACACATAGCAAGACAAAGCAAATTCTTCTTAATAAACTTAACCTGAAAAGGAAGCTGGAATAAATCTTCTCTGGAACTCGGTAAAACTAAATACTAAATCTCAACCAAGCATTTCTATAATTCACTCATTTTAAAATAAACTCAAGAATAATTCATATTCATTTCATAGCAAAAACCTCATAAGCACCAGAGAAGAAATATTCAGACACCAATCAATCAGTTCCGCTACTAAAAATCAAGCACTAGATTTAACTGTCCTGGCACCTAAAAGTCATTTCAAATTCTATCTTAAAACACATTCAAAGTATCATTAATAAGTGGTTAGTACACATTTGCTAAAACAGGGCGCGTTGTGAGAACCCTAAAATGCATGAACATTTTTCAATAACCCCAAGCAAAAATAATCTCCATGTTTCTTAAAAGCCTCCCGGCTCAAACAAATGGAGTGACTGAACAGACCAACTACATACACACAAAAAAACAAATGCAAGTAATAACATATAATCAAACTCATTTATTAATTATCTAGGATAAGTTTATGGGAGACCTGGCCAGACTACCCTTACATACAAATGCAATTAATATTCCACATTAAATTTCTCCAAGAGTCATTTATCAAGATAAAAATTTTTTTTTGTTTAACACAATAACGGTTACTTAGAAATACTGAAATACATTAAATTAATCATTTAAAACAACTTCTATAGAAATTACAATTTACATAAACTTCTTATTTTTGACAATAACTTTCCCCCTTTATTTTTTCTTATTTTTCAATTAAATTTTCCTCTTTCTCCCCAGATTAAGCAAGAACAGTTTAAATTAAATTACAAAAAAAAATATAATCTTATGAAAAAACTCACAGTTGACTTTCGGGATCATCATGATAAGAAGCTATAGGCTGCAGAGGAATTCCGCCGTTGAACTGGATCTTGGTAATGAGCTACAATAAAGTCCACGAAAAATGACCTCTTGTAGAACTTCAAAGATGAAAAAAAAAACCGGCAATCAATATTCTAAAACATTAAAGTTGAAGGAGAAACCGCTGCAGATGAATTCCGCCTTGAACTGGATCTTAGGTAATCAAATTCAAAAAGCCCACGAAAAATGACCTCTTGTAGAACTTCAAAGATGAAAACTCGGCAATCAAAATTCTAAAACATTAAAGTTGAAGGAGAACCTCCGGGTACAGAACGATGATACTTTTCCTTCTCACGAACAGAGAGCTTCATTTAGGTACGAGCCCTTACACTTCCGTTTTACGGGAAAACCCGCTTCAAACTCGGAAGAGTTCGCTCTGAGTTCTACTTCTCGCAAATTAGAAGAAAATTCTCTATTAATCACATCATGCCGCATCGCAAACGTGAGCCACCCGTCGGGGTACAAGTGCAGCATCGCAAATCTCCTCAGCTAAAAGCCGAGTTCGTCCGCAGAACGCTAGCGCCAGCCACCCAAGCCCGGGTAGGCCTGGCCGCAGGCCAAAGGCCCTCTCTGCTAAATATTCAACTCCAAAAACTCGAAGACTCTGGTAAAAACTCTGACTTCAAAACTCGCGCAACAACCGAGGAAAACTCGGTTTCTCCTCCCACTCACAATTATAGGTCCAAAGTTACACATAAAATTAAATTCTTGCCAATCCGAGACTTTTCAATATAATTTAATAGGACAAGTTCAAACCCCCAAACGAATCAGAATTAAGTCATTGTCTACAGTAGCACCTGCGAAAAACTGGAAACTAAACATTCGACCCCCTCTGCTAACAAGCGAAAAATATAAGAAACAACAAAAAACTGCCCTTTCAAAGATTCAATTTACAACTTCCACCGAGGCCATAAACCAGGCGACATCACAGCGGGACGCCCGACAACAGTGTTCACTTTCAGCTTGGTAACAAAGACAAGAGAACAACGATATACTACTCAATGTTGCAACTGTCATCTTAAAAGGCATTTCCCACAGATGTTACTTCCGTTAGAAGACGCTCCCCTCTCTGCGTTAAAATTGACCGTTGAAGGAAAAAAATAATTGCTTAAAAATTTAAGTACACACTTTCCACATGTATATATTCATTACGCTCTTCACAATTTCAAACTTAAAAAAACCAAATACAAATAAAATACTTAAATAATGGATTACTTAAATCATTAAAAACACTTAAATTAAAAACACAGAATTCGCGACACAACATTCCAGGAAAAAATAATTGCTTAAAAATTTAAGTACACACTTTCCACATATATATATTCATTACGCTCTTCACAATTTCAAACTTAAAAAAACCAAATACAAATAAAATACTTAAATAATGGATTACTTAAATCATTAAAAACACTTAAATTAAAAACACAGAGTTCGCGACACAACACTCACTGCAGCATACTAGGGAACATGCTTAGCATGGCGCAGATAACATGCACCTTGGACTAGACTTATGTGGAGCACCATGCTTTGTACAGATGATTAAAGTGGAGCACCATGCTCGCGGATTCTATTCTCAGTCTTCGGTGGGGAAAACAACTCTTATTATAGTGATAATAGTTAATGCTTTGGAAATTTAGATTTACACACACACATATATATTGTGTGAGTGTGTAAGTCATATGTAATTTTTGTGTTTTCAAGTGGTATCTTAATTAATTGACCTGTTAGCACAGCCAGTGCGCACTACGCGGATAGACTGAAATTTTCTTAAAATACACTTGCAAAAGTCAGGGAATTTAATTCTCCTGTTTGAATTGCAACCCTGTCATACAGTTATTTCAAGGAAATTTGGAAGGAAGCAAAAATGCTTACATTCTATGTTCTTAGAATTTTGCAGCCCAACTAGCATAGTGGTTGTCACTGACTGCCATGCTGAAGGGCCCGGGTTCAAATCCCGGAGAAAGCATGGATGTTTGTTAATGTTTAGTGTCAGTGTGGCATGACAGCACTCTAAATATGCAGTAAGCCCAAAGTCCTCACGTGTGGTTTGTTGGAAAGGGGGGGGTTGTGGGAGACGATCAGACCCGTACCCCCAGGGTGCTCTCCATCAAAATTTGGGGGGGGGGAACTGAACTAAATCGCACTGTCACCTGTAAGGTGCTCAAGGCTGTTGCCAATGACAGACATAGCTTGCCCTCCTTGCTATAAGGTATTTCGTGGTCTTGGGCTGATGTTACTGTCAGACAAGTGAGCATAAGTAACAAAAACACAACAGGATTATGCAAGCCAAAATAAATATTCACCTAAATTTTGTACGAGGCGTATTCGGAAACTAAGTACTCTTTTGAAAAAAAAAAAAAAAAATAGTAAAACTGTTTTTTCGAATCCAATTTTATTTTTACATGAAAATACATGTCTTAAACTATTTTTCAACATAGTTTCCGCCAATGATCAAACACTTGTCATAGCGGGTGACCAGTTTTTGTATACCATCGTCAAAGAAACTTCCCGCCAGTTTCGAGAACCATGACTCCACAGCATTTTTCGTCACATTGTCACTTTGAACTTTTGTTTTTTCAGAGAATGTGTGTGTCTCCACTCCATCGATTGTTGTTTCGATTCTGGTGTGAAATGACACACCCAAGTTTCATCACCTGTCACAATTTGGTTTAAAAAGTTTTCTCCCTCATCACTGTACCGTGTGAGAAATGTCAGGGCACTACCAAGTCGCTTTGTTTTGTGATCATCAGTGAGCATTTTTGGAACCCATCGGGAACACAGTTTTTGATAATTCAAGCGGTCAGACACAATTTCGAACAAAACAGTACGTGAAATTTGTGGAAATGCCTCTGAAAGAGTTGTCATTGTGAAGCGTCTGTTCACATGAATTGCTTCATCAACTTTCCTTACCAAATCATCGGTGACAACAGAAGGCCGACCAGTCCGAGCCTCGGCATGGACATTTGTTCGACCTGCATTAAACATTCTTACCCACTTTCTCACCATTCCATCACTTATCGCGTATTCACCGTACACTTCTGTCACTTGACGATAAATTTCACCCAGTTTAATATTCCTCGCGTTCAAAAATTTAATCACGGCATGAATCTCACAGTCAGCGGGAGAACTAATTGTCTTAAACATTTTGAATGTGCACAGCAAACTGAAAACACAACATAGAGCAACCAAAATGGCAACAATTGAAAGTCAGTGAACAAGAAAGACCAGTTCGCATGCGCAGGACGCCTACCACAGCGCTGCGACGGCGCTAGAATGAAACGGTATTTAGTTTCCGAATACGCTACGTATTTATTGAAATTAATCTTAAAATGTTAACATTTGAAGGGATTTTATTTTTGAGTAAATGTGGTATTTTATTTTGTAAAGGTTTATGAATGCATGTATTATTATAAACATATTTTCTTTACCCCCTTTTTCTCCCTTCAAGGCAGAAAATAGTTCTCGTCCATCTTTAGCCTCTAAAAAGAAAGTACTCAGTCAAGAAGAGCATTTAAGTAAGCTGTGGAAAAGTGTTCGAATAAAAAATGGCATAATTGTAAGTTCTGCTTTTTCATTAAATTGCTATTTTATTCATATATGTGTTATAAAAATCCATTATTTATGTAGTGCTCTCATTTTAAAACAAGAGTGGAACTAAATTATTATTTGAGTCTTGTATTCCTATTATTTGGCTTTATTGTTTGTTCATATGTCCATTGTAAGAGTAGGTTTAGGAGTAAAGATGAGAATAGAAAGTAGAGTAAAGTCCGTTTTCTTATAGCAACCAAAATAACGGACAGAATTGAACGGTAAAGTCAAATAACCATAATACAGTATTCAAATAAGCATTTTGTTCCATATCTGTTTTAAAATTATGCATTGTATTTGATGTATTATTATCATTATATTGTTTATTACTGTCAAAAACCATCAGCGTGAAACAAAACTGTTTACAGAAAGTTACAAAAAAGTTATGAAAAACAAATAGAGTCAACATAGCATAGTGATCACAGAGGAAATCTGGGACTTGTTTTCATCCATAACAGGTACTTTGGAAGAAAAGTGTAGTAGAAGAGTAAAAATTTACTTCTTTCTTATTGTGAACATATAAACTGATTTATATTTATAAACTTTTAAGGAAGTATTAAGGAAGTATCAAACTTTTAAGTATATTTGTTCTTTTAATCATTCCAAAATCAATGAATACATGTTTTTAAAGTTCTGTTAAAACATCTTTCTACTTTTACATCTCATTCAGTTTTTATGACCTACAGAACATGTGTGTGAAATTATCTTGAATATTCTATTTCTTAATTCAAAAGTAGGTACAATTTTTACTGTTTTATTCCATACATTTTGAGAAATTTCTTCGGCTAGAAATAATTCATGACACAGTAAACTGTGTTTATTATTGTCAAATATTAAATCTCAAACTTTTGTATCATTTGCATTTGAAATTACATTCCTCTTCAGTGCAGACATCTGATAGGATATTTTTTCTAATCAGTTATTGCAGATTGAAATTGTATAATTGAATTTTTTTCAACTCTATTTGCAAAATGTCTCCTGAAAATTTATAAACATTATTAAATCATTCCTTAAAAATAAGTTGCAAATAAAAATAATAAATAAATAAATAAAGTGTATGGCTGTTAATCTTCTGTTTCTCATCGACTCCAATTAAAATAAAGAGTATTATAAATAAATCAGTGTTCTTTCTCTTTTGAAGTGTGTAGCTTCTGTTTCAAATGCTGATTTAGTTATGATGAAATTAAGTTATTCTCCAGCTTGAAAATATAGGTAAATTATTAACAGCAATTTTTGTGTCTGTTAGTTATAATATGGATCATTCTTTTATGTGCTTTTTTAACTGCTATTGGATTATCCATGATTTTGAGATAACTATGTACACCATACTCCATCTTAACCACGTTAATCAGAAGTTGACTACTGTTACATTACAAAGAAAGAAAGGGGAGGAGGGGAATACTTCACTTATTATTTTTAAATTTCATAGGGTTTCCTGTAAAATCCATTTAAGTCTAACTTGGATCTTTTGTGTAGTCTTAAATTAAAATGACAACAATAGAATTTTATTTATTTTTTTTTAGTGCAAATTTTGAAAATTTAGAAATTTTTCCTTTCAGGTTCTAATCAATCTTCTTTCCATCAAAAGTCCCCTGACAGATGCTGATTCCATCCGAGCTTTGGCTTGCAAAGTAAGTACACTCTGTTTTTTTGTTGCAGTGATCTTGTATTCCCATAAAGTAGTTATACAGAACTTACTGAAAATGTACCTAAATCAGAAAGAATTAAGAATATTAATATACTTTTAAGCCCTTTACTTGTTCTTTAAAAGTAATTTTAATATTGTAAAAGGCTTAATTTTATCATGCTTACTTTATGTATTTCGTTATGCTTAATTTAGTAAGGGGCTGAGGCAAGAAACATAGCTTTGCAGGATTGTCATTTGCCTTACTGGAAAATCCAGAACTTTGAAGAAAGTCAGTGAAAATATAAACTTTTTTAGGCATGGTTAGCAAAGTTAAAAATATATATATGAAATAATTTGGAATGTTGAATAGGAATGCTTATATATTAAGAAGTCTGCAGTCATGTTCAATTTTAATATTCCTTTTTATTCTCCTTGACAAACATTTTAAAGTTAACATAGATAAAGTGGCACACTTTTCATACCTTTTCTTGAAGAGCTACATTGGTTCTGTAAAAAGTTTTGCTTTTTAAGCCGCAAGTGACAGATCTAACTGGCAAGAGAAGCAGGAAGCGAAATGCTGCCTACCTGAGATGAAAGTTGAATATGAAGGAACTTGAGCTTTGGTTCTCAAGAGTTAGTTTCAGTTTACTTTATCCTGATTGGTTAATATTTAAGCTTTTAAACTTAGTATTAGCTGAAGCCTTTTGTTCATTGCATCATGAGCAGTATGTAAGAATCATAAGACAACTGTTAATTTTGAAATGATGCAGTGTAGAGAGATTTATTGTGAGCAGACACTATTTTTAGGACAAAGAGGAGAAATACTCTGAATTAAAATGGAAAATTAATAGAAAATTATAACTTTTTTTTAACCTTTCATATATATATATATATATATATATATATGTATATCTATCTATCTCTACATAAAATTCTTTGTACTCAGATATGTCTGTAAAAGTGCCATTTTACTTTTTTCTGAATTGTTTAAAAAAAATCTTCTTATTTTCTACTCTTACAAAGCTGATGTAGAACATTGATTAATTTTATAAAATCGGTATTGATGCTTTTCTGAGTGTGTGTATTTAAGTATGCAAAATATTTCTGAATTTTGTAGAGAAACATTTTTTTTTTAGATAGTTGATTGTGTATTATTAAGTGCAGCTATAGATTCTATGATTCTTTGAAATAGAACAAAAATTATACTTTTATAGGCACTTTGTGGATTAGCAAGGTCAGACCATGTGAAACAAATTATAAGCAAACTCCCTCTGGTGACAGATGGTCAGCTTTTAGGTAACAATGTATTTCATATAGTATTAAATTTTTGTGAACTTCTAAAATCTGCGGATTTATTTCTTGTTCATCTTCACTTAACCACTTCTTTTCTACTCTTCCTTTTTTCCAGTTTTTAGTCATAAATTAACTAGGAAAATTTCTTTCTTTCCCATAAACAATAAAAATTCTCAGTATTGCTGCCCTATGCCAGTTTTAATTAACACATTGCACTTTATTTCTTCTGATAATGTACACAAACAAGGTATGGATGCAGAAAAAGTGTGTATTGCCTTGTGTTTTACTCAGATTAAAATTCAATGTTTGTTTAATTGAATGAAAAAATAGAGGAAGGCTATCTGCATGTGGGGATAGATGTAGAAGATTTTTCTTACAGAAACTGCTTTGTATGTTACACATAGGGAAAACCACGGAAGCCACCCATCTGTAGGATTCAAACAAAGTACATAAGCTGTTGTGCTACCTTTGTTCATTTATCTGATCCACTCAGGTCAAATTATTAGTTTCTATTTTGCCATTCATGGTTTCAAAAATTATAGGGAAATTTAAATTACAAGCTGCTCAGAAAGATATTTAAAATAGCTCTATACTGAATGTGCTATTTAATATTTTTGGTAATTTGTTCACCAGTGGCTGAGTACATGAGACTACTGAACACCAAAGAGTTTATCCCAGTTTTTATTCATGGTAAACTCATAGACTGCATGAATTTTTGTGTTTTTTCGTACGGCTAGTATGAATGTCTCCTAAAACAGGTAACCCCTGCATGTTTTGTAATAATCAGTCAAACTGACCAAACCTGTCTGTCTGACAATAGGCAAATTGTATGCTCAAATCATGGAAGGTTTGAATCCTACCTAAAAGTGTGAATGTTTACATGAGTGATTGTACTATCTTGAGTAAGTCATGTTTTATTTCTTCCCTTGTGCACCCTGAAAAGCATTATTGCTGTTGAAAAGATCTAGCATTTTCTAGCATGGTTACTGAATTTTGAACTGTTTATTGAAAATCAAACTGTTATTGTTATTATTATTATTACTTTTTATTGAGAAAATGAACCTCCAGTTATGTTCTTCATTCATTAAACTTCATCTGTAGTCACTTGATAATCTGATGATGGAGAGAATAATTAGTAACTGTCATACCTCTCTTTGCAACAGTTTAACTAAGTGACAAAAAGTTGATTGAATGATTGCAGAAAGTTGATTCAGTCTTTGTGCATATAATCATTCAGACAGAAAAATTTGCTTGAATTTCTTCCCATAAGGAGGTGATATTTTGTAAAATGTTAGTTTGGTAGTCGTTGCCAGTAAGTTACAGTTTGACTATTTTATTAGGGTTAGTAAGAAACAAGTCAGTGCACCGTATGTTATCATGATTAATTAATTGATTATAATTGTCCAAATAGTTGAGTAAAATATTTTCTCAAATTGAATCTCATTTTTGTTTTAGATTTGATGAAAGAACCTGTTCTGCAAGATAAAGGTAATGACCACGTTCTTTTTTGCAAATATGGATTGGAATTAATTCAACGAGTGACCGGAGCTCCTATTTCTGCAGGTTCTGAATTATCCATGCTCAACATAAATAAGGTTTCCATTTTTAATAGATTATATAATTAAATATAATGGCACAAAATTTTATCTATTTCATGTATAGAAATAACATCGCAGTTGTGATGTGATTGTTTGGATGGATCTTGTACATGAAAATTTCTTCCAAATATAATTTTGAACATTTAAAATCCTACTGTACTCCTAATAGTGCTGATTTAGAAATAAGACTCTGTCTTTCTTCAAGTTATGTTCAATCTTATGATAATTTACTCATCTTTATCCTTTGAACAGAATAATGAAAAGGCAATCATATTGATGGATTTTAGAATGAAATTCTGTTTACAGTACCCACTACTTACTAGAATAGCTTCCATTCCAAACTTATTTGAATTCATTAAGTGGCTGAGTTTAATAGTGTCAATTTGTATTGTAAATCGGGATATCAGTTTAAAACTTTCTGAGTAAAATAATAAGTGACAATTAATTCAATAATTAATCCTAAAATAATAATTAAAAATTCATGCTAAAATTTAATAATTTCTGTAACTTTGAAATTGTGTATTATTGATGAAATTTAATCTCTTATAAAAAAACTGTGTTTATTTCATATTTAAGTCTTTTTTGTATTTTACTCTCAGTTTTGTAAAACTGTTGGTAGCTTTTTTGATACGCATATTTGAGTTCAAGAGTTTTTCATCTTTTCAAGGATTTAATTGATGTTGGCTTATCATCACTTTCTCCTATATCACTTTCGCTAATAGCATCTGCAGTTCTTTTAACATTTCTGAAATGTTTTTACACATGTTGTCTCAATATTTTTGTGAATTAATTAGCTTGCAAATCCTTCAAAACTTCTGCATAAAAAGTCACATTTTTTAAAACAGTTTTTAACTGATTTTAACTGAGATTAACCCCCTTCATTGACTATAATATGCATGGCCTCTATCAGAGCTATTGATTTATTTTTTTCTTTTTAAAGTGCTTGCATTTTCAAAAATTGAATTCTGTTCATCATTTTCTGAACATCATTTCTACATTGACATTTGCAAGCTTTTATAAAAGCATGGTCTGAAAGCTAAATGTTAAGTTATATCTGCAGGAAGCAATACTAGTGTTTTTCAGACAAAGATCAGAAATGTGTGCTGTGCACAGTTATTAGTCCAAAAGAACACTGTTAGTCTCGAAACATGATTTTACATTGTTTCACTTTTGAGTCTTTTGCCATTCAGAAAAAAAATATAAGATATTATTCTTTTATATTTAATCTGTTTTATTAATTAACAAAGTAAACCATTTAAAAGCAATAGATGCTATCTTAAGAATATTATTTTACTTTTTAATCTGATTGATTTAGATAAAAATGCATTTAATTCATATGTCTCATTAAAACTTTAAATATTTTTTTCACTTTTAAATATATGCAAGATATCTAACTTTCCTGTGTTAGTCTAAATGCATATACATATAATATCCTGTAAAAGGTTTTGATTTTTGATTGGTAAATTTTATCATTTCTTAGTTCACAATTCAGTTAAAAAATTCAGGAAAAATACTACTTGACATCCATAAATTCTTGCTGCTGTAGTTAAGTTAAATTCTTGACTCCTTTCAAACATCTGGGTCTTCTGGTTTTGTCAATAACCAATGCTGTCTCCTTAATGGTTGGATCTGTATTGCAGGTTAATAGCACAGTAACTCATTCCTTCAATTTCTTAAAGCAGCTGCCATTTCAGTTAAAAATGTTAAAATGTGTTCTGGTAATATTCTGTAACACAATGCTATTTCGTATACTATATTATAAATTTTGTGTGGCTTGCATTCATTTAGTAGCCCAAGTAAACCTTCTTTTTTCAGCCACATGATGATCTGCCTCTTCCTTCTCAGTATGTAATTTCTCATAAACAATATTTAATTTCTCATTCTCCAACTTAATGAACCATCTGTCAGTTAATATAGAATCTCTGCTAGCATTTAGCAAATTCATGAAAGAAGCTGTAGAAATAGAAACATGTTTTAGCTTTATGTCTTGAAACCATTCTAAAAAAGCAGTTTCAGCCTCTCTTGATTTTCTTTCCTTTCCCCCTTCTTTTCTTTTTTTCCCTTTTTATTTCTTTCCCTTTTTTTTTTTTTTGTGTGTGTATGTGTTTCCTTGAAACACATGTATTTTTCATTACTTCTTCATTAATTTTAATTTTTGTTGAACTAAATTGCAGAATGCTGTTTAAAAAATTCCTTTCTTAAATGAAGCTTCTCTCTAGTTGCAATTACTAAGACCGTCAAGAAGTTTTAACAGTTTATCCCTTTCTTTCAGGCTTAAGTCTTTTCGCTTAGCATTTTTGACGTTACAAGTTGAGTGCGAAACAAATTTTAAAAATGCTTCTTCCAGTGATTTATTCATATTTGTGTTTCTAGCCAGTATAAAGATTGCCCTTTGTGTGTTTAGTCCATCTGCTACTTTACAATTACAAGCATGACCAATGCTTTCTTTCCTTTTTCCCCAGCTTACAGTTATTATGTTCTTTACATTCATAGATTAAAATGTACGATAATGCTAAGAAGCATTTAATGAACTTTTTTTATTACTCTTTGTGAACATAATGTGTCTATCTTAAACAGAAGAATTTTAAATGTGGAAATGTTAAAAGATGGGATACAAAATGTGCACTCCACTTCATATCAGCTGTTATTCAAGAAGGAACCATGATTCATTTATAGTGTCTTTACAGCAGGTCTGTTGAGTCAGAGTCAAGGAGTCGGAATCAGAGTTAGGCAGATTTTTGGTTAAATGGAATCGGAGCTGGAGTTTCTAAAAACACGTTGACTGCGACTCCAGTTTTTGTTGGACAGTTTGATTTTGTAATGAAATTAAAGTGAATTGAAAAAAAAATTAAGGAAAAAATGAGTTATTACTTTTATTTATGGACTATATACATTAATAAATAGTTATTTTCCGTTTTATTGACATATCAATAAATAAATATAAGGGAGGAGGATGGATGTGATACTAGCCATTATTGATTATTTAGTTACTTCATTTCGTTAAAAATCTCTTTGGTAAATTTATATAAGCAGCAATAGTAGCAAGAACTACCAAAATTGATACCATTCTTAGGAAGTGAGCAGGTAAAGGAGCAATTATTCATCAAGCAACTCAATAGAAGTACATATTTGATGATGGAGTGGTTGTTAGAATTAAGAACTTTTTTAGAAGATGTAGATAAGCTTAATGTTTCACTAACAGAAAGACTGTGGAATGATCTTGCAGAATTGGAAGCTCTCCTTTTTATACCGTATAAGCTACAAAAAAGCTACAACCTGAAGAATTAACAGGAGGCGAGAATGGAAGAATGGGATGTCTCTTCTTTCTGAAATGGAGGGCTTATTGCAGAAAGAATCATATCTTCAATGAAGGAAGAAAGAAAAACTAGTTTGCTAGACAATGAGATCTTGCTGGGTTCAAGATATGTAGATACAAAACACGGAATTTTGTTGGAAGACGAACAAATTAAAAGGGCAAAGAAAGCCATTGAAGAACTCTCATTAAGAACAAAATTATTCTCAAAACAATTGAAGTATTCAAATCGGGACAGCCAAACTGCAGATATTGCAGCTGAGTCTCTTATTATCCTCTTCCAGTGATGAATTAGATTTTGAGAAATATTTGGATAACATCGAAAAGGCTAAGGCAAAGCAAAATGAAAATAAAGAACCAAGAGCCTTTAGATATAAAAATGAAACAATATAAACAAGATTTCTACACAACCTTTGAAGAAAAAGAGAAATACGATCGCTCTTGCAAGACACCTCTTTTAGAACTTATAAAATTTATCCTGAAAAGTTAAAAAAAGTAGCATTAACAGAAGCAGCTCTCCTCCTACTCAAGTTAGTGTGGAAAGACTCTTCTCAGCTCTGAAGTTTATCAAATTGGATCTATGGTTCTTTAATAAAGATCTTACCGAAGCTATACTGTTTCTTAGAAATTACTAATGTCGGTTTTTCCATTTCATAACAAAGGATAATTAATGTAAATAATTTGCTATGCCATCAGTTTTTTTTCTATAATATCTATTACTTCTTTTATATTAAAAAAATAAGCTGTAACACATGTGTATATGTTTAATATATATATGAGGGAGTCGGAATCAGAGTTGGTTTAAAATTCAGGAATCAGAGTCTGTCATTTTCCCTACCGACTCCACAGCCCTGCTTTACAGGATTACTTTTGTTAATCTCAAGGAAAGAAAATTTTCCCTCAGTATTCAAGAAAAATCCCTCATCCATTTACAGTACCTGTAGAGAATTGTTTTTGTTAACCTGAAGAAAATTCTGCCTTTTTAAAGTCCAGTGCAGACAAAGAATTCTGAAAAAAGTTTCTCACAGGTACAGAGACCTGGGATAGGAAAATCCATTTTATTGAAGCTCTACATAACTGAACAATAAAGCAGTGGTTTATAATACATTAAAAATGTATTAGTAAGATATTGCGCTGAAGAATTAGTCTTTTGCTAACCTGAGTTTTATAGCAGCAGAAATGAGTTTAATAAATGACAGTTTTCCCATTGATTAGTGTGTGTTTGTTTTGGTTCCTGGAAACTTGAATGCATTAAGCATCTGAATTTAATAACTAGTGAGTTTAATAAGGGGCAGACACTGTATACTTTATTAAATATTAAATGTACTCCACGTCATAAATTCTGCACCATGAATGAATGCTCAGATCCTACCAAGTTGTACAGATAGATAAACCAAGCAGGTTAATACAGGTAACAGGAGAGAACAACTGATTTATTTTCAGCAGGTAACAGAAGAAATGATTTAATTCATACGTAGAAAAGTTCTAAGGTCCTAAAATTTAATAAGAAATGGGTTTTCTATTTTAGGTGATATGTTGGTGAGCCTGCTATAACATTGATTTGAAAGGCATCTGAATACTCTACCAAGATATCATGGACTGTATTGTTTTGATCTGAATCCACAATTCTGTATGTAGTGGGAATGGGAAGATATTCAACTGACACCTCATTGGGTCTTACAGATTCTTAAGGGACTGCCTGATAGCCTCATTCCCTTCAGACGCTTTCCTGGCAATTATCAATAGTGATTTCCACATTGCATCCCACACTGCCCTGGTGTAATACCATTCTAGGTGAAGATGAAAGTGGCTCACTGTTAAGAGCAGCCACCTCTTCAACAGATGGCTGGGTAACAGTGGTATGATACTAAACATGTTGATATGAGAGGATTCAAAACTCTCTGTGTACATTTCAAGAGGCTGTCAATCATGGATTCTATATACATTATGATATAGTATCTTATATAGTGATTTGTGCTCTCTGATGTCCATCTTTCAGCTCCAGCCCTACTGTGTTGGGTGTTTTGTTGGAACTATCATCTCCAAATGTTATTGACAGCTACAGCATGGTACTGCATTTCCTCAGCAGAATGGCACAAAGATCAACCAATAGTATAAGCACTTATAATGAAATTTTTTCCGAAGAGATTCCTATAATAAAAGTATGATGGAATCTTGAAAACATTTACACTCCTTGTTTATTTTTCCGACACAATAACAGCAAAAACACCATTGTTTTTGCAACCGTAACTGTATCTTAAATGACAGATATAAATCTTAGTTTTCTGCTTACATCATAGTCATAGTTCATATGATTGGCCAGAAATATTAATCAGTTACATAATTGCACGTATGAATTCATTTTGGGAGTTTGCATAGCATAGCATTCTCATCTTGGTGTGGCATTCCTCTGTCAAGTAGTGTGTATTTGCAGAAGTTAAAATACAGTCTTTTACCTAATAGAATTTAAGAGCTTGTATTGCCTTTGTCCTTTTTTGTAATAAAGCTGCATCTGCAGTAGAAAATTTTGTAGTATATCAGTGGAACTGCGAGCTGTTGCACATCAACTTAAAATATGCTTTTGTCTTTTCACCTTAATTTTTAAAAGCCGAAAAATGTTTTTAATAAGTATTTAAATTTAATATTGACATACAAGCAACCTGAAATTGTGGATATATTAAAAGAAGTTTATTGTATGGTATCTGTGTATCGATAAAGATCGAAAAGTTTTGAGGTGGGTTGAACTTTTAATGAATATTTATGTGAAATTTCTGAATAAAATCTTTGCTAAAATTGATTAAATATTATTTGATATTAACATGCTTTATATTTTTTCAATGTAAAGTTGCTAGATGCAAAATTTGAATGTATTGATTACTTTATCAAAACAATGCCTTTAACTTAATTTTCTAATATTTTTGAGATATTTTCCTTGAAAGATTGATTGCAGATATGCTGCTCTATTATGGAAAAATTTGTTAACAGAACTGTTATTTTTATTTATTTATTTATTTATTTATGTCAGTATGGGTTGGGTTCATATAAATTCCAATAATCCAGCTGAAAAAGTTGGTGGCTGGACAAGAGGAGAAATGAACCTCTGTTAATATTTCAACTAAAACTGGTTTGGTAGAAAACATACTGTTGCTTTTAGCATCCAGTTTCTTTGACTCAATTAATACTGGCTTGGTCAGTTTCTTTAATTTTATCAAATTGCCATTGTAGCATCTAATTTTTTTTTACTGTTTAAAATAGCTTGGCAGAAATCATACTGTCCCTTATTTCTTTGATTCATTCAGTTTCTTTGATTCGTTAAAAGTGGCTTGGTATAAAACTTACTTTTTAGTTCCTTTGACTAATAAATGTTCCCGTTTATTTTATCTATGGTGTCCATGATCTATAATTCTGTATTAACTGTACAACAGGGGCTGTTGCCATCAACAAGTGTAAAAAGCTAATTAGTGCTTGTCATTTTCAGTCACTGATTGTCTTTTCTACATTGTTGTTGAAGTCAGCCAGTCAGTCAATAACTATCATCTAACGTCTGGGATTTTTTTCTTGTATCTGTTTTAAATTTAAGCTTTATCTGCCTGCATTCTGAAACTTGAAAATGAATTTCTCTATTAAAATATTATTTAAAATTTCCTTGCTCCTGCTATGTGTCTGAGTTGGAAATGGTATCAGAATCTCCTCTTATATTAGGAAAGATGATGTAAATTATATTATATGTATTCGTAACAAAGTATTTATTGGGAAAAAAAAAAGGCTGTAAGTAAAAAAGCAAATCATGTGAGCACGGACAACTGAGTCTAAAAATTTGGTAAAATGTTTGATAATATTAGATTCTTTTATTGTTTTTTGATAGTATTAGATATACAGCTTTAATATTAACATTTCTATTTCAACAGTCTGAAATTGTAGCGAAAACCAAAGTTGTGTACAATGAAGCTCAACTTCTGCAGTTAATTTCAGAGCACCTTAAAGAACATGGTAAACCAATTTTTTATTTTTTCATTATTTTTTCTCTTATTTATATTATATGCTTTAATTTTATAAACTACGATAATTTCTCAATATCTTGAATTTAATACTGATGGGAAATGTTTTTATCTTAATTAGTAATTCCTTCTTAAAATGCTCTTGTGCTCATTATTTCAGATTTGATGTATAATATATGCCTCAATTACCTTTATTATTTGAAAGGAGTAGGTGAAAAATTCCTGATAACTTTATTATTACAGGTGAATAGGTTTTAATTCTGTAGCATAGAACTGAATTATGTGGAGCTATATAATTGGGAGCATCAGTTGATTCAACCATTTTCTTTAAACATTTATGAATAACTTTGAGCAGCAAGCACTTTTGTGCTTTATTATTTGGGACAGGCAAAAATTGCAGAGCCTTAGAAAAGACTTGCACCATTAATGAAGGAGTGCAACACAGTACCAATACTGCATGGAACTGACAACATTTTTGCTGAAACAGGATTGACAAAGCGGCCAAGACTGTTTCAGCTGCATGCATTGTCGGTCACTTAGGTACACTTAAAAGAAATGCAGGTGCACTTAAAAAGAAGGGGAAAATTGTGTGTGTGTATGCATTATTGTTAATTATAAATTTCTGTTCCATTATGCAATGTCTGTTTTATGCTGTTGGGGTTCCTATGCCTGTGTCAATTCTGTGCGGTATTCAGTCATCTGCTAGTGTCAGTTCTGTATGATATTGGCTGTATATCATTTTTTCTTACCATCACATACATTAATTTCTGAGCAAAATATATTTTGCAACTTTATGGCTGTTACTGTGGCAGAGTATCATGCTCTGTCCTCCATCATATTTACATCTCATACACAGTTATTCCTATACCTTTGTAAAAATCTACTTACAATCCTCAGAAAGAAATTGGGATGATTTCTGTCATTCTGTATGCACTATCATCTGCCACCTATTTGTTTTAAAGGTAACTTGCTTCTTTTTATCAAAACATAGTTTAAGCAAAATGCACATACAGAAACTAATTTCGGCTATCTCACATAGAAGTAAATATGCATAGCTTTGTTAAGCAAAAATGGGTGGTGATGATACTTGCGGATAAATGTGTGAATTAGAATTATTTGATAGATGCAGGGATTACACAGTAGATAAATCACAAAAACTTCGTTTAGCCACCCTATTTCAACAGGGACATGGGAAACAGGGCTTAACTGCCAGTGCTTTAAAATCTTACCCAACCAAGTGACCAGTTCAGAAAAATGACTATTTTAAACTCATAACCATCCTACCTATTCAGCAAGTATACTGAAACTTTCAGCAAGAGTACTGATTCCCCCCCAAATCGAATACAGCAATATTTTCAATAAATAATTAAAAGACATCATGTACTTACAAATGGATGTACCTGCAAAAAGAGTTTTCGACAGTTTCAGGTAGAAATAAACAAGAATAGTTACACTAGTGCAAATGATATTTGCTGGTTAAAAAATGGGTAATCGTATAGTATGCACTCTTCCATTTACCACTAAAACCATTTATTAATTAGTTTATAAAAAAATAACGTTTAAAATTTTTTATACTTATAAAGAACCTGTTACATAGAATTCAATACTTCACATCCTATCAAATTAAATAATTCCTTAGAATTCACACAGTAATCAATGAGGATGGTAATCAATGAGTAATCGTGTAATATATGACCTATCACTTTTAGTTAATTATTTATTTTTTAGATGGTAGCACTAAAACTGCTTATTGTTTTAATGGTAGTATGCAACTAATGGTAATTAGTTGGTTGTTTATCTGGTGGCTCCACTGAAAAACTATTTTTGGTGCTATAAAATGGTAAAAAGAAGGGATTAAAACAATAAGCAGTTTTAGTGCTGCCATCTAAAAAGTAAATAATTAACTAAAAGTGGTAGGTCATATATTACACGATTACTCATTGATTACCATCCTCATTGATTACTGTGTGAATTCTAAGGAATTATTTAATTTGATAGGATGTGAAGTATTGAATTCTATGTAACAGGTTCTTTATAAGTATAAAAAATTTTAAACGTTATTTTTTTATAAACTCATTAATAATATAGTATTTATCGTGATTAAGGTTGTGTGTTTATTTGGATTTAATTATTGAATGAATGGGGAGTTAATGGCTTTAACAATCAGAGTATCATCATAATTAAAGAAACAAATAAAAAACAATAGAATAAACTTTAGATTTATGTAGTCTAAAGTTTCTGTTAAACTTAAAATTTATTATTATTATTTAGCTGAACAATTAGTGTGTAATGTGAATTTCAGAAATGAAATTAATTGTGTCAAGTACTATTTCTACTGGTATATTTTGCACGTGATGTTTTATCATGATATTTGTAAATATTAATTTCTTATCCACAGGTTTCTATGAAACTGCTGAGTGCCTTCTAAGAGAAATGAGTAAAAAGTTAATCCCTGCTCCTTCATCTTCTTCCGTCAGAACTCCGGTAATTTTTGCTTCTATACTTCACCAGTTTTTTAAGTTAAAATAAATGTCAATACAAAATTTCTGTCATTTTCATTAACAAATTCTGAAGAAGCATCACAAACAAAGTTTTGAATATTGTCAATCACAGGATCACTGCCTAGAAAATCAAGAGGTGTTGGGGGGGGAGGCCAGGGAAGGTCAGTGAAAATAAAATATTTTTTGAAAAAGGCAAGGAATTTCAAACAAATGTTCAGGGCAATTCTTTCCTGATAATAAAATGTTAAGTAGTTTTTAACTAGTAATCTGTGAATATCTGAAAACTTTGTGGATTTTTTTTTCAAGTGTTAAATGCATGATGATAAATAAAGCAGTATAAAAGCATAAGAAGATTTCATTGAATCACATAAGCAATATTTGTTTTATGATTTTTTTGCCATCTCTATGGCAATTGGAAAATTCCTTTAAAAAATCTTTTTAGGTTTATTTGTATGTAATTGAGATGCTGTTTGAGTCTCCAAATAACTGATCATTCAGAGAATTTTGAAGGGACCTAAGGAAATAAAAAATCTTATGGAGCAAGATCTGGTGAATATAAAGGGGGATGACACAAAATGTTCCAGCCATATTTAATAAATCGTAGTCTTTCTCTGAGGACATTAATCAAAATGTGGGTTGAGCATTTTCATGATGGGAGACTACGCTTTGACGATTGGTCAGTTCTGTGTGTTTACTTTGATTTCTGCTTTTGAAACTGCCATTTAGGAATAGTAATTTTCAGAATTTATTGCTCAATTTGGTTGCCAACAGTTTATAATATGCAGTTCCTTTCTTATCTCACCATACACAAAAGCATTACTTTTTTAGTATGCAATTTTCTCTCAGTATTTCTAAATGAAGTTCTTTTGGCTTACCTCATGATCTTTTTCTTATAACATTATTCTAGAATATTCACTTCACATCTCCAGTAAGGAGTCATTTCAAGAAAAGCTTCTTTATTTCTTTTCAGCAAAGAATTACATGCCAACACACAGTCAAGCATATTCTGCTCTGTTGAAGTATGGGGCATTCATCTATCATAGCATCTTATATACTCATTCTTCTTAGCATCTTATATACTCATTCTTCTTAAAATGATCATCACATTTTGGAATATTTAATCAAAGCTAGTTACTTATTTAAAGGTGATGGTTCTTAAATATACGACGGGGCTTTTTGGCAATAGCTTCTTTAAATACATCCTTGATTATAGAGGTTAGTTGTCCAGAGTGGGCATCATTTTCGAGGCTAAAATTTCTATACTTAATCTTCTCAAACCACCACCTTTGAATTCTGTCATCAAAAATGACATTTTCCCCATATTAGCATAAATTTTACAACCAATCTCATTAGCATTTTTCTCTTTTTTAAATAAAGGAGCATAATAGGACGAAAATGAATTTTTGGTGTTCTCCATTCTTAGCACTGTACTGCAACAAAAATTATGCCACAACACATGCTAAAAATACACAGTGCTAGCAAAAGAGATCACATCTAAGCATCCATTTTGATTGAGATCAATGCTTTATCATAAGTAACAAAATAATTAAAAGAAAACATGCTTCGACTTGAGAAACTGCAGAACTTTCCAGATGACCCAATAAAAGTTAACTTTTTTTAAAGAAAGAAAGTAAATAAAGAGTTATTTTATACTTAGTCATATCTGATGCAATTGTATGAATCTGTTGTTGTCTGTCTGTTAATGATTAGTTTTTCATTTTTTCTTGAACTTTTTGAGTGCCTCAGCTTTTTGGATCTTCTCGTGAAAAACTGTATTCAAACTATGTTTATTAGTTGAATTTTTGATATTACTTATTTTAGTTTCTGTTTCCATAAGCTTCCTTTCATGAAGATGACATTTACGTCATTAAAGAACTTATGAAAGAAAAGTATTTAATTATAAACTGATATATACCTACTGACAAAAAGAAACTTATAACTGGACAAAGGCAGTCATATCATTCAGAAGATTAAAAATGTAACTGTTTTGTTATGCATTTCTTTGTAAAAATAACTGCTTTCAAAACTGAAAACTATAGACTCGCTGTTAGCCAGGGTAATCCTGAGCATAAATTGAATACAGATAGTTTGACGGGTTCAAATCCCAACGAGCAGGCTGATTGCATGAGTGCTTTTATCTTATTGTAATGTAAATACCAGCCAGTTTCTCTTAGAAAGTTCTCCATGAAAGCATCCTTGCCCTTGGGCAGGTAGCCTTCATATGCGTTGCCATTATCGAAATAACTAACCAATACTAGGTATGGCATCCATGGTTATCCCAAAATCACTGTTCATCCAACAGGAGTAAAATAAAAACAAGAAAAATGAGTAAATAACATTATAATTAACAGAAATATACTATAAACAATTTGCCTGTATTTAAAAATAGTTTAATATGGAGAATAAGTTCATTTGGTTAAACTAATAATCAACTTTTAAAACAGAATGAATAATGTTTTGTTTTTAAAGGCATTGATAAGAAGCAGTGGAAGACAAATTTATTCTTACAATTTAGCAGTGTACTTTTAAGTAATGATATAGCAATGTTTATGTATTCCAGACCAGAGGTCAGGAGCACAATAATAATAAGAATAAATGTTAAATAGAAATAAGTATGCAATTATAACAAAATAGAATAAAGTTTTATGGATTTTAAAAGTTGAAGTGTGCTAATGATTTGTTTTATTATTGCGGAAACATTTGTAAAAAAAATGTTTCTATAGCAAGGTATTCATAAATGTCTGTAGGCAAATAAAGAAATTACAAATTGTTGTTGTGCAACAGAAATAAGTTGCTAACACACAACAGTCTGCTAAAATGAAATCGCTTTTTTAGTACCATTCATTGGAAAAGCAATTTTGTCTATATTTTTCATTACGTTTTAATGTGAAGATAAGAATATGTACTATACTTACAACTTCAAATACATATTCAAGAAATACAGCTTATGTACAAACAGAGGTTACAGATGCAAATCCTAGCATGCCATTGTTGCACAGAAAATGATGGGGACAGAAAATATCTGGTAACCAAGAAAGTTTGTGCGGTTTTTGAGAACAGTTACATTGGTGCGTTAGTGTGGGCAAATTGATTCTGATGACATCGTATGTTTACGTTCCTTTCAAACCTTATTCAGCAGAGTTGTTCTGTGTGTCACACATTTCACCGTCGGTTTTGTGGGAAATGCAATCTTTGAAAAAACATGTCATTGGAAAAGGAGATGTTGGGGTCTATTTTGTTTTACAAGTATAAATTAGGAAGCAATACTGAAGTCTGCTAGAAGAATATGCTCTTAGTTTAGAGACATTCAGTGAGTGAATGGACTACTCAAAAGTAGTTCAGCTGATTTTCTTCTGATGATGAGAGCATTGAAGACAAATTTTGTGTTGGTTGCCCATTGACCTTTGACAAAGTCCAACTGGAGGAGGAAATCAAGCAGAATCCTCATCAAACCTGCCAGAAGCTTGTATATAGGTTTGGAGTGTCTGACAAAATCATTTGATCACATTTTCGTTGCCTTGGGATGGCATAGAATCTAAGCAAGTGGGCTCCGTATATCCTGTCCGAGGAAAGCAAAAAGGTTGAACATCTGCTTTTTGTTGCTGTCGTGACATAATAAACCCTTGTTTCTGGACCAAATCTTGATATGTGATGAAAAGTGGATCATGTATGATAAGCAGAAGAGGAAACAACATTGGTCGACTTCTGGTTCGGTCTCATTGTCCGCTAAACTGGACAGTTGCCGAAAGATGTTAATGCTGTTTGTTTGGTGGACCAGTGCTGGTGTAGTCCACCATGAATATATAGAAAGTGGAAGAACCATAATATCCGAGGTCTACTCATCACAACTGCAAAGAGTTTTAGTTACGCTGCACCAGAATCAACCAGCGCTGATCAACAGAAAGAGTTCTCTTCCTCTACAGTAATGCCAAACCTTATATGGCAGAAGTGATCAAAGAGGTGATCAAAACAATGGGGTGGGTTCTGCTTCAGCTACCCTATAGCTACTGGTGATATTATAAGTGTTTAAGATTTTTGTGTGTTGTATTTGATGAGTGAAGAAAATGCATGAACTGGTAATTCCCTATATTGAGAATCAGATGTTTCTAGCAGTCAAAAATTTATTCAACTAGTCATGTAGTGTTATCTAGATATTTAAGATTCAGTTTTTTATCAAAAGCTTAATTATACAATTTTTACTACTATTAAAAAATGGTGAATGTAGAATAGAAGTTTTACTAAAATTATTCATTACATTTACAAGTGTTTGTTGTCTGTATAACAGAATTTAGATATTTGAACAGTGTGCACTTAAAAATTGCTTTGAGGACTAATTCCTGTTCTAAATTATCTGCAGTTAAATTACGCATACATGGGAATAAAAATTCCTAAATATTTTGAGATCATCTGCTGTCATTGCTATTATCCCACATATTTTCTACTCCTTTTTATATTTTCGATAGAAATTTTGCTCTATTCTGATGGTTTGCAATGCTAATTTTTCCATTATCTACAATAAATAAATTTGGTAAGGCCCAGCTAATCTGCCTGCAGATAATCAGGAGTTGCAGTATAAAAGTCACTTTTGCATATTTGAATGTTATAGCATATTTGAATGCTATAATAAACAAATGCATGAATTAAATGTTTTTTATTCCATATAATTCTTATGTTTTTGATTCCATATAATTCTTATGTATGTTATTATTCTTATATGTGTCATTCTAATATATTCTGTTGTATTTTGTTACATCGTAGCAAGGATACATAATATGATGATATATTGGAGTTGTAAATTTCTTTTGCAGAATTAACAGTTTTTCCAGAATATTTCTTTTAAAAAAATTACTTGCTTTTTTGTGGTGGGTTAGAAATATGGCATTATGTTTTTTTTTGTAATGTTTCTTAATGGTATATGTATATATTGTTTCATTTGCTTCTTAGAAATGAGTAAGGTAAGATTTTAAAACCATAGTTATTTCTTAGTATTTTATAGTAAATGCATAAACATATTTAGTTTGATAGCAAGCCAGTTGTGCTTGTCAGGAAAATGAGAACTTGGATTTCAGTTTGAATTTAAAGAGTTGATGCATTTAGGTCATTCCAAAACTTTTTTTCATTTTTATAAGGAAATTCTGAAAAAACATGATAAATACAGCTTGAAATGTTTTTCAGTAATGCATTACATGTTATTTCCAGTAAACTTTTTGCATCTGATGTTCAGTTTATCGGTTATAGTTTTGAAGTCCATGGGCTTCATATAGCCTGAATACTGGTCAGTATCATATTCATACTGGTCAGTATCATATTCATACTGGTCAGTATCATATTCATACTGGTCAATATCAGTTTTTCTGAATATTTTTGCAGAAACTATTCTGGTTTACTGTTCTGGTTACCTGCAAAATTCTGATTTTTTCCCCCTTAAGGCATCAAAAACTGTGTTGCTTCAACAAATGTGTATTTAAAATCCATATTTTTGGCAAACTCAGGATATTTATCATCTTTATTACAGCAAAAATAAGTTGTTTTTTAGGAGCAGGAATTCTATTGTTGTGCATTTCTAAATTAGTGACTTATCAACATTTTGGTGTTATTAAGATCAGCTTATTTTTAAAATTTTTGATTTGATAGGTTGAAAATTTCTTCACAATTTTTAACAAATGTAGTAATGTTATTGTGATATCATTAAGAAAAAGATCATATATTAAGTTAAAATTTTTATAAGTTATAATATTTAATTTCCCCTCAGTTATGTCCTAAAATATATTTGCCTTTCATTCTGCTGAGTTTTGAATATCATGATTTTATAATTTTAATAGGATAATGAATGTTAAAAAACCAAGTTTCCGAATTGCTTTTTAAGAAAAGAGATAAAACTTCTGTAATTATGTTAAAACAGATTTCATTCATCTAATTTTCCGTTTTTTAGAAAGAGTTTTTTGCAATATCTTCATATATGTGTTAGTTTTGATGTAAAATGAATTTCAAGCGTAAAAAAAAAAATTCCTTTTTCATAACCTTTTAGTTTTGAATCTCATGAAATTAACAGGCACACAAAAGTCCTGAAACTGGACTGCTTGCTCATACCAGAAAATGTTACACTTTGTGAAATCTGAACTCAGAACAACTTTTTCATTTAATTATGTGCGAATATATCTCAGCTCTCAAGTAAATATAGAGCATTTGTGTTTATAGCCTATTGACACAATTACATATATGCTAAGACTAATTCTCAAAGTAATATTAATACTGCAAATTTGTATTTTTCAGACTCGTCCAGCTCTGTGGTCTGTTTGGAATGCAGGCAAAGAGAAATTCCCCAAGTTCAATAACAGTGCTTTAACACAGTCTTCTAATTCTAGTTCTACAATGTCTATTCCACCACCTTCAGTGCCTCTCCGAATTAACAGAAGACTCAAAGTCATAAATAAGATGCCACAGGTATTTTGTATTAACAGCATTGAAGAGTTAATTTTTTTGATCGATGCACAAAATTTGTAATTAATTTTATGCATTTTCAACAGAGGTCAGAAAATTAGATCACAGCCAATGTGCAAGATATCATATTTGATTCAGAAAGATATTGTTACAGTATCTATGAAAAAGTTTCTATGAAAAATATTTGAAGTGAAATAATCTATGAAAAATATTTTTCATGCATGCAGAATGTTTTTATTTTCTGCAAAGCAAGATCGTTAACCACCAAAGTGGGGTAAAAGAGAGAGAAAAAATAAAAACATGAAATCTAATGTCTTTTCTTATTACATGAATTTCATGTCACCATAGAATGAAATTGCTGCCATTTCAATTATGGGAAATATTTCTTTTAAATTTTGTGTGCAGTAAAATAGTGGACATGGGAAAATCTCCAAGTAGTATTAATTTATAATGGAATCATGTCATATCATTGTCTTTGATATTATCTGATTATATGTACTCCATGTTTTAATATTTGGTAGAATTTCTGTGGGTTTTCATGTATTTTGGAGTATACGTATAATAAGTCGCCTACCTACACACACATTTGAATGAAAGTATGTGCATTTCTTACTTAACCATCATTTTGTCATTGTTAGATACTGGCCATAAAAATTGCAATTTCAGCTGCATAGATTCCCCCCCCCCACACACATAAAATTCCTTGTTTCATGTAAAATATTTCTTTTCATTATCATTTTGAACAAAATGATACATGTGAGCTAAAGATAACCATCTTTTTCATCAATTTACATAGTTACAATTGAATTGGTAACTTTTTGTAGAGTTGCAGATGATAAGAAATTATTGTGCCCTCTCCCTACTCTTTGGCATTTTTTTAAAAAATAAGTATTTGATTTTTTATTCTGTATTGCAAACTTCTGGTAATTAATTCTTAAACCAGAAGAGCTATCATAACTATTTCAGGTGTTAAAATTTTAGCTTAAGTTTGAAGAATAAATTGCAGTGTTTTTAAGTTGTTAATCTTGTAATTTTGATTATTTTTGCAGTACACAGAAATAAAGTCACTTTCAGGCAGACTGCAGAAGCCTCAGACTTGCTCAGGAAATTATGTGCAGTCACCTGCCTTGAGGCATCAGGAAGCCATAACTCCATCTTTTGGTGGTTCCCAGTCGTCAATCAGCCTGCACTCCATTGTGACAGAGTATCTGCGCAAGCAGCATGCACTTTGTAAAAACCCTATGATTACGTGTCCCCCATTTAACTTATATGTGTAAGTTTTGTATCCTTGTTAAAATACATGTTTGGGTTAAAGTGCTTTTAACAATTTCAGATTGATTTATTTATCTATTTATTTACTTATTTTGCTTTTCAGACCTCATAAATGTCCAGAACCCCACTACAGACAGAATGCTCCTGTAAATTATGTTTTAAGGCTGCACAAAAGAGAGGTATTTTTTGTATATTTTATTTAATATAGTTTGGCCTTTATGCACAGTGCAACTGTCTTGTTACAGTTTGGGAATTTTTTACATAAGAAAAAGAATTATGTCTTTGAATTTAAAAAAAAAAAAGAAAAAAAAAATATTTCCTATATTCCTATTTTGGGTTTTAATGGAAGGTTTATTCCAAAAACCAATCAATAAACTTACTTACAGATGTCCCTACCCCATCTGCTCTGGGGAAAATTTTATGGCAATTGCTATAAGAATAGATTCGAAGCAATGTTCCCTTTACGATTTTGTGGCAAAATACTGTATTCCTGCAGGTATACCGCATTTTTTCCCTTTGCAAGCAAATCCATCAAGTTCATATTTAAAGTTGCTATGAAAACCAAAAATACTGTAGAATTGTTTTAACTTGAAGTGAAATGAAAAGAGCACGTAGGAAAATTGTGATGTTGCATGGTAAAGCTGATGTACATGTTTGCGATAGCCTGTTACAATATAAAAATTTGGTTTCTTCTGCTGCAGTAATATATAAATACTGCAACCATTATGGCAGTTAAAAAAATAAAACTGAATTATATTTAACCACCATTTTAGAAGTAAAACAGAAGTTTCTTAGCTTGTATGAGAAATAAATGGTGGGGGGGGGGAGTATACTAGATAGTAATATGTTTTATGCAGTGCTTTCTCAAAATTTTAGGACTGAATTCATAAGCCAAGACAATATTTGAAGAAAATGCATTTTTTACTGTTTAGTTACTTGTACAATTCTTTTAGTGCTTTAGATCTGTTGGTCCTTTCTTAGATTTTGCTACATTTGTATTCACATTTTATTTTGTAGTAAATTTATAAAGTTAATTTAACTATTCATATGTTTCTTATTTTTGTCAGGAAAATTGTTTCATTTGGGGATAGAAAATCAGGGAAACTAAAAATTAAATTCAGTGAGAACTATGAAAAACTCAGTAGAGAAAAAATAGTTTGAAAAAAATTAAAAAATTCCCAAATAAGTAAATTCAGTTTTCATGACAGTAAAATACAGTAATAATAATAATAATAATACATGAACGTAATATATATGCATATTGTGTATGCTAAATTGGAAAAAGGTTATTATATTTTGGAAAAAAAAAGTATAGATGCTATTCAAATCAAAATATTAATAAATATTAATTTAACTTAGCTGTACTATTTTTTATTTATTTATTTATTTTTTAAGAGGCAAATATATTAAAAAAATCTGAATGATTCTTTTAAAAGGACTTGTATTCATTTTGGTCTGAAATTTGATTAAGGCTCTCTTAAAGGCTAAACAAACAGATAAAGTATTTCCCATCTCTGAATTTCATGCAGTATTTTATCAAATTCATGGTAAAAAATGAGAAGCTAATGAATTTTTTACTTGGAGAATAAAGCTCAGTTCTAATTAGAAGTTTTTTAATAATTGGGAAATTAAAACTTCTCAAAGCGTTTTATTGTGCATAAATGATTATTCATAAGATAATTATGCAAATCTTTTCACTTGTGTAGATGGCTACTGCAAATGGAGGCATAGGTGGTGCAGCTTTAAACCGAAAGCATATTTACAGCAGGTCAGTATATCAGTTATTGTTTTACTTATATTGTGCGAATATCATGCCATGTTAAAAGATGGTGCTAAAAAATTGTTCTGCCACTAGTTGCAAAAGCCAATTGAACAATAGTCAGGGACTCCAGAATTAAATATTACTAGAAACTGACTTAGTACTCTACCAAAGTGTCAAAATCAAAATGTCAGCAGCAAGAGAATGCAAAGCCGAATAATTACAACTATCAGAGCTCGCAGGAAACTAACACATGGTGTGTACCCAGAGCCACAAACATGCTCTGTCAACCTCAGTTTAAATACTGGCTACTCATTTGCATTCCAGTAAGGAATACAGAAAGAAGTTATAGTAAAGGCTGAAATTGTAAATAACTGGTTAATTAACATAAAATTCCTTATAATTGTTTTGAAATAATGTCACATTAAAGTGGAAAAAAACTTCCCGGCTTTTCTTATTACAAAGTTAGTTGCTATGATCCTGTTATAACAGTCAGTGTAAGTGGTTCATATTTACCTGTTATGCATTAACAGGTAAATATGATTTGTTATCTAAGTTTTCTGTTGTATATTAAGGGGCATTCACACTGGGTGCTTAGTTGTTCACATCTGAACTAAAGAAATTGGTTCCACCACTATATTGGTTGTGTTACCTAGCTCCATTTTACATGAAGTTCAGATTTTTTGATTGAATAAAAACTAGTTTTTTTTAACACCATAGAGCAGTGTCAGCTGTGAATCTCAGTGTGAATGACCCTTTACAAGTGTTCCATGTCAGATCGTTTTTTGGTATGATTTATATTTGGTCCAACGAAGCAAATAATTATATATTTATCTCCTAGCCTTCAAATTTGCTGAATGCTTCCTCTTTGCACTTTGTGTGTGTATGGGGAGGATATGTTAATAACATCCAACGTTGATGATGATGTTGATTTATAAACTACGATTCTGTATTATTTGAGCCAGTGCCGAAGTCATACTGGGTGTGCTTCAGTGTTTGAACATAGAATCATTGGCTTTATTTTGGAGCAGATAATATGAAAAGTTAGCAGTTGCTAGAGTTCATGATTGCCAGCCATATGTGCTTTTAGTTACTCCAGAAAAGAAGGAGAAAACTTCCCTCCTCATACACACTTAAAGGGCAACTGCAGAAGAAGGTAGCAATTTGCCAAATCCTGGTGACGGTTAATAAATGTCTATCACATTTTGGCTTGAGTAGCAATTTAGAATTTTTTTTAAGGACTGAAATGTGAAGAATGTTACTCTTGCAGGGGTTTGAATTTCAGACCTTCAAATTGCAAGTTGTATATGTTTTCAATTACAGTAAAGAAAGAGAAGATTTCTGACATTCTTAAAGAGAGTCTGAGGAATGGGGACTCATTTACCAAATCCTGGTTTGACAAACAAATCCTGGTTGTGACAAATCATTTTCCACTGTAATTCAGGTGAAATTTGTGATGTCATTAAGAATATTTTTGAAGGAGGAAACATGGAAAATCAGCAGTTGTTCTTGCCAGGATGTGAACTCCGGACCTGCTAATTGCTAACCAGACTTGCTCCTTATTTCACAACAAAAGCATGTTGTAAGGAAGGAGAAAATTCTTTACATGTGTACTGAATTGGACTACAAACTGGATGTGCATCACATAACAGAAGGATCTCACATAGAGTATATATAATATTTGACAAGAAATTTCAGTAAATGAATTTTAATTTGAAATACTCACAGATAAATATGCGCCAGTTAAATTGCTTGCCATAATCATAAGAATGATTGTTTGTGGCTTACCCTGTATATTTCAGATAAGGTATGTGTTTTGAATATTTAATACATATTTCTTATAATTTATGTATTTTGAATTGTATTTATGCAGTATATCAGATAATTTATTAAATATGTTCTGTTATTGTGACACATTAATATAAAAATAATCATATTTCCAGGTTCAGATTAGTACGTACCTTTAGAGATGTGGAAGGGAATTTTGATTTTTGTACGTCTTCATTTTTAGTAAGTGTTTTATTCTTGAGTTGATTTAAGAATTTTCAGATTCATATTTTTAAGGTATAATTATTCTTTTGACTGGCCTTTTGTTGTTCTTATTGCTATGGAGAAAAACTGCAAAAATGTGCGTGTACATGTGACCAACAAATTATAAAATTTTCTCCCATATTCAGAAATAAGTAGTTGTGTTTCACATGTGTTTTTAATATATCTAATTGACAACAACTACATGAAAACAGCATGAAATGAAAAAGCTATGTCTATCTATCTATCTATGTAAAATATAAAATATGTAACTTTCAAATAATAAATTAATAATAGACTTTTAAGTTCCATTTTCATTCTAAATAACAGAGCAATAATTTTTCTAACTAAACTTCCTGCAGTTCTGATGTGCACTCATCGATGAAATTTGAACCCAACATCTGGACATTAAATCTGTCATGTGATCTGAAATGTAATCCGGTATGAAAGGGTAATTATGTCCATTCCCTCTGTCTCCGCTCTTCTCTTATAATTTGTTTCGCTGTGTCGCTTTGTTGCTAGCCACGTAGAGTTTACTTTTCTAATTTTGTCCATTCTTTAAGAAGATGTAAGCTATATAAAATTGTGGGGTGCATACCCACTGTGATGATATGCCTTATCATGGAATAAAATTAAGTTTTCAAATAGTCACGTCTGGAAGTTTTTTGGTTTATGCATCCATCTTTCTAACTACACAGTAAAGCCGCTCCAATGCCAACCCGTTGCAACTTAACTTTCTTCAAGTCATCTTATTACAATAACATACCTGCCAACTTTTACGAATTTTTTGTAATTTTTACGAAAATGTGTTTGTCTTTACGATTTTACGATCGTAATCCATATTTTACGATTTTTTTCCTTTTTCAAGTGTTTTTAGTGATTTTTGTCGAAATTTTAGAATTTTTCGCCAATTGCATCGTGTTTTACTGCCAACTACCGACTACTTCGAATCCAGTAACCTGCGGTTTCTCCCAACTCTCCGCTTAACCAGCCAATCCAATGCGCTGAACTTGTTTCTCCTACTCTTTTCTTTGTGGGCGCCAGATTATTTTTTTCGCGTTCGCTTCAGCAGCAAGGGAATTACTCAGCTCGGACTCAGCGAGCGTGGATTGTCGCATTCTGTTTTTTTGTTTTCTTTATTTTTTTGTTTGCACGTGCTACGAATTTTCTTAATACATCGTTGTTACGAAATGAGTTCAAAAAAACCATATTCTCAATATTTTCGACCTGCCTACAAAGCCGAATTTCCAACAATTAAAGAATCCTTCAAAGGAAATAACTATGCATTTTGCAACGTGTGCGTGTGCGACTTCATAATAAGTCACCGTGGAAGAAGCGACATTGTGAAGCATGTTAAGTCTAAAAAGCATGAAGTTAATGCTTTGGCTTCGACGATTTCAAAGAAAGTGGATGATTTTTTTTCAAATTCGGCTACGAATTCGGATGCCGATGTCATTTTGGCAGAGTGTTTGTTTACTGCATTCCTCATCGAACACAGCGTGCTGCTAAGCACTGCCGATCACGCCGGTCAACTTTTCAGACGGATGTTTCCCGACTCCAAGATTGCTCAGAAATATGCTTGTACTCGCACGAAAACAACTTCTACTGTGAACGAAATTGCTTGTGATGCACAAAGTAAAACGATAGCTTCACTCCAGAATTCAGCATTTTCGGTGTCAATCGATGGCAGCAACAACAGCCATTGGAAGCTTTACCCCATCGTTGTCACATATTTCTGTGATGTTTCTAATGAAATGAAAACTCATCTTTTGCGTCTTCCATTGTTAAATGGAGACGCTATAGGGGAAAATATTGCCTCCTTGGTAATTAATGAGTTGAAACAACTTAACATCCCAATATCAAACTGCATTTCATTTGGTGCAGATAATGCTCATGTCATGGTGGGTGACAAAAAGGGTGTAGCCTCTTTGCTCAAAAAAGAACAAAATGAATTAATTGTTATTGGATGCCCATGCCACTTAATTAATTTGGCAGCAGAAAAAGCTGCAGCTGCTTTACCATTAAATATTGACCAGCTTCTGATTGACGTATTTTTCTATATGGAAAAAAGTGTAAAAAGGAAAGAAAACCTAAAGAATTTCCAAGAACTGTGCTCTGGTGAAACGAGAAAAATTCTGAAACATGTATGCACGAGATGGTTATGCTTAGGCAGAGTGCTAGGAAGGTTTATTGAACAGTGGGATGCATTGCTAAAATATTTCCACGAAGAGACCAAAATGAAACCACGGATGCCATCAAATTTGTCGGCATATAAGATTCCAAAAACCAACTTTGCTTCTAATCAGAATGCTTTAAAAGGGAAAAGCCAATACACAGAATCAAACCCTTTAAAAAGAAAATGCTTAGAAGACTCCTCAAAGGTCAACTTTGTTAAAGAAGTTGAAGGGAAGAAGAAAGAGTTTTCTATTAGCCGGGAGGAAAGGATTTTCTTTCTTCAGATTTGAACAAAGCATATTGTAGTTTTGTGTTAAGTACCATTAAGATTTTTGAAAGTGTAAAAACCCTTCTACAATCAGCTTTGCCAAAATCTCCCCTGCTTATCCAAATTCTTAATGATCTTTTGAAAGAACTTTATCCTAAGTTTGTAAAACCGTCCGTTGTTTCGGCTACGAATTCGGATGCCGATGTCATTTTGGCAGAGTGTTTGCTTACTGCATTCCTCATCGAACACAACGTGCCACTAAGCACTGCCGATCACGCCGGTCAACTTTTCAGACGGATGTTTCCCGACTCCAAGATTGCTTAGAAATATGCTTGTGCTCACACGAAAATATCTTCTATTGTGGTCTATGCTGAAGTGGCAAATTTGAAACAAATTGAAAATTCATCTTTTGAAAAGATTCATTTTTTTATTGATAAATTTCCATTTTTGTTAACAATTAAAGAAAATGAATGCAATAATGATGCTTTAGGTGAACTACAGAACCAAGTTTCTGCTGCACAGTTTGAAGACTTTGACAGTTCTGGAGAAGATAGACTTGATGTCCTCATTGGTACCTTAAAAAGAATAAAAAGAGCTGATGGAATACCAAAATATGATAGACTAGCAAGAGTTTTATGTGCTATTCTCGTAATTCCACACAGTAATGCTGAGTGCGAGAGAGTCTTCAGTGTTGTGAAGAAAAACAAAACTATGTTTCGTTC
Source organism: Stegodyphus mimosarum (assembly GCA_000611955.2). Taxonomy (NCBI): domain Eukaryota; kingdom Metazoa; phylum Arthropoda; class Arachnida; order Araneae; family Eresidae; genus Stegodyphus; species Stegodyphus mimosarum. Next base: position 222,715 of record KK116405.1, on the reverse strand, counting down.
TTCAATTCCACCAAAAACTCTAGAAAACATTTTAATTGCTAAATGTTATGCGGAAACTAATTGTTATGACAGGAAATTTTCCAAAGAATTTTTGGCAGCCAAAAAATGCACTCTAAATTCATTGCAATAATTTTTTTGTGTAACATTAAATTCTTTTATGTTTCCTTTCTTGTTTTATGTTTCCTAATAAATTTTGTAGTTACTACTTAATTGAGATTTACTAATGTAAGTACAATTTTCTTTTTTCTATTTGTATAAATTGTTATTTTTTTAATATCAAAGCATGATATTAATTCTTCGTGTTCTTCTGAATTTTGGAGAAATCTTCTGAATTTGGGGAAGAAATCTTCTGAATTTTTATCTTTAGAGGTTGGCAGGTATGCAACGGTACAGTCAGACTGAAGCTTGTACAAAATGATCCCTGAATGATTGAACATTGGTTTGGGAAGTTTAATAGCATGTGAAAAGTGTTAAATTGTCTAGCAGTATCAAAAAAGAAAAGTGGGAAAAATATCATTTTTCTCAGGCTTTCTAGTAATTAAACTTAACAATCTTTCTCTGCTTTACAACTAGTGATCATTTAAGTTGGAAGTAAAAAGAAAATCATCCATCTTAATATGTTAACAAGTGGTTCAAGGTTCTTAGGCTGATGTTTTGTCTAAAGCCGTTTTCCGTGTGTGGCATTGATCTTCGTGTTAACCTTTATTCTTCAGCTATTTTATCAGCTAAATTAAATGATGTTCTTGTCAGTGGTGCCAAAATGAGAATTATGCAACAGATTTTAAATTTTGCATCTAAATTTAGTGAAACATTCCTAAAATTTAATTCTGTTGATTTGCAAAAGCAAAAAAGTATTGTTAAAAAAATGACTCAATATTTCCAATATGATTTTTAATTTTACAAATTTTGTGAGTTTATTTAATGTTATTTTGTAAATGATGTATGCTAAAACTTTTTTTATCATGAAGTACATGATTTTTTAAATCAAGTACTGCTTTGAAATTTAGATATCTAATGTTGTTAGATTTTAAAACTTTAGTACTATTTTTATGAAAGTGATTAAAATTTTATGATAACAAAATTTAGTTTTCTTAATTGTTTTACATATTTAAGTAACGCATTTAAAGATTTATAATTATTTTATTTAGAGAAGTTTATTAAAATTACAGTAGTAATTATTAGAAATGAGATTATTGTTTAAAAATTTGAATTATTTTAAGAATGACCTATATTTGAAAAATGAATGAGTTAATTTTGAAAAACTGGTTACCATTTTTTTTTATAATTGTGTTTTGAATATAGTGTAGAAAATATGTAATGTTTAGAATATTGAGTAGTTATTCTGAAAATAAAAATACTAGAGCTAAAATAAATAAATAAGTAAAAAAAAATAATGAATAATTTCATGTAAAGATAGAGTATGATGAGGGAGTGCTGGTTCAAAACTTAGGCTCAGTGTTTACCCGTTACTTGTTTCTTTTACCCTCCTCATGCCAGAAAATATAAACTTTGAAGGCTTATAATTTGAACCTTATAATTTTTTCATATATTTTTTTTTATTTTTCTTTATATATAAATGGAATTTGGTTACTTTTTTTAAAAATATAAATGGAGTGTCTAGTACAGTTCAAAAGGCCAGTTGCCTTTAAACAAGGAATGGAGGCCTTTATAAGCAACTGCCAAAGCAGTCCGTAACCATTGTTGGTAAACATCAGTCAGTTTTAAGTGGATTTGCCTAACAGATGAAAATGTTTGTATTAGAGACAGCTGTGGGGGGTCTTCTAGTTTTGTGTAAAGTAAGGAAATAGAAATCTAACAATAACAGTAAAACCATAATTTTGGTAATAATATTATAAAAGTTGTTAAAATATAAGTTATAATATTAAAAATTAGTTATGTTTTGAAAATTTTAAAATTTGTCGTGATTATTCAAAGTAAATAATGTATGTGCAAAATTTTTACAACTGTGATATTGTTTACAAAGCTTTGCAAAGCCTTCCCTGAAAAAAAAAATCAAACTATGCAGACTGTAAAACACTTTGGACTAAAAATTGGAATAGGACTCTAAAATATTAACTAAGTTTATTTTTTGTAATTATGTAAATAATTATTTGGTCAAAATTTCAGGATTTGCATTTTTCATATTGTTTCTCTTCATTTGCTAATGCCTGAGAGCTTTCTCTCTAAAAAAGCTTTTCTGTCACCAAGGCATTTTCTTCTTGAAGGGGGGGAATATGTAAAATATAAAATATCTATCTTTCGAATAATAAATTAATAATAGCCCTTAACTGCCATTTTCATTCTAAAAATAACAGCAATAATTTTTCTAACTAAACACTGTGCAGTTCTGATATGCACTTATCAATGAAATCTGAACCCAACATCTGGATATTAATCTGTCATGTGATCTGAAAAAAGGGTAGTTATATCCGTATAAAAGGACAGTTACATCCCAACTCCCTCTCTCTATGCTCTCCTGTTCTGCTTCTTTTCACTGTGTCGCTTTTCTGCTAACGATGCAGAGTTTATTTTTCTAATTTCATCCATTGTTTAGGAAGATGCAAACTGTATAAAATTGTGGGGTCTATAGTGCACCCACAGTGATGAGTTAATTTTGATTACTTAATAATAATTAGTTTCCAAATGGCCATGTCTTGAAATTTTTTGTTTTATGCATCCGTCTTTCTAACTATGTAGTAAAGCCTCTCCAACGCCAATCCGTTTGAGCTTCCTTCAAGTCGTCTTATTACACACATGTATATATATGTTGGCTTGTTTACTGTAATTAAAGAATTTTTCAGTTTGTACACTTTATAAATTATTGCTTTAAAATGTACAGTATCTGTTTTATGACTGCACAGAACTGCATATTTGTAATTAGCTAGTTTGAAAAAAATTTAAATGTTTTATGAGAATTAATAAAATATCTGTAAATTTGTTTATGCATGGCACATTAAATATGGTTGCCCACTGGTCATTAAGCAATAAAATTCATGAACATTGGTGATTTCACTGGGGTTCAAATCTGTGCGACTGGCTGTCTGGAGATATTTGGAATTTTCCTCATATCTGACTGGAATGCAGCCAGTGCCAAAGACATCACCTCTTTAGGCAAATGGCCACTGCATGCTTTGCCTTAAGCTAAATTGTTCAATTCAAAGTGCTAATGTTGAGGAAATGAGTCTGTGATGTCCTAAATTCATGCTGCATTTTGTGGAAATTGCTTGTGTTTTTTTATAAGATCTCTCTTCTTTTTCCTTGTCAGTTTAAAAAAATAACTTAAATTTTCTGCTGAACTAATTTCCTTGACCTACGTGTACAATTTTTAGATGAAATGTTTCAAATACAGTATATTGAGTCATCCTATAACTGTGATTTTTCAGACAGGACTTGTTTAAACAGGTAAATTTCATAGATGTATAAATACCACCAAGCAAAGACAACTTCATTCAGATAAATTCTGGCTTCCAAGCGTGTAGGTATTAGTTTGTTGCTTTAATATCTCCTCAAGAAAATGGTAGTTATGGAAAAGTGCATTCAACATGCCATGCTTTTATGAGTATAAAAGTGTAGCAAATGCTGTAAGAAACAGAAATCCATGTGCAAATGCTGAAGAATTGGCAATAGAGTTTCATTCATTGTCAACTGTTCCTCTTAAAATTCACACCACTCGCATCCATTTCTATAAAATTAACTGCTATACAACGTCTGAAATCCAGATGAACAATATTTGAAATACCAGTCAAAAAATAAAATCTTTCTCCAGATTACAGAGTCTAGGCATATAATGCTCAATAAAAGGAATTATTTTCATTCTTACAAAGTTGGCAGCAGGTAATTTAGGTAAAATTTACAAATAGTTTCATCAAAACAACTAAAAAAATTTTTCGAAAACCCAAAATTTTTTTTCTGCTTCCTTCTGTTTTGACTGCATAAAAATGTAACAATATTTACTGTACTACATCTGTGCTATACATTCAATTCACAGCTTATTGCTTGTTACATGAAACATACATTTTGAATTGAGTTGACATTTCTAAATGTAGGATTTTCTCCTTTGGAAATAGTGGCAGTTGCAGATTAAGGCTATTTTTTGTTTGTAAGATACATTTAAATGTGATTTTTATATTACCTTAGTTTATTAAAAAAGTTTTTTTTAAGGTACTGTGATCTGCTTTAATTATACTTGTACAATTGTTTCTAATCTATCTTTATTCTTCAAATTCTAGAATTACAACTACAATAAAGGCCATCCCAGGATACTTATTGGGACCGTGAATGGCACAGTAAAAGTATTCAATGTAAACACAGCCAATGTATGTGTTCTGTTATTAAATTAGTTTTTAAATGTGTTTATAATACAGGGTAAGCCAGAAAGAATCTGCCTGCTGCAAATAAGCAATAACAATGCCACTAATAGGCAATTTAATTGGCATATATTTAGCTATGTTACATCAAAATGGTTGCCATATATTTGGGCCTGGTTTTGAATCCCTGAGAAAGCTTGGATATTTGTATGTTTATCATGTCTCTGCAGAGGTGAAGATATTTGTAGGTGTGCGGGTATAAATAACGGCAATAATGTGCGGGTTTAAAATAACGGCAAGCTGAAAGTCCTCTCAAGAAGTTTGGTGGTGGTGGTGGGGAAATCTGCCCCCTCATGTGTTCTCCATGAAAATTGTGATGAAACTTCTCTTTTCCCATGACTGTAATTCAGTTGTCTCCTGTGGTGCACTCTGGGTAACATTCTTCATAATGAGGTGGCCAAATGACTGATGGCTGTGAGCCATTCCCGAAAAATGCATCAAGTTGCTAGCGTGTGGCTGTTTGAAGCAGTAGCAATATATATAATTCAGTGCAGAAATTTCTGAAGGTTAACCCAAATTTAGGATTGATTGTATTATAATAAGCATGCTAAATTGAATTCTAAATATTGCATTTAGGCATGTTTCTGAACATCGTTCCATCTTGCAGTTTTCTAAAATTGCAACATCCAGCTGAGCCATCTTACTTTTACTTATCTCCGAAATCTTGTTGTTGTAGGTCTCTTTGGTATAGAAGACAGTAGGTTGTTCAGCTATCCTTGATGCATCAGTGTGATGGCCCAAAGGTAATTAATTGCATTGGAAAAGATCCACCCTCGGTAAAGTTCTATTAGGAAGTGAATTGAGAAAGGCGTTGCTGTTTGTTTCTTAAATGTATATCATGTGTCAAAATGATCTTAAATTGAGCATGTGTAATGTGTAACAAGAAACTTAGACAGTCAAAGTTCATGTAAAAGGTCTCGTAGAAAATCTGTAATGCATGACAAGAAATTTGGATACTGTATGATGTTATCAAAGGTGCTAGTTATATTGGTTTGTTGTAGCCCATTTGTAGCAGGATCATTCTTTTTGATTTACCATGTAATTTTTTATATACAATAGTTTTTAATGAGTAGTAGTTCTGGCAGTTTAAAGGTTCAGTCACAGAATATAAGATTTTTAAGATATCTTTTGAAGTATAAAAGTGCATTGAATCTAGTGTTATAAATTGAATGATGTAAACAAATAGGTTCATGTGAACTGTGTAGCTTAAAATTGTTTTTGTGAACTGATGTCTAAATACAAGGACAAGATTATAATTTATGTGACTTACATTTTAAAATAATCTTGGAACTTACGTATTTTTCCACGTACCATTTTCAGCAAACAAAACCCCTTTCAAATAAGGCAATTTAGTGCTAATAATGAATATATGTGCTGTCACAACTTATTCATAAGACCTTCATTTTGGTTTTATATGTAACCATGATCCTCACTGATCTTGTTTATTATTATTTTTTTTAAAAGAAGGATTTCTGCAAAAGAACGAATAATGGAGTGTGTGAAAGGTACTGAACTGGTTTACTGATATGCATACTCAAAATATTGAAAGATTCTGGTTTGGCAAAATGGAACAATTAGAAAAATACAGCAGTTGGATTCCTTTTAAAGCAAATTTATGTGTCACCAAGTTTTCAAAGATTTTTTTTTTTAAACATGCTGTTTGGAATTTTTGGCTGCAGAAATTATTAGCATAAGTTTTGCTGAATAATGTTTGTCAGATAATCTAAAAAGTTTTTATTTGCTGCTTTTGTAAATTTTATCTGTTGATATCTTAGCTGAATAAATAGCAGGCTGCTATTATTTAAGGCTACATCAATGGCCAAATGGTTAAGACCTCTGATTACTGATAGTTTGACCTGGTCTCAAACCCAGGTGGCTGGATAGCTGCGTAGGTGCTTTCCATGATTTTTCTTCACATTTAATGTGAATATGAGCCAGTTCACCTTAGAAAATCCTTCACGAAAATGTACCTTCCTTTAGGCAGATAGCACTCGTGTGTTTTGCTGTATTCAAGAAACCTAATCTTACTTATGATTACTTAAGATAACTTAATCAAGTGTAGTTTGGTTTTCCAAACTCCCAGTAAAATAATGCTGCAAGTTTGGCAGGTCTGTGCCAACTTTCATGATTAGCAGAAAAATACATAAGTGTTGTAATTTTTTTAAACTTTTAAAAATATTTAATGGTAATTCTTTGAGGTTTCTAGACTAGAATCTAAAGGTTTTTTTTTCTTTTCAAATTGCAATTTTTGTTTTCTTTTGTTTATTGGGGTTTGAGAAAAATTTTAGAATGCATATCTAACATTAATATTTTTTTAATAAATATTTATAGAATGTACAGATATTTAAGAAATAAAAGACTCACACAGTTAGAAGGAAGTTGCAAATTAAATAAAATGTTCTATGTTGACATCCTAAAATTACATTTAAACATTAGTAAAAAATAAGATGACCTGTCTGCTTTGTCGTTTTGCAGATGTCCTGTCTGCGTTTTCAGCTGGAGTGAATGACTCAATCAAGTACAACGATAATAAAAAAAGAGAGAACTTGTAACATTAGTAAAACCAATGTTTAAGTGTAGTTTTAGTATGGAACATTTGATTTTACTTTCAGCTAAAAATGTGTAAATAAATAGCTTCATTCATCTTGATATTTATCCAAACAGTCAAATTTCTACAGCCTTACAAGTTATTCATGCCTTTGGAACTGGCTTGGAGCAGCTTTAGAAAGTACTGTAAGAAATTAGAAGACTGTAGCTGATGTTACTTGGGACAGCAACATCTAATATCAATATTTTTAGAGGGTGGGAAAGAACTCTTAGACTAGATTTGTGGAGATTCCATGCTATTTCATTTAAAATAAACAACCTTTTTATTTATTTATTTTAATTAGTAGTTTTAGTTTGGAAAAAATTTTCAATTCTAATGCTGAAATTTTGTTTCTTTAACCCCTTGATGTACATGATATTATTTTTTAACGTTTTAACTGAAAAAACTCTAGAAATTGAATATTATATCTTAGAGACAAATAATATATGAATTAACCATTGATCTCTGGGTAGTGGTCATAGTGTGAAACCAGTGTACATCTATGACTTTGAAACTTACTGAGGTAGTGGGGGGAAAAATTATCTTGTTCTGTGCACATTTCCATAAATGACGAAATTTATGAATTAAAAAAATAGTATTTAAAAATTGCATTATATATATATATATTATGTAAATATATATTATATATATATTTACATTATTTTACAAATGAATGGTTAGGGAAAAAAAAAACTTTTATGTAATTTTTTTTCTTTAACAGTGAACACATAGAATGGTAATAAAAAAAATAATTGATTTTTCTTTTTTGAAATATCAAATAACAAAGTTCATTGAAACTGTTCAAAGCATGTTTTTGTTTTGTGTTTTTGGTGCATGCAATAGACAGACATTGCATGTTTGACACATGTATCTTGTTCTGTGAGGTTTCTGCCTTGTGCTACAAAATCTGCACTTCTGAGATTTGCATTTTGCTGGAATAGGTTCTGAATTCTTTAGTCTCTTTTCATTTGGCACAGTTTGTGGTTTTTTATGTTAATAGGGCTTGATCTTTTTTGCATTGGTATGGATCCTTTGTTTCCCCTTTGTATCATACTGCTTATTATGCTCGTTTTGAAGACTAGAGTATTTTAAAATTTGAATCACTTTCTGGAAGCATTTAATATATAATGAAGACATTTATAACTGTCACATCAGAAAAATGGGAGGGAGGAATTTACTTTTTCTGTCAATTTCGAATAAGCTTTTTAATTGGTCAAAGTAATCCACATAGCCTATATTTTTAATTATAATCTTATATTGGCCTTTGGGCATTGTACCTGAACTTTCTATCCATTTTTTTTCTCTTTTTTCTATGATGGATGGAATAACAAGATCGACGAAGCTAGATAAAATGGTAACTCATCTTTTGTCTTTCCATTTCAGATAAATTGAAATATACTGTACTGTTTCAGATAAATTGAAATATACTGCCTGTACAGTATGCCTGTCATCATACTGTACAGGCAGTCACCCTGTTTAATTTCATATTTTCTATCAGCATTTTGGGAAGGTTTTTCTTCCCATTTACAGTTCCGTGATAAAACACATTTTTTGTTTCTAAAAAACTACTTCTAAAAACTTAAGATGTAAAAAAAATGTCCATGTGCATCCTATAATTTTTACCGTACAAGAACTCACTTAGCATTTTTAAATTTCAAATTTACAAGCATAGCTGCTTTCATCACAGCACATTCACATCTTATATTGGTGTTTTATTAGTTTTTTAGGCAAATATTTTTTTAGTGAACTTCTGCCTTTGAAACAGTTGTGGGTTCATCAGTCGATTATTTTTTCCCTAGTCTAAACAGTTTGTCAAATTGTTCTGACAAATGCATCAGTAGAGGCTGAATTTTGTCAAGTGGTTTGTCCTGTCTTTTTGGCATTAGGTTGTTGTCATCCAAATGCAAATTGACATAAGATCCATGAAAACTTCTTTACTGCCATTTACTTCGCCACATAAGATTTATTTAGTATTTCATTAGTTGACAAGAAATCCCGATAGCTTGGGAATTTTTTAATTCCAATTAGAATGTTTATTCCAAAACAAATCATTACATCCTGAAGAGTTTTAGGTGAAAATGGCTATGCATTTAAATTAGTTTCAAAAACTAATTTCTGCAAGAAAGCCAAATAAAGAAAGACGTAAATATATCAATGGGTTTTAGATCTTCCATAAAGGTGATTTCTTCAGTTTAGCCATGATCCTTAGAAATTTGGGAATTAATTTAACTACATTCTGCATTTTATCATTCTGTTGCACATTACCTGTGCAATTCTGGAAGAACTTGGCAAATTTATATCATCATTATCTGACTGATCATCACTTTCGTCTTCTAGATTTTCATAAGGATGGTAAAAGAATATTTCCCTCTTGAACACACTCATCCTCAAAAACCACTGATTCTGGATCTGAAGATAGGTTTTTACTTGAGCCTATTCATCAGCTATGTCTAGCCCTTTGTGAGGCATTTTAAATCTAAGTAGCAGAAAAAAAAATATTTTAAATTTAAATAAAACTTTTATGCAATTTTTATTTTCAATATAAAAAAAGTAATTTATAATATATTTAAATGGCACAAAATAATATATAAAATTACAGTTTTAGAATAGGAAGCAAGCATGTTGAGCACAGAGAAAAATCTCTGGAAATGAAAAATCTTTTTACAAGAAATAGCAAAAGATATTTTCACTGAGCAGGTACATGTATTGTTTAGTAATGAAATGACTCTATGGTTTCAGTCCCTCTTATCTGTATCCCTATAAAAATAAACACTCCTAATGGACAGAAGCGAACACAATTCACTATGCTGAATGCTCTAGTGGCTCAATGGTCCCATACTGAAACCGCAAAGGAAGTGCCATAAATACACAAAAGTTGTTCACATATGTAGTTCAATTATTGCTACATTGTTATTGTTTATGATAGAAATGATGATATTATGATGATTAATTTTGAAATTTAAAGTTGTTTATATTTTAATAAAAGGAAATTATTTTGTATCATTGAAAATGAATTTTAAAAGGCATCCGATTTGGAGTGCTAAGACCGCAGAAATATATGGTTCTGCAGTCTTATGTTATTCAGAAGTAAAAGATAAGTAATCAATAAATTTTTCACTCAAAAGTCTCAAAAAGAAGAAGGGGAAAAACTTTCGGTGGTTTCAGGGCACGACTACTATGCATCAAGGGGTTAATTGATTGAATCCTTGGTAAATTTGTGCTGTATTAATTTTTTTTTTTCCATTAGCAAGAATTTAGTCAAGACTGCCATGTTAGAGGTGTATCACATGTTGAGTCAAAAGAGGTAAGTTTGTATTTATAAATGTAAACTCTTTCTGTAAAATGTGGAGATTTACTTTGAATTAAATGCCTTCAAAATAGGTGGTAATGAGTTTCATTTTCTTAGACATTGATCCTAAAAATGCTTTGCTCATGCTGTTTCAATAAAGGCCTACCAGTGTCTGAATAATAAGACTGCTGAATACCGTTAGTTCAATCTGGGTAGGAATTATTGAAAATAGGTTCATTGCAAGAGTGTTTTATTTTTTTTTTATTTAATGTTAGCATTATTTAGGAAAAAATAAAGCTTGAAGCTCCTTTTACTTAAATGCTTTGTATATTTTAATTTCTGCTAGATTAAACAGCACCTTATTTGTTTTATTTAATTCTTTAATGCTTAGATAAAGTATTTAGGCTCATTTCTTCACTAAATTTTTGCTATTTTAGTTATTGTACGGTTTATGTTAAATGGGTTTGTGTACAAGAAATTTTTATTCCTATGCCATCAAATGCCTAGAACATTTGTATTTCTGGCATTGGGGGGGAATTCTACTATCAAATATTTGCTAAGAGGGGAACAGTGTGCTAGAAGTTAGAATATTTATGTGCTCTAAAAAGATCTGTTGTGTTTTAGGGGAGTAGTGTTCAGTACATCAGTCATTGAGTTACCAAAACCTTGCAGTGTTAGATGATATTCTCTACCAAAGTACACAGTATAGAAGTTGTTTCTTGTGCTGTAGAAGTTCTTTCTTCTAGACTACTTCTAGTACCTTCGGTATCATTATTTGTTCTTTGTTGCCCTAGAAATTGATGTTATAGAGTAAGGGTTTCCAGTGGGGTCATATTTCTCCTGTGCAGTCACTGAAATTTTAAAGGGGGTCATTAATGATCATAGGGTCTATAGCTTAGATATGTACTGGCAGTTGATCAGCGTAATCAAGATCCAACTGATTACAAAAAAGGAAAGTATTAATAAAATTGATATTTAATTGTTTATCTATATAAAACTATATCATGTAGTGAGAAAGGAATAATATGAAATACACTAAAATTATTTAATAGAGTGTGTTTCAAAAACAAATAATATGTTTTGTAATGTATGCATTTTTTATGCAATGAGTGCAATATAAAAAAGTTGAATACAAGATAACACGATAGTAATGATAAAAATTAAAATTACAAATACTAGAACAGAAAACAAAACACTAAACTGGGTGATTTAAGAATTAAGCAATTTTATGACGAATGTTAAAAGAAATTACATCAGTATATTAAGTGCAACCATTACAACCCATTAGCAAGTTAATGTTAGTTGGAGTACATTAAGTGTGCATTAATTAAAATGAATTCTTATGCAATTCAAATCTATGGTTTTGCTTTTGAAAACCTGTTCATATTTGAATTAAAAATAATAATAATATACAAAATAATAAAACATAAATTTAATAAACGTTTAAAAAAACTTTTTTCATATTCTTAATCTGCTATGTTTTATTATTATTGTTTTATCTATGTTTAAAAAAACTTTTTTTCATATTCTTAATCTGTTATGTTTAAGTTATTTATGTGTATTTATTAGTCAAAAGTGGCAATTTGCCCAGAAGGACTATTAATTTCATTTTGGCATTTTGCATTTATTCACTACAAGCGTTGTTTCACTTTTCAAATTGTTGCCACCAAATATTATTGCCCTGTCTTATATTTAAATAAATTAAATAATGAGGAATCTTCATAAATGTATATATGTTTCTTGTGATAAAACAACGGTACCTAGAGCCATCAAATTTTGAATAACGTAATCCTTTTGCGAATATGGGCATCTGGAACCCCAAATTTGGAGTTTGTTTTATTATAGATTTCATATTTTGTATAACTTTAACAAATTTTTGATTAACAAATTCAAGGATTTCAAAGCAAGCAATGGCAGCATTGTACAGAAAAAACATTTTGATCTCCACCCCGCGAGACTGTGTGTCGGAAATTCTAAAGATATTGTTTGATAATAGATACGAGTGATGAAATATGAGAGATAATGGCGCTGGTTCGAAATAAAACTAACTAAATTAGGCCAGACAAATATTTAATTATTTACATAATGTCCAAAGTTAGAAGTTAGGTGCTCTAGTAGCACAGACAAGTGGAATGAGCGGACACACCATAGGTCTATTGCATACATTCTCTAACTACTAACTAAACTAAATTTTGCTCCTCTCACAAGAGGGCTCTGATCGTTGAGAGTGCTATATTAAACTGAACATTCCGGCCTCCATTGAAACAAGTTTCAGTAATGCTGTAAAATTTTACAATCAAATTCAAGTTTACATATACATATAAAATACACAATGAAATGCAATTTAACACAAATTATTTCCATTACGATTAAATACAGTAGCATATCATAACAAATGAAATGTCACACACAAAAATTATTACACTTGCACTAAATGAATAATGTCCACCCATAATATGAAAATTTTATGTTTGATTGTTGTCTGGTATGGGCAAGGTACTTAATTTTGTCACAGGCCTTTTAAAGATACCCTTTGCAGTACGTACACCAACTATTCTAACTATTTTATCGGATCCAGGCATAACTTCTTCAACTCGACCTAAAGCCCAGTGACAAATATGCAAGTTGTCTTCCCTCATGAGCACCATAATTCAGGCTTTAACATTATCTTTTTTTAAATTGCCATTTTGTTCGTTCATGAAGTTGCTACCTTTTCCAAATATTTTGAGTCAATCTTTCCCATCTGGACAATCCGTTGTCATATTTATTTATAATTTGTGGTTCTATAAGGGCTGTTATAGAACGTCTAGTTAAAAAATGTGCAGGAGTTAAAGCATTGAGATCATGTGCCTCTGAAGAGAGAGGTGAAATTGGTCTGGAGTTTAATATTCTCTCTATCTGGGTTACTAAAGTTACTTCAGTAGTTAATTTTGAATTCCCAACCATTTTTTTAAGATCTGTTTTGGAGGATTTAACCCCCGTCTCTCAAAGCCCACCAAAATGCGGTGCTAGGTGGTATAAATTTCCGCTCAATCTCCTTTGACAACAAATAGTCAGTTAATCCTTGTTCTGTTACTTTGGCTAATTTAAACAAATTGTTTAATTCATTTCGAGCTCCATGAAAGTTTGTAACATTATTGCTAAATATGGTTGAGCTTTTCCCTCTCCTCACAATAATGCCTCTGAATTTAAGTCTGAGGCAATTTCTAAATGAATTGCTTTTGTAGCAAGGCACACAGATACTGCAACATGCATTGTTATAAAAAACTTTTTTTTTTTATTTTTTGCTTTTACAAGAAACAGACCATAAAAATTGAGTCCACACTTGTTAAAGGTTGATTCAACTGTCACTCGTTCTGCAGGCAGATCACCCATTATCTGATCTATTGGTACAGGTCTGTGTTTGAAACACTATATGCATTCATGTATTATTTTTCTAGCAAGATTCTTGCCACTGATGGGCCAAAGTTTTTGTCTAACAGTACTGGCCCAAGATGCAAATATTTCAGATGATAATAATACATGATCAAGTAAGTCAGTTTGTGCTTAGCTGGCAAAATGATTGGATATTTACAATTATAACTTACCTGAGATTGCACAAGTCTGCTACCAATGCATAAAATTCCATCATTGTCGATGAATGGATTTAAAGATTTAAGCTTGCTCCTTCAGAGCACCTGGCCATCTCTCTTAACTGACTCAATATCAGAATAAAACTCACCTTTCTGCACTTCCCTAATCAATGTAAGCTCGGCCCCCTTTCGTTCGTCTAAGGATATCGGCTCTGAAACCCTTTCCTTATTTCTAATGATTCTGAAGAACCTAAAAATAAAACTACAAATCTTGATTAATTTCATATAATTATTTGTCTGATTTAAGAGAAAGTTAAACTAAAATTATTCTCTAATATTGCAAAATTAGAGTCTGATAAACATTTTAGTTCCTTGACATAGTCATTATCAGTGCTAAATTCAAGAGTTTGTTCTGGATATTGCATGTCCTCACGAAGAAGGTCGGGTCCATTTCACCAGATATCACACTTAACAATGCTGTTGGCATCCAGTCTATGCGATATGACATCAGCTGGGTTACATTTGGATTGCACATATTTCCATTCGTACGACCCCATAAGCTCTTATATCAAAGCAGCTCTATTGCTCACAAAAGGTTTTAGTAAATGTGGTGATTTTCTAATCCAGGCAAGAGAAATCGTGGAATCAAACCAAAGAATTACATTTTCTATTTTAACATTCAACGAAGATATCACTTTATCCATCAATCTGGATAATAGCAGGCAACCTGACAGCTCCAGTCTAGGATTTGATAAGGTTTTTGTAGGTGCAACTTGTGACTTGCTACACAAAATTCAAGCGGTTGGCAACCCCAAAACTGGTAAAGCTTGAACATAGACTGCAGCTCCGTATGCCAAAGAGGATGCATCTGCAAATCCATGGAGCACTATGCGAGCTTCCTGGAACACAAATCTAGGAATCTTAAGATTACTTAATTCTGGGAGCATGGATACAAAATTAATCCACTCTTTGGCCATAGAATCTCTCAATATGTCATTCCAATTGAATTTAGCAAGCCAGAGCCTTTGCATGAATATTTTGGCCCTTGTGACCACTGGCCCAATTAAGCCAAGTGGATCTAACATCTTCAAAATTAGTGACAGAGAGTGAGGAATGGTCATTGTAACAAAAAACAGTCAGTCTGAGGATTCCATAGAACACAAGAGTTTTTACCAACGAAGACTTTTGTTGCTCAGTAAAAGTGTATTCTGAATGAGTGGTAACCTTATTTTCAGACACAAGCAGATCTGGATGATTTGCACGCCATTTATGCAGTTGTATTTTGACGAATTTCAACAAATCTGTTATTTGGGACTGCAGATTTCTAGCCTTTTCGAGTGATGATTATCCAGAAAGTATGTTGTTGACGTAGAAGTCAGTAAGAGTGACAGTCGATGCTAGAGGTAAGTTTTGGCTTTTATTTATAGTTAACTGTTTAAGAGAGCTGCTAGATAGGGAGCGTTTGAAGTCCCATATGTTATGCTGTTGAGCTTATAAATTTACACTTGTGCATCAGCACTGTCCTTCCATAGAATGCTGAGTAAGTCTCTTTGTGGAGGAATTAGTATCTGTCGATACATTTTTTTTTACATCTGCTGTGAAGGCGTAGCGATGTTTTCAAAATCTAACCATTATAGAAAATAGTTCTTGCTGTGGAATTCTTCCTTTCAACAAAATATCATTTAATGATAATCCTGATGTTGTGGCAGTTGAGGCATTACAAAACACTCTTAAACGTGTACTGCTTTTTCCTGGTCTGTAAACGTCATGGTGAGGCAAATACTAGGAATCCTTTACAGATTTAGACCCTTCAACTAATTCCATAGGTTTTAAATCCTTGTATTCTTGCATGAATTCCGAGTACAATCATTGTAAATTCGAATCCTGGTCCAATCACTGCCAAACTTAAGTCTTTTCTCTGCTAAATTTCTAGACTTGCCCAACAATTCATGGCATGCATACAATGTACTGACCTTCGGAGGTTCGATGATGAGTCTCAATAAAATGTTTCTCGCAATATTTCTCTTCAGTACTAAGTGCCGAATCCAGAAAATTAATTCTTTCTACCTCCCAGAATTTTTGCAATGTTTCTTGAATTTTTTTCATTTTGCATAAGTAGACCACAGTATTGTGATTCACATGGAGAATTATGCACAGCACCACTAGTTACAAATCCAGAAACCATTTCCTGAAACAATAAGTCTTTTGACGTGCTGCAAACTTGACCCGATTTTAATAACTCTTAAGTCATTCTGCACCCAGTAATAAATCGATTTTCTCAGGTGTGTTAAATTTGGAATCAGCTAAAGAAATAGTCCTGGGGATGTCAATATTTTCAATAGGTATGGAGGTAAGGGGAGTTATTTCTGTGATTTTTGGAACAATTAAAAAATCAAGTTCTCTTGAGAAAGTTTTTTCTTTATTGGCAATTGAAGTCCTCAGTTTATAATTTAAGTAATATCAGTTCCATTTAGTCCTGAATTTGGAACGAAAAGCCTTGTTTTTTTAATCCCTAACTGTTTCGTAAAATTAGTCGACACCCAGTTAATTTCTGAGCAGCTGTCAAGAAGAGACTTTCCTTTGATGAATGCCGCTTTTGAATTTTTTATCATAACAATCGTAGATGGCAAGGTAACACTTTTATTAGTAGCTAATAAACAATTAGAAAGACTCATCGCCTTTGCACTAGGCATTAGAAGAATATCTTTCCCTGCCGGCTGTCTGCTACTCGATCGTCTGCAGATGTTTATTTGAAACAGAATCCGAAATTGATGGCTCATCCTTATGAAGCAATGTGTGATGTTTTAAATGACAAATATTACAAAAATTATCTGATCTACATTGCGAAGCAATGTGCTTTTTTCCCAAACAGTTCAGACATAAATTATTTCATTTTACTAATGCAAATCTTTCACCAAAATTCATTTCGAGGAATTTACTACATATAAAAAGAGAATATGGCGAATTACATATTACACAATTTCTTTCCGAATTGTTTGAATGAACGAGAAGGTTTTTTTGTTTCTATTTCATTGATTTGTTTTGATTTTACTGTGTTTTTTTTTGGACACTTTCAAAAGTCTGACTTCTTTTTTCTAAGAATGTCATTAAGTTATCGAAATTAGGAACATCTGAAGCATTTACAGATAATTCGAATTGTTTTCGAGTTTCCTTGTCTATGTCTTCTAAAATGACAGTAGTAATTAAAATATCAGAAAAATTGTTTCGTTCGAAACCCAAATTATTTAAAGCTGTGATGTTTTTGTTCATGCATCTATTAGATGCCTTAACTCTTTCGATGATATGTGAGTAATTTTTTTGAATTCTAAAATAACTTTAATGTGAATATTAGCAAGACTTCTCTTTTTTTCGAAGCAATTTTCTAGAGCTCTAAATAATGATTCGAAAGTATCTTCCTTACTTTGCAACAATTTTGCGTCTCCCTTAAGAGTGGCATGCAGGTAGTGCAGCTTTTGCACATCTGTTAATTGAGTATTCGAGGCAACAATATTATTAAATTCAATTTTAAACATATACCACTCTTCAGCGGAAGCGGAAAATACTTACTTTATTTTACAACTACTCTTTGTGATATCAACTTTATTAACATTAGGAAAATTATCAATTAGCATTTGATTGAAACTTACCTCTAGATCGTTGATTCTTGTTTCTAGATGTAATAATTCCTCTTCGATTTGAGAAATGTCTTCCTTTTCCGGCATAGCAATATAATACTCCGATCAAATTGTATCCAGAGCAACTGACATTTTTTCCAAGGCCTTGTGCTTGGCATCTATTTTGATTTTAGTCCATTTACTGGAATTATCCACTATGACAGTTTCCATTTTGGTTAACTGGGTTTTTAGTGAGCCCTTCTTTCGATTTAAAGCCTGATAGTGCCCATTTTATACTAATGCAACTTAGTTAACAAATGCAAAACTAACTCCACGGGTGGACCGTTTTTATGTTTGATAGCAAATACGAGCAATGAAATACGAGAGATAATGGCACTGGGTCGAAATAAAGCTAACTAAATTAGGCCACACAAATATTTAATTATTTACATAATGTACAAAGTTACAAGTTATGTGCTCTATTAGCACAGACAAGTAGAATGAGTGAACGCACCATAGGTCCACTGCGTGCATTCTCCAACTATTAACCAAACTAAATTTTGCTCCTTTCACAAGAGGGCACTATATCAAACGAATAGATGTGCTCATTTTAAAATTATTTTGCAATATCTCTCATGAACTGAATTTTATGGTTCAAGTGCAAAGAACATAATATTTAATAAATAAAGGTAACACACAAATGTTAAAAAAACCACCCCTTTGGGTGTAATTTAAAATCTGAAACCTTTCATTTTTTTTTTTTTTAAATATCTATTATAATTTTTTCATATACTGTGTATTATAGAGAAAAGTGTTCAAAGCTTGATAAAGCAAAGCATTTTCTTAGAAGAGGTTCCAGGAAAAGGAATCCCTGGTAAAGTGGATCTATATGAAGAGAAACTTAGAGATTTAAAAAATAAACAACAACAACAGCAAAACCCTATGTTTTCCTTTACAATTCTGCATAAGCCAAATTTTATGAAAGGCCTGGCCTTCCCCAAAACAAAAGGAGTAATCTGAAACATGATTTAAAATTAATCTTTACCACTGCATAGCTGCCATCTGGGAGACAGACTCCTTGTTTTTCATCTCATTTCTCAGTCTGCCTGTATATCACCGAATCTCCCAGTCCTAAAATTTTAGCTTTTTCTAAAGAAAATGTTTCTTAGTAATCAATGAAGTTTAAATTGTGCCAGTTCCATTCCCTCACCCCTAGTGATTTTCAGAATCATTACATTTTATTGTTACATTTTATTTCATTTGAATTGTATTTTTATTACATTTTATTTATTTTTTCTTATTAAATTTCATTTTATCTGTGTTGTTGTAATCTACTGCAGATGTTTGTAGATTTTTATATGAAGATTCAATCAATGTTTATTTAGAAATATTTCTATTTAATTTTATTTTACTTCATTATATGGTACAATAATAAGCTTGTCAATATAAATACTATGTACATTGATTATTAATTTTATTTTCCTTGTATTAAAAAGGTATTCTTATAAATAAAAGCTTTTCTTCCCTACTCGGGATTTTCTTAGTATAAAAGTGTAAGAAACTGACACAAGTAAATTAGGCAAAGACCATAAAATTTAGAATTACTAATTAAATATTAATATATTTTACCTCAGAATTGTATTACAAGTAGTTCAGTAGCCTGAATCGTGCATTACAAAGTGAATTCAAGTCAGTTTGGAGCTCCTTTAAAATGGCTTCGCTGCACAACATGAAAACGTCCCAAATTTTCTAAATTTCGTCCCAAATAATGCCACTAATCCTTGAGTTATACATGCAATAAATTTGGCAGTATGTAGACTAAAGACACATATGTTCAGAAGGTTTTGAATATGTGCATATTGGCTTATAATTCCTTTTTGTTGAAGCTTTAAGCTTGGCTACGTCTTAAGCATGAATAATATTTTAATTTATATTACTTGCATATATAGTAGTATTTCAAATTTTTTTAAAGATACATATATATCTATTTCCTTTAGTATTCTCCACTTGTGATTACATCAGATGGTGGTCGACTTGGAAACTCTTCTATCTGGAATATTGAAGGAGGTGTTGACTTGTTGTAAGTATTATGTGCATTACAAAACAAATTTCTTTAATCAGACAGAATTAGTTTACTTCAAGTTTCAAGTAACATGATAGAATTTTTTAACCTACATAATTATTACAAAGTATAGAAGGGTTCCATTCGTGCTTTGATCAGGAGTTCCAAGGTGATGGAATCACTAAATCTTGTATTTTCACTTTTCTTGCTGCTCACATTTTGAGAGCATTTGCTGAAATTAATAAACAGCAAATATTTATGAGTAAACTGTGGGGGAGTGATTATTAAAAGCTTTCATTCATGGCATGGGATCATACTGTGTTCTACATGTGTGATATCCAACATGTTCTGTGTGCATAAATATAAAGATTGTGATCAAACTGTTTGATTAATAAGGTTATTTTTGCTGTTGAAATTTAGTGGTGGCTCACTTGTGGTCAAGTAAGTAAGACTGTTGGTCATTGGTAGTCCTGTGCTCATTATTGTGCAGATAGGCTGCTTGTATGTAATCTTCGTGGTTTTTACTGTGTGTAATGTGAAAATCAGCTAATTTTCTTCAGAAAGGTTTCCACAAAGGGCTACCTCTTAGAGAAGATTGCGCTCATGTGCCTACATTATGCTTATGTGTGCATTAATTGATTTGAAGTGCCTCGTGTAACAATGGTGTTATGTTTCAAAGTTTGATAATCTTGTTTTAGCAAAAATAGAATTGTGAAATTGATTGGGAGATTGCAAATGGTTATTGAATAAAACAGTCAGTGTGTTATGGCCTAAAACTACTTCTTTATTTAAAAAGTTTGTTTTTTATTTTAATGAAACAAGTAGTTTTGGGATGACCCAAGATTGAATATAATAAATGGGAAAGCCATGTGTTACACTTTGTCAGATCTTTCTAACAAAGGTTCTTAACCACAATAGCCTCTTTCATTGGCATTGTTTCAGATTTTACACATGATAACTTATTTCCTTGATTTTTATCAATTTCTGTACTTTCTTCAAGGGTCACAAGGTGTATTTATACACAGTCCAGTCACATTAATGTGACCATCTGTCAAAAGCCAGAATAACCACCTTTCGCAGAGCGGACTGCTGCGAGACGTGCAGGAAGAGAGTCACAAAGGTCCCTGAAGGTGTTCTCTGGGATGTTGAGCCATGCCGACTCTAATGCCGTGGCCAGCTGCGCTAGATTACGCGGTTGAGGATCCATGGCGCGAACAACTCGATCGAGATGGTCCCACAGATGCTCGATTGGGTTTAAGTCAGGTGAGTTTGCTGGCCAGGGGAGGACGGTAAACTCATCCTGGTGCTCTTCGAACCACGCACGTACACTGGCAGCTGTATGGCACCTCGCATTGTCCTGCTGGAAGATGCCATCATCCTGAGGAAAAACAATGCGCATGTAGGGGTGAACATGGTCCGCAAGGACAGATGCGTACTTGTATTGATCCATTGTGCCTTCCACAATGATCAGTGAACCTAGAGAATGCCAGGAAAACATTCCCCAGACCATAATGCTCCCGCCTCCAGCTTGGACCGTTCCGGCAATGGTTGCAGGGTGGTTCCTTTCAGAGGTTTCACGCCTTATACGCCAACGTCCATCTGTCCGATGGAGCATAAAACGCGATTCATCCGAAAACGCAACCTGTCGCCACTCAGTGGACGTCCAGCTGCTGTACTGGCGTGCAAATTCTAGCCTTCGCCGTCGATGAACAGCAGTCAGCATAGGTGCACGAACCAGGCGTCTGCTTCGGAGGCCCAGACGCAGCAATGTTCGCTGAATAGTACTTTGGGAGACACTTTTGGTAGCCCCTTGGTTCATTTTGGTGGTCAGTTGCTCAACGGTAGCCCGTCTATCTGCCCGAACGCATCTCCGCAACCGTCGTTCGCCTCTGTCATCTATGGCCCGTGGTGCACCACATTTGCCACGTCGCTGATTTTGGACAGTCCCATTTTGCCATGCACGGTACACTTTTACCACGGCGGCACGCGAACAGTTCACAAACTCAGCCGTTTCGGAAATGCTTCCACCCTTGGCCCGAAAGCCAATGATCATGCCCTTTTGGAAGTCGGATAAATCGCTTCATTACGCCAACGATTGAAATGTTTTCCGAAGCCCTCACACACCCTTTATATACGCTCAACTGCACTGTGCTGCCACCTACCTTCTGTGATTGGTTATTTAACTCTGACATGGAAAGTACGTGGTGGTCACATTAATGTGACTGGACTGTGTAGTTAGATCTTCAGAAATATATGTATGTCACATTAGTTTTTCATTCCTGTGCTTTCAGAATCTTCCATATATTTCAACATGGGTACAACCCATAAAGTAACATAGATATATTTCATCCAAATAAATTTGATCATGTAAGAACTGTTGTGTGCAAATATATCAGTAATAAGGATTATTATTAATAGGCGAAGCAGTAAGACCACTCAATACTAGTAGTTTGATTCCTGATCAAACCATATATAAACAACTGGTTTTTCCTCATATATAATAAGAGCCAATTTCTCTTAAAAAGTCCTTCAAAGCATCTCTCCCCCTCTTAGGGAGATAGCCCATATGTGCTTTGCTGTACTTCAGATAAACCATCTGTTTAAATCACTGCTGATATTTGGGTGTGGGGGGGGAATCAAGCTGCTGGAAATAACAGGATTTTGCATCAATGCGTGCAATATTTTAGGTTTTATTAGTTTGCATCGATTTATAATTTACTATTTTAAAATAACTGCATTTATATTTAGCTTATTATTGCTGTTTTTTTATTTATCTAAATTCATATTACATTTTCATGCTGTTTTGGGTTCAAGCCACTTTTATTATTGCAGGCATAATTTTTATGAAGTCTCACATATGGAATTTGGAAAACGTACTGTAGACAGAGCTGTTGGCACAAAGCATTCTTCTGCTTCTGTGAGAATTTTTTAAAATATTTTTTATGGTATTACCTAAAACAAATTTTAGTTTAATATTGCAAGCAAGAGTTTAATAAAATATTAATGAAATTTAACATCACATCATCCAGATCAAAACTATCATATCATTCTTATAGTAATAACTGAAAAATGGAAGTTATTTTAATGTACTTTTTAGTTAGTTATAAATGATAGTAATTGTCTTTTGCATCAGTGCAACTTTTCATCTCCCTGCCAAATTTCTAATTTACCAGTATGTTACATTTTATTTCTTATCTCAGTTTATGTGCATAGTAAAATGGATTTGATTAAACATATTACTGAATGTTGTTATCTTGAATCTGAACTTTTACATTTGCATACTAATGAAACTGTATGTTTATTGTCAAAGAACATGATAATATGTTTTCCATTGTCATACTAATGGTCTGTAACTTTGTTCAGGAATTCCAAATACTGTTCACGATATATACCTGTAACTTCTCATAGCTCCAAAATTTCCTGAAATTTTCTTCATATTTTCTTTTAATCCATGGCTTATTCCCACATAAGCCTGCATTCAGATTTCCCTTTGACTCGTGTCCTGTCTGAGCTTTTAATTTGACAATAAACTTGTTTTTGGTATTATAGAAGTGTGTGAAAATCAATCATTTCTTGGAATTTCGGGGAAAAAATCTCATAACTGAATGAACATACATGAGTATATGTATATAAACTTATAATGCACACTATCTACCAATAAGTATTTGGAGATCTATGCAAATGCCGATATATGCAGTCTTGATATACATCATGCTCTCTGCCATAAAATATTGTGTGGGAAACAACATTGGCATTAGTGCAGAAGTATTTGACTTAGAGAAAAGTGTGTAATTGTCGGGTATCGCAAAAATATCCGATTCTTAAGGAGCATATCTAGTGAGCTGAATTAGGCAAATTCAGCAGTGGCCTGTGTGATTCATTGACTTTCAAGATGAGTGATGATTATTCGGAATGTGCTTTGAATCAAAAGACCTGCAAGACTGGGAGATTAGGACCGATGGTTGCTGTCCAGATAAATTCGGAAAAATCACTTGTAGCTGGTGGCCGACAGACTCCAGGAGTTTCAACAGGCAACCGAAAATGTTGTTTTGATGAATACCATCCATAAAAAAGTACATCTGCTTAGTTTTCAAGGTCGGGCTGTTTTCCATAAGCCTTTGATAAAATAAATCTAACCATGCTGCTTGGTTAATGTGATGCAAAACATTGCAACCGTGGACCACTGATCAGTGGAAATGAGTTCTCTGGAGCAAAGAATCAAGGTTCACTCTCTACCATTCGGATAGCAGGGTCTGGGTCTGGCATCTACCTGAAGAATGCCTCCTGCTAGAATGCATTGTGCCCACAGTAAAGTTCGCCTTAAGTGGAATTATGATTTGGGTGTTTCTCCTCATATGGATTGAATCATGGTCTAAATTCATGGTAAACTGAACACTGATACCTACTGCACTATTTTAGATGATAGTGTGCTGCCTATGTTATGGCATTTTTACAGGTTGTACCCATGTTACTTTCAAGATAACATTGCCAGCTGTCATGTGACAAGGTCCACCATGGATTGGTATGATATCAATAGGGTTAACTGAATGGACTGACATGCCCAGACCTGAACGCTATTGATTATTTCTAGGACGAGTTGGATCAGCGAATTAAGTGGTGCAGCAACTGTCCAATGTTGGTGAAGGAACTGACATGTTTTCTGCAAGCCGAGTGAAAGAAAGTTCCAATAACCATAAAGCAAGGATTTACGGAAAGACTGTCTCATAAGACTGAGGCTGTAATTACTGCTCAGGAAGGCTCTATGAACTGTTGAATTTGAATAAATTCTATTTTTCTTTTCTAACACAGGTGCGCAATATATAGATGCATATTTCCTCATGATTTTTAAATTTACATTGTGATAATGAGAAAGAATTAAATGTTAATAACATGTGTAGTTATGTCATTGTATTTTGTAGCAAATGCAAAAGATTCTATTGTTACACAATTTGCTAAACAGTCTATATTTATAGAAAATCAGAGAAACTCAAAGAAATTAAAAGATGAATTGTGTTAAGAATTGTGTATAAAATATCATAAACATATTTCAGTTCATTAATTGTATAAAAGAAGGATTTTTAAGAAGTAATGTATAATTTTTTAATGATTTCATTTGTTCCATGAATGAGGATCTCACTTAATCAGGTCATTCTGCAAATATTGTCATTTTTTTAAAGCAGAATTTAAAAAAAGTAAGATACTAAATTAATCATCTGTGTATTCTCCATATGAATCAACTTTCTTCAAACATTGTAAGGTCCTTTTTTTTATCTTATTCTTAACGAGGTAACATGGTTCTTCTTCATCCCATTCTTAAAGAGATTAGCCGGCTTATTGGAGAAAAAGTCTTCAAGATCGGTTTCAAGTACCTCATGGTAATTGTGCTCTTTTCCGTCCTAGAAAATTTACAAGTTTTAAAACACCAGTCGTTAGATGATTAGAAAAAAGCAGAACTGTTTTCACATGAATGAAAAGCAGTGCAGCATTCATGCATTTTCTTCAATTAGTTCTTGTAGAAACCACTCACCATGGTTAGACACCATTCCGAGGTCCTTCAAATGTTGACAAATTAATGTTTTCTGCCAACTCTTTAAAAGCTGCATATGGATTTTTTCAACTGCAGCTTTCAGCGCATCATTATTTTAAAAAATAGTTTCCATGTAACTAGCATCTTTTGAGTAAGGTTGTCTTGTCAAACTTTACTGAATCATCATTAGTGCTTATAAATATTCAGAACACCTTTACCATACACTTCCTCCTCACTTTTTACAGGATTTGTGACACTACTGCCATTTGTTAAACCACAACATGACCATTTTCATAGGTAATTGTTAACCCTCTGACTGGTCCATGTTTTTGCTAAGAAAGCACAAATTTCCCAAAACTACTGTGAGAAAGAACTATTTTCTTGATTTTAATGTCAAAATGCCCCTTCCACTTTATATCCGGATTTATGTTCTTTTAATATATTGCCTAAACTTCTTGGACATATTTTAACTCTCTGTGTACTGCTTAATTTTGATACATTCAGCTCCTGAAATACGTGGCGGGGTTTTTTTTTATTCGCCCCCTCCTATATCTTTGTATATTACTATTTACGATTTTATAAACAAAATTAGAATAATGCAGGAATTTTAATAGTTTTTTAATTTAAAAAATATATTACGGCTCACGCGATTTTGGCGTGCGTGGAATAAAAATATAAAAATAGACAGGATCTTTTTTGATTTTGATAAATATACATTCTAACTAATTTGTACAGCTAATAGTATAACTTGTTATTTTACAAAATTTTTTATTATGATAAACTTTGAAACATGGCTCTTAACAGAATCCAACTGTACATTCTTTACACCAGATTCAAGCCTCTTTATGTATTTTTTTCCCATTGTCGTCTTCTTTAGAGCAACGCACTACCTTCTAGGCTCCTTTTTTAATAGGATTCAGTGGTATGTAGCGTGC
Source organism: Stegodyphus mimosarum (assembly GCA_000611955.2). Classification (NCBI taxonomy): domain Eukaryota; kingdom Metazoa; phylum Arthropoda; class Arachnida; order Araneae; family Eresidae; genus Stegodyphus; species Stegodyphus mimosarum. Next base: position 196,762 of record KK116405.1, on the reverse strand, counting down.
AAAATGCCTGCCTACAAGGCGAATAATATTCATACTATCATCACTATACCGTATTGATAAGCATATAGTAGAAGAGTATTTGTCAAGGATTTCCTCGATCATAGCTACCTAGAAATCGAGAAGAAATTTTTTTATGTATGTTATTTTTCTGTATATTATATAAAAATGCCTCATCGCTTGATCCGATATATGGAAAAATATTTTCTTGTAATATTTACGAAGTTGTTTTCGGATACTAGAGTAGTATGACATCTCCTGATCTCATCTGTCTACACCACCCATTGTAAAGTTATAACCATAAGTCACTTTTGGCTGTAGTTTTTCTTTCGCCGTCCCTGAATAAACTCATACAGATGCATCATGAAAAGAACTAAGCATGTTTACTATTTTCTTATCTTTTTACTTAAGCACCATAACTTTTCTGCACTGATAAGCAAAGCATTGTCCCTTTTTCACTTTTTCTTTTGAAAAACCTGGTGGTAAGTCCAATCTGGTACTATGAAGTGTTCCATATATGTCTGTTTTCTTTTGAATAAGAATAATCTGCCAAATATGGAGATATATAATAATTATTGACAATTATACAATATCCTTTGTTCAGATACTGGTATACTAGTTGAAGAACAATGACAGTTGATTATGGATATGTTGAGTATTCATGTATGAAATTATGCATTTTCCATCTGCAAAAGGAAATTGCATATTCCAAACCAAGAGCATTTCAAAGGAATATATACTGTTTCCATGACAAACGACCCTTATAAAGCATTAGGGTTTCATCTAAACTGTTCTTCAGGATTGAGTGTTTCACAAAACTTTTTCCTGATATGTTCAATGGCATCATAAACTTTCCAGAACTGAAAGGGTAAGGGTGTGTTAGACGGTCATAACTTTCGTCTTCAATGAAATGAAAATTTTTCATCAAGGAGTAAAAACAATCATGTGACATTATTTGTGAAAATATTGATGTTTTTATAGATTGCCTTTTCGACCAATACCAATGATAATCTGGCTTTTTTATTATTCCTTGCAAAAATAGAAGTTGAAAAATAATATCATTTTGTCAACATTAGTCGGTCACCATGGTTTACACTTTATTGAAAGTTTAGGCTTCTTAGCAGGATGTTGAGATGCAAATCTATTAGTTTCATTTACTACCAAATCGGGCAAGTCTTTATCCACAAATAAGCTAAAAATTCAAAAAGCTCATCTTTTCAGTTATATTGGCAACACTTCACCCGGAAAATGGGAATCTAGGGGGAGCTGGAGGAGGATTTGTCATGTTTATTTCCCTCCACATGTGACTGTTCAGAATTCCACTATTATCCTTATCATAGGAGTTTTCTGTTTCACTAAAGGAGTGACTTCCTGATATACTTTCACTATTATCAAACCAGGATGAGCCCAGCACCAAATTCCACACCCTTTGAGTATTGTAAATTGTGGCGTATAGGAGTGAGCATTCCGGAGGTTGACTCTGCAGCAAGTTCCCCTGTGAGTGCAGTTCTCATAGCTGCTAGGTCTCCTTCAGATGCGATCTCCTGGGAGTCAGGTTGCTTGGGAGAACAACTTTAATCTGGTAATAAACTCCACCTAAGGCTAAATACTGCTGTGAGACCAATAGCAAACAAGTACTGTGAGGGAAAGTTGCAAAGTATTTTGAAAAGAGAATTCAGAGTACATGAAATTTCTCAGAGGTAAATGTGTGGGCCCTTGAATCCTGTGGTGGGAAGATTCAGTTGAGCTTCCATGTCAGCACTGACCAGTTGATCAAAAAGGATCCCAGAACTTGGCCAGTTCGATTGTCCAGGTCACAGTTCTCGACACATTTTCTCCTACTCCGAGGGTGGCTATATTTTCTTGTCTCGGGCGCGTGTAATAGCGGAGAATGCCAGGCCTTTGTTAATGGAGGGAGTTCCAGCAGACAGACGATTTTACAAGAGGCATAGTGATCAGACCGAGAAGGGCAGGTTGGTCCATATGGCAAATCTCAGCTGACACACCTGGACGCATCCACAGTGCACTGGCTATGGCGATGACAGTTGGAACACAGAAATGTGGCAAGTTCGAGGGGTGCTGGTGCAGCCAGAGTGACGTCGGCACATGTGAATTAATGCATCCACCGACAAGCTGTGGCGCACCTGTAAGCCACTTCTGCCTCCATTCTGCAGCATGTTCAAGACATCCTGGATGTTTCCATATCGACTCGAATCATTTGCCATCGATTATCATCACTTTCCAAATTTATGGAATATTCAGAATCACTGTTGCTGTCTTCATAATCAACACACGTTCGTCTTTTATTCACAAGTAAAATGCCACTGCAACCAACAAAGCTATATTTTCACACTCATTTGCCGCATAAATGACGAAGACAGTTCCCTCCAAGAATGAAAGAAGCAATGTCATCAAGTTGGCCGTAAAGAAGCAATAGTACCCCCTTATAATGATATAAATCTGTAGCGCCATCTAGGTGCAAAACAAAACTTGAAATATGAATATCAATCACAGTATTCTTAGCCTACATGGAGAAAAAGTGGGATCCGTATTGAAAATAAGAGAAATAAACTTACACATGCTCTTTTCACATGACCTGTATTACGAGATGGATTTTGTATCGCATGGAAATCGCGGGAGCTATATGTGGAGGGTTAAGATGCATGCATATATATGTTCTTAGAGACATAACAAAAAATATTCTAAGCTATGTATATATATATATATATATATATATACAGCATTGCTGGTCAGAGGGTTAAAGCAGCTAACTGGTATCTGCATGTCAGAATTTAGCTGAATGGAGCTGTCATTGCTCAGATGTATTTATAAATTCATGAAAATCTCTTGTTTAAATGGGTTGTAATGTAATTTTAACTCATCCAGCTTAAAAAGTAACGTTAGTTACGGAATGACCTGATAAATTACGGAGTTACGGAATGACAAAATAAATTAAAGATCTCGGAAGTCTTGTCAGTTCATGATGATGACCTTTGGTATATATGTGTGTCAGTCCAAATCCAGTAATTTGAAACAAAAGTGTTAGAAATTTTGCTGTCATTACTTGGTATTTTTAATGCTTAGTAAAACTAGGCCCTTCAAGAAGGAGAAATCTATATTCGGCAAGTAAAGCTTTAACTAGAGTACTTATATGTTATATTTACTGTCTCAAAAGAAAATTCCAAGAACAAATGTGCATCATGAAAAATTTGCCAAAGAGAAAATACATCGCAGTAACTCATAGATTAGGAAAAAACATAAAATGTAACAAAATTACATTTATTTCTTCCATACATCTTCGTACTCTTTTTTCTTGTATATAGATTCTGGTGGTTATATACCTACAACTGTTATTGATATGTCTTCTAAATGGCCAATTTCCTGTGCTTTGGCAATACTTAAATTATATGCAAGAAGAAACAACTGTATAAAGATATATTTCTAAGAGTTGTAAAATGCAGCTTTCATAATGGTGCAGCCTTTTTGTATGTTGGGATCATGCTATACGAGTGCGGTTTTAGTTTACTACTCTTATTAGAAAATCAAATGGAAATTCTACTTACTGTGTCTTAGTATAAAAGTCCCCACTTTGATGAAGTGTGCTTTCGACAACTTAGAAACTAATATTTATAAGAGTTCATACTTTTTATGCTGGGGCATATACATGATGGTTTCTGCTTTTTCAAACAGTGACTGTCTTGCATAAAAGTATTGGTACCATTACTATGCAGTCTTACCTTTAGGCTTAGCTATATGTGGTTTCCTTTTTTTCTGTTATTCTCTGATGTGCTGATTAGATATTTTTTTAATACATATATATATTCTATTTCGGAGTAAATCTGTCTTTCTCTTGAAAGAGTTGTTACATTTTTCTCACTCTTTGGTATACACTTGATACTCTGAAATTAATAATATATTTTGCAAATGAAAGAATAATCAATATGTACTTTCAGTTTATGCATCATATGTATAATGTTTTACTTGAAAGAACAGGGTGTCTGCATGAGATATTAAATAGGGTTGGTTTCCAGTTGGTAGTCAACTTCGGCAATTGATTGCAGAGGTAGTGATTTTCTTTCACATTTGCTGCAATAATATACAAGCACTGTGCTTCTGTTCATGAAAATATAAAGTTTGAAAGATAACTTATATACTTCACTTTTCAATGCTATCTACTACTAATCTTGCAAAGATTTAAATTGTAATGTGAAACTTTAAATTTCTTTCTTTGTGTATTCATTTTAGATTTGCATAGTATAAAACTTATGTTTTTATTCTGCAGATATTTGACACCGCAACATTTGCAGAGCTGCAGCATTTTCCAAGCGAAGAACTGGGAAATAACTATACGCCAAACAGAGCTACATTTGACTACTCCGATCAGTTGATTCTTTCTGATGGGCTTGTTTGGGACATAAGGTCTGGTCAAATGATTCATAAATTAGACAAATTCAATGCTGTTCACAATGGTGTGTTTCATCCAAATGGACGTGAAATTATATCTAATTCAGAAATTGTATCCTTTCTCTGTGAGTAATTCAATTACAAAGTGACAAAAATTATGATTCTGTGCTATAAGACTGTATTCACAGTATGCCTCAAATATTAGTAATCATACAAGTCAGATGCCAGGTAATTATACAGAGCTTGACTCAGTATATAGTTGATGCCATTGTATATACAGTGGACAATATGCTCAGTGTTTTCCAATGAATGTGTTTTTCCTATTATTATTATTGACACCATTGTTGTTATTCTCAGTACTGTTTGCAGTGAAGAAAAGCATAGCAATATGTTCAAAAGTTTATATTTTACAAAGTTCATACAGTTTCACCCTTAGGTTTTTTTGGAAATGATTTTTCATCTTTAAAAATTCTTAATTTTGGCTCAAATCATTAAAAGGTCCTTAATTATACTCACAAGATATTTCTTTTTTTTTGACTGCCATTTTGAGTGTGAATTAACATTTTGGAGAAATATTTTTTGATTCATTGACAAATATGCATTTGAATTCTTTCCTACTGCTTAACAGGGCATGAGGGACATAAGGCTCTACCTCGATTGAAACATTAAAATTTTGAAATTATTTCTTTTTTGAGAACGAAGGGTTTATAGACTAAAGTAAACATCATTCCCCTTTTTGAGTTAAAATTTCTTTTATTATGCTGTACTAAATTTGGTGATTTATTAGCATTTTGACAATTTCAATATCAATTTGTATACAGAATTTTTTATCTGAATATTTGTAGATTTTCGACTTTTCCCCCCAAACATAGCAAAATTTATAAATGTAATTAAAAAGTAATAATATATTAAAATTATAACTAAGAAATAACATTAAAATAAAAATATTTTTGTTTTCCCATGTCATATTTTAAAGTGATTTTACTTTCCACTTTGGTGAAGGAATATTTTGATTCTGATGAGATAATAATGCCATGAAACATATTTTCCAAAGCATTTCTTAGCAAAAGCTGCTTTAGTTGTTTAAAAATTAATTTCATTTTTCTTCTTTTATATATTTTCAGTATAGTCCCCCCCCAATGTAACTGTTTCAGAATATTTAAACATATATCAGTTTTCTCTTAAAAATTTACTTTACTCTTTTCTTTTCTGATCCTGAATTTTTTATTCAGAAATGTTCTGCTTTTTTTTTTTTTTTTACAGAGTCACTCACCTGGAAAAGTCAGGGAATTCCATTCTCCTGTTTGTGTGGCAACCCTTTTACATAAGCATTTATATGTAATTGCTTACCTTTGGAAGTTATCTCAACATGTTAAGATCTTTCCTCAATCCTTACTATGGATGTAAGATGCAACAGAAAAATGCAAAAATTAACATAAAAGTTTATTCCTTACAGCTAATGATACTTAAAATAATATAAAACAATTTACCACTCCTGGTGGGGTTTAATGGAGCTTTATATTAAATATTGTATATTAACTGGTTTATAGTTCCAGCAACTCTGCGAAGCTATGACACTGACTTGGTCAGACAGGCAAAGTACAACTAACTTTCAACACATACGATCTTGCCAATATCAGAATTCATATCACTTCTGATCGTCATCTCTCTCTCTCTGTCTTTGCAAGCAGCAGCGGTGGCAGCAGCAAAACAGCTGTTATGATTTTACTTCTCATTTTAACTTGTGCCACTTGACATAAAATTGCATAAATCTCACAGTTGAATGAGTGCATGCTGAAACGAGACATGAAAGAATGAACGTAAAACTAATTGTTGGTAAAACTTAAATGTGACCAGTCTTCTTTAAAATATGTGGGATTACTATTACTGTAAAATATGGTATTGTTGTGAATTATCTCACTTGTATGACAATCACATCATAACAAGCCCATGAAATTTATTTTGGCAAGGAGTGCAAGACTGCGCCTGTTGTTGGCAAGAGCTTTGAGTGCCATACAGGTGGCAGTATAACTTTGCCCAGTTCTGTGCGTAATTTTGAAGGAAAGCACCCTGGGGGGGGGGGTTCGAGGGTCTCCCACCTTTCTTCCCTATCACCAATCTCTCGAAAGGACTTTGCTCACCATGTATTTAGAGTGCTCCTACGCCGCACAGGCACTATACATTAACAAACTTCCACACCTTCTGTGGGATATGAACCTGAGCTCTTTCGTACGCAGTTAGCATCACTAACCAATATCCGATTTGGGTGGCAGTGTAAAATACAAATAATCTAAGTGTAAATTTTGGAGGAATTTTATAATTTAATGCTAATTACCAGATGAAATTTACAAAGTTGATTTTATTCTCAAATGTATTTTATGTTAAGTATTAGATTATGTTTGATAATAATGTGTCCTGTGTACAGATTTATCTTATTCTTATTAATGGTATGACAAATTGAAGTTCGGTAATGGATAAATTGCTTTAATTTATTCAATTCTCTTAGCTGATAGGTCCTTAATTTTTTTCATTAATGGTCCATAAAAGTGCTTAATTTTACTGTGCAGAAATGTGTATGAACTCTGTTCTAACTTAATAACATATCTGCCAATTTTTATGAAAATTAAAAAATTTTACAAAAAATTACTCTAGTTTTGCAAAATTCATTTTTTGCAAATTTTGGACTTTTCTTGTAGACAGTAAGAATTGCATTGCTTTGGCAGTGCATATTCATGGCAGGCATTACTCTTTGTTTGCAGCATGAATTCTTTTGTTCAGCATCAGTAAGTTTGGTGCTTTAAGCTTTTAGTGATTTAAAAATCAGTTTATAAAAATTTTAATCTAGCATTGGTGAATTTCATGATGGTTTTTTTAGCCAATGTAATAATTTTATTACCATATCATTAAAATTACATCTTTAGAAAAATATTATTGCAATAAAACATTTTTTATTTCTTTTTGCTTTGTTTCAAAATGTCTTGTTTTTAAAAATTTGATTCTGAAATTTAAAGAAGATAGTATATGCTAATTTTAATTTAATATGTTTAATTTTGCTTTTTTTCATGACAGAATTTTTTTCCAGCGTAATTGTTTTAAATCATTCAGATATGTGACAGTTTTGTCTGTAAAATCTGTTTCATTTGTATTTTTAATTAGTTGTTAGTTTTTAAACTTTTTTTTTCCTTTTACTTTCACAAAATTGGTGGGTATGCAATAAATATCAAAAGTATATTACCGTTATTATTAGCTAAAAGGGAATTCTATCTTTTTAAGTGATTTGAAAATTTAAACAAAATAATAAGTGGTACAAAATGCAATTTCTGAGTTACTTTTTAATAAATACAAAAAAGTAAATGTATTAAAATTAATTCTGCGTGTGCAACTTTTCTTATTTATGTTAAGACTTTTTTCACATGCAGTTGTTTTCCATGTTGTCAAAATATTTCAAATTTTTCCCATTTTCCTATTTGAAACTCTGTCTGCTTTTTTCTGAATCCCCTAAAAAAATCTGATTTTTACTCACGCGAAATACGTGATAACCCTACCAGCAGCCAAGCTGTATATGTATGTTCAAAAATATTTGTCATAATAAATTTAAATACACATTTATACATTGCTGGCTATCCGAAATACAACATGAAGAAGGAGAAGGTGTATCGAAGCCAACATTACTTGAGAGCTTACACATAGCATCAATATTAATTGATTTGAAATATAGCTTTCTTTGAGGTGAGGAAGCTGATAAAATCAGTAATGTGTTTTGCCTCCACGTTTGTCAGTAATTACTGCTACATGCTGCGGCACTCAGTAAAAGAGGCTTTGAATGTGTTCTCAGGGAATGGCAGCCTATATTGTCTCCACGCATAGCTAAAGTTCATTTGCTTTACCTGTGGATGCTGTATGCTAGGCTAGGTAGTCTCCAATAACAAACCAATGTTCGATGGGTTATAGATCTAGAGAATGGGAAAGCTGGCATAATGCAATATGATGAGTTAAGAAGAAAGCTTGAACATTCTGTGTAATGTGTGGTCACACATTGTCCTTTTGAAATGTGGCCACAGCAAGCCCTGAAGAGAAGAAGAGGTTACAAAACTTCTGAGATGTAGTGTTGGCTGAATGCATACTGGTTTCCTGGACTTATTTTCAAATGTGTTTTTGAGATTTCCTAAAATTACCTTTCTACATAAAACTAATAATAAAATTATGGAATAAAAAATGCTCAAAAAGTTGAAAAATAAGGAAAACTAAACTCACTTTTGTTAAAGATTACATTATTTTATTACTGTAATTGATATTTTGTTGCTACTACAAAGCACAGTGTGAAAATTAATTTTTAGATTGGAGGCAGATCCCAAAGAACAGGAAATTGTAAGCCATTTTTCTTTTTTGTCTAATTTGACAAAATGATACCAAATATTGCATGAGGTTCTTCTATACAGTATGGTTGAGATTTCATTCTGCAACCTTCAAAAAATACTTTAGATAGAGAAATTTATGCTTATAAATATATACTAACTTTAAAGAAGATTAAGGAGAAATTCATAGCTCTTCACTATAATGGAGTTATGTGTCATTACAATGGAGTTATGAGTTATGCTAGATACATTAATAAAGAAATAAAAATGAAAGTATGATTTATTGTTTTACATAAATGTTTATAATAATATTGTATAATAAAGGTAATATGTAATATACATAGTTATAGTTGGACACAATATTTGAAGAATCAAAATGAAACTCGTGGAAGAGCTCCGAGGAAGCAAAAAGAGCAAATAATCGAGACTCCACAGAAGCCAGATCTGCAGCTGGGGGAGAAGTGATGAAAAGAGTCTATAATAAAGACATGTAGGAACCAGATTTGCGGCTAGAGAAGGAGTGCCAGAGCAAAGACAGCCGGAGGTCTGAAGAAGAAATTGACTGCCTATAATCGACCTGCTCCACGCACTGCCAGCTGGGTAAAAAAATTCAATCCATTTGCAAACGGGGGTGGTCAGTTATGCTGAGATGTGTCGGTTTATTTAATGTTTTGGTTTTTAAATAGTAGATGGAAATACAAGCCCCCCCAAAAAAACCCATATACATATAACACACACATACACATATAAAAAAAAATCTGATGGCTTTCTTGTATGGAATATTAAATTATAAGCATTTTTTCCTGCATTTCATTGTTAAACTTTTCTCCTCAAATTTCATTAGAGGTATATTTTTCATTCAATTAATTCAGTTCTCACTTTGCGACAAGGCAAAAATACATAAAACCTCAAAATATTTTTATTAAAAATTAAAAAATATAGAAAATTATAAAACACCAATTATAGTTAAAGTAATTAAAAAAACAACTTTATCATTAAAATTAGAGTTTCTATGTAAAAAGCAATTCGGCCAGTAGACAAGGAAGCAGATTTTTTGGAACACAAAACTATAAGTTTTTACTTTTAGTCCCACTGCAAAAAAGCACTAAAGGTGCAGAAACTAACTTAATTTGTAGAGACATTAGGATTTTTTTAGGAGCAGAAGTATGAAAAATGAGCAATGTCTTCGCCGGGAATCGACCCACGGACCTCTTGGTTACATGTCGAGCATCACGTAGGCATACAAAGAAGTCGGGAGAAATACCGTATATATTCCCCCTTTTAAAGGGTGATTGGGGTTTGGGGGACCCAATCATCAAATTCCGGTGGTGGAGAATCGTCATCTACCACCTTTTTAGTTCGGGCACCAGTGTAGAGACATTAGGTATTTTTTGAAGCTGGAGGACATGAAAAATGAGCAACGCCTTCGCCGGGAATCGAACCATGCACCTCTCGGTTACGCATCAAGCATGTATACCACTACACCACAAAGGTGGGAGAAATACTTTATAAATTCACTATTATGCTATGTTTCAAATGTAAACAAATATGGCTGCTATGGTAAATTTCTAATGTGTACGCTACATGACTTCCTTATTTGGAATATTAAATTATATGCATTTTCCCCTCTATTTCATTTAAATTTATTTCCTCAACTTTCATTAGAGATATAATTCTCATTCAGTTAATTCATTTCTTACTTCGCAGCAAGACAATAATACATAGAAACTTAAAATATCTTCCTTAAAAATTGAAAAGTATAGAACTAAGATATAAAGATGTAGAAAGATATATTTAGATAAAGCACCAAATACAGTTAAAAAATTTTTACAGTCAAAGTTACAGTTTCTACATAAAAAGCAAATTCGGCCAGCAGTCAAGAAGGCAGATTTTTCGGTGTATAAAAACTAAAAGTTTCATTTGGGTCCCATCGGCAAAGAGACACTGAACACAAAACTGAAAGTTTACTTTTGGTCCCACTCAGCAAAAACGCACTAAAGGTGCAGAAACTGTCTTAATTCATTATTTTGCTAAGTTTCGAATGTAAACAAATATGGCTGCTATGGTAAAAAAAATTAAGCTTAGCCGCACTTAAACAACTTTTAAATTGTTCTTAATTCTACAACTTTTGCATACAGATTAACTAGAGGCATGCAAACCTGGAAGATAAGAACAACATAATTCAATCATTTTTAAAACAAAAATACTAACTTCTAAGCATAAAAAAACTTGCCTCATGGAGCTGAGTAACAGAGTGGTATATATACACTGGTGAAATAAATTAAGAAAAATTACATATTTGCTCTACGATCTCCAGAACTACTGGGCAGATTTTAATAAAATTTGGTGTAAACATAGGTTGATGTAATACAAACAAAATAAACATTCAACAGTTATAATAGTCACTCATGGGAGTCTGAAGGTCTGAAACAGCGGTTGCAGAAGACACAAAAGAAATGGGTTAATAGGGGGTATGCAGCCATACAGGCCTCGCAGCGTGGTGTCATACTTGAAATAAGGCAGTTTATCATTGCCTGTGGCAATTGGTCCCGCTTATTCACCAACGCTGTTTCAGTTCCTGGATGGTTCTCGGAGGAGGGTTGCAATTGCCCTCTCCAGAGCATCCCAGACATGCTCTATAGGGTTGAGGTCTGGAAACCTGGCTGGCCAATCCATCCGGCGAAGAAATTCGTCAACCAGAAGAGCTTTATGTGGCCTCACGTTTTCATCCTGCAAGATGAACTTGGGGCCCACTTCACCCCGAAAAAGATGACCATAGGGCTCCAAGACTCATCCCTGTACCTCACACCAGTCACAGAGCCTGTGTCAAAGACGTGGAGAGGTGTGCGGCGATTCAATATAATGCTTGCCCAGACCATTACACCGCCACCACCATAATTGTTGATTTTGTGGACATTGGAGGGTAGGTAGCAGGTCCCTGGCTTTCTCCATATGAAAGTACATCGAGAATCGGTGTTTAGGCTAAAACAGGACTCGTCAGTGAACAGAACGGTCGCCCATTGCTCCATACTCCAATCACTATGCTGCTTGCACCATGCTAATCGGACTCTGCTGTCCATAGACGTGAGCAGGACGCAAACAACCCTCTCTCATTCAGTCTTTTGGAAACAGTCACCCTTGTTACACGGGTTCCTGTGGCTGCATGCAGGTCCCGAGAGAGCTGAGAAGCTGTAACCCCTCTGTTACACCTCACTAAAATGGACAAAAAGCGATTTTCTCTGGCCGTCGTGACTCTCTGACGACCTTGCCCAGGCTTTAACTGTTTGCATAGGTTATACACAACGATTGGCATTAAATTCAACTCTCTGCATATCTGGACTTGCGATTGGCCTGCCTCTAGCCTCCCCACAATTCGCCACGTCATTCCATCATCTAAACGTTGGTGGTTACTCATTTTTACTGTTCTGATGTGAATTTAACTGATTGCTGCAAGATAACACCAAGAAATTTGTCGAGGTGTGCTAGCGAACGCAATTCGTCTTACTCTCCACGCGCTTATAAAGCCTGTTTTCCTGCTGGCTCCACCTACACACACATATACGCTTACGTATTTGCCGTACAAGATTCGCGTTTTGATCTAGAAGTAGTGGTTTTTCCTTCAGTTGAGTTCTTTTCACGCAATTTGATAAAATATGCAAATTCTCTTAATTTATTTCACCAGTGTACTTTTGGTGCGGCCTATTGCAACCAAAAAGGAAGGTGCTCAACTACATGTAGCTGTCCTATATATGAAACTTCAACATTCTGGGGCTGTTCATTTTTGAGTTATAGGAGATACATGCATAGGTATGTACAGGCATAATGAAAAAATTTCATCTAAATCTATTTTGCGAAAAAGTGTATGTTTTTCTGTTTTTACATATAGCTATCATGCAAAAGTATGAATAAATTTCCATCGATAGCAGTCAAAATGAATATTTTCATTCAAATATGATGCCCAAAAAATTTACACGATTGCAATACTACCTTTACTTTGTACCCTTTTACCTCCTTGTATGGAGTAAAAGGGTACAAAGTAAAGGAAGTATAGTCTCTGACCCTTTTATTTCCTTGTACGAAGTAAAAGGGTCAGAGACATTTCTGGTAAATAGAGGAAAGAAAAGAATAAAATTTTTGGCATGCTTCTCAACATCCAATATTACCCCACATCATAAAACCGTGTGCAGGTCTAGTATGACAATGCATAACAAAACAGTGGAGCAGTGTCTCTCCACAATGTCTACCAACTCTAATCCGACTATCGTGGTATTGCATGCAGAAGCGCGATTCATCCAAAAACACAATATCATGTTATTCAGATGTCTATCTCTGCTGTTCAGTGCACCATTGCAAACACAAGCACCTGTTATTTAAAGGTAAGCAGAGCAGTAGACACTTAGACCATCATACTGTAAACAATGTCAAATTGTTTATGCAGACACTGATTGTTGTGTTACCGACTACATTTGTGCATATGGGGCAGTTTGCTTTCTCAGTGCCATGCACACAATATGCCTGTCTTCCCAATGAGTAATGCAACTAGGTGGCTGCAGTTGCTCCTGTTCGTCTATCATTCCCTCCTGTGTCCACCGATTCCACATTCGCATGACTCTTGTTTGGTACGTCCAACATGGCGACTAATTTCCTGAAGGATAATTTGCAGTCTCTGTATACAGCTTTGGCTGAGCTCAGAAATGTTCCCAAATGACGCTCGTGCTTTTCTACAAGGCATATGAAGCTTCAGATGAAAATGTTCACAAGAGAACAAGTTGGCATTATTCAAAATGGCTATGTTTCCTCACTTACGTGGATTGTAAGAATGTGGATTTAAGGAGTGCTGCAGTCGCGCATGATGTGTGCATTCGCTGAAATCATAATTCATTCCATTGTGATAAACACATGATGCAAGTTTCACACTATTTGGGTGCTTCCTTCATGGTGTTGCATTCTGGATGGCCAACAGTTTACATCTTGAAATTAGTCCATACAATATAGCCAGTAGTGGTAGAAAAAGTGGCAAGATGCAAAATTTAGAAAAAGTGATAAGGTGCAAAATTGGAGGGTTACTTAGGAATTATAATCTAGAATATACCATTCACTAATGGCCATTTTATGAAGTTTATTGTTTTAGTGCTAACCCTGTGGCAGCCTGGAGGACTAAAGGGAGTTGTTTTTAAGTAAAGTTTTGTTCTTTTTGTAGTTATTATGTTTAGATTTTTTTTATGTATGTGTTTTATTATTAGAAGTTTGTTTTTCTTAATGGCACAAAGTGGGATTTACGTACATTCAAGCTTCTGCGGACAGTAGCTGGACTAAGTCAACGCTGTGTTACATTTAATCCTGCGGGTAACATCATATATGGAGGTATGATTGCATTTTCAGTAATTTATAAAGCAGGTTTATACCTGAAGGACTTAATTTTTTCCCTCCTCTCTGTTTAAATTACATTTAGTTTTGTATCCAGCATGTTCTATGATGTTAAGTGAAAGAAAAAATTTAAATATAGTAACAAAATTTTGATTTGAAAATGGAATGCTGTAGTCTTTTCTTGGTCCCTTCTTTGCCCATTTTTTGGTCCTCATGGTCCCTAATCACGTCTAAAGTAATGAAAATCTCAGGAAAAGTATAAACATTTTTTAACAAATCGAGGAGTATAGCAACTTTTCCAAAAAAATTCAAGGAAATAAAAGTCAGTTCTCACAAATAATAATAATAATAATAATAATAAAGGTTGTATTTTAAATAATACCCGAAACAAATAAACTCAAATGAAGAATTACTGTATTGAAGCGTTACTGTAATCTTTTTCTCTCCCCCCCCAGAAAATGTTTTCCTAACATCGTATCAGGTACAGTTTTATCATTCCATAGCTTTTCTGCTCTGATGCTAGTGAGCTATAATGTTCATCTTTCTCATCAAAAGAGTACTTATCCTTCAATCTCATTCTTTAAAAATACAGGCCTTTCAAAGTATGTAGCATAATTGTTTCCATCTTGCTTTTAAAAAAGAATGGACAAATATTTATATTATATATCCTAACTGATAATTTTGTAGACGTAAATTGAATTAATAAAAAATGACACAAACACACATATATAGACAAACTTGTTCTTTTATTGGTATAGATAGAAAATTTTTAAATATGGGGTATACCAAAAGTAAGTACATATTTGTGCAAAATTTTACACTTTTTAAAAGAACATAAGTCGTAAAATGTTTATCAAATTTAAAATAAGCTAAAAACATACTTAATTTTGTTTATGTGTGCAGGGTGTTCCAAAATTTTTATTTTGTCCTTTAGAATTGAGTGTTTATTTTGGTAAATTAATAATTAAAAGGAAATTAATAAGCCCAAGACTTGCGCTAAAGCTGCAAACTAATAAAGCAATAATTCACTATAAATTATAAAAAGAAAACTCTCCATATTACATCTCCAAGCAACGGAAATTCAATTTAAAAAACATCATTGAAAAGGTATTTTTCAGAATAAAAAAAATTTTTTTTTAAATTTTGTTAGAATTTTCAGTCCTCTTTGCTTTAAACACAGTTAAGGAAAAACTAAATCGCAAAAATGCCAAAATCAAAAGTAAACTTTTTAAGTAGTTATTGTTATTGATAGCAGATTAATCGACTTGTCAAGCGGATAAACCAATCCACCATATATTTATTATTGCAACTTGATAATAATTACAACAAAAAAAAAAAGTTTTTTGTAAAGAACAACAATAAAAAGAAAAAGAAATTTATAAATCTTCCAAGCCATACATTAACTTTTGGAGAGTTGCATTCCATGAATTCTTTTGCTTTATAATTTATCTAGATATTAAATTGTGTCGATTACCTTACCACATGTATGGAGTTACCTCTGCCCGGAATAAGAAAGATGTTATCCAGTAGGTTTTCATTTTCAGTTTCTCCTACAAATTTTGCAAACCTTGCTGTTTTGCTTGAATAATTTTTTTCATCAAGGGGATGCAGTAATTGAATGTGATAAGGCTTTTTATAAGTGTTGAAAGAAAAACTGTGTGAACTGTTGTCTTGAGCATGTTAAGTCCGAAATTTGCTTCCCTAACCGAAGTTGTAGGTTCAGGCTGGAACATTTGTCGAATTAATTCAGTTTTGTTAGGGTCTTTGGTCGCCTTCTTTTTAACTTGTCGTGTACTTTATTAAGCTCTTGTAAATTTGTTCACAAATCATTTTGTCTGTAGGCCCAGGTGTATTGAATTTTCTTTGGAATCTTTCTCATGCTTCATTCAGTTGTATTCCTCTGATATTTATTATTTAAGAATTCTTAAAAGGAATTAAAAACGAAATAAAAAAATCAGATTTTTTAAACATACAAAAATAAAATTTGATATACTTGTAACACTTTTTATACATGGCAGACTTGAGTTGAGACGACATTAACAGATTTGAGTTTTTCAAGAAATATCCAATTTTACGAAAAATAGGTACTTTGTGTGTATTATTCGTAATAGTAGATGTATCCCTAACTTATCATTTTCATAAACAGGATTTTAATTAAAAAAAATTTTCTTATATGTATCTTGCTGTAACTCAAGATAATTGCTTGCTTCTATAAATAGTAGACTTTTTAAATTCTGTAGTTTCTTAGTGGAATTTATCAGATATCTTTCTTTTTCAGTCTGTACTCCTACTGACAGTGAGTCCAAGATGACTGAGAATGAAATAAACTGTTTTTATGTTTTCGATGCAGATGACTATAATAGTATAGGTATTATATAGATCTCTTTTTTTAAATCTGTTTTTCTCCCCTTCCTCTACTTATCCTATGCTTAGTGAGAAAAAATTATATAGCTACATGATTTTAATGCTATTGCTATGCTTCTGCTATTCTAATTTAATTTTATTATTTTGTTTAACATACTATCTGGTTTTATATATATGTACCTACACACACAGGTGCAAAATTAAGAGAATTTGCATATTATGTTGAATTTCTGAAAAACTAAAAAATTTTAGTGAAATTTATGTATATACATTTATAAAAGAGAAAGAGATAAACCATTTAAAAATCATTTTATGTACTCATGATTATCAGTAAAGCTTATAGCACGTTTTGATACTGAACTAAAAAAGAGTCTAATGTGGGATATCATCCTTTCCTCAGAGCCAGACCATTTGCACAGCGTTACGGTGTACTGGATAGGAAACAGTTGAGCAGTTCCTGTGGCATTCGATCCCACTCCTGTAACAAAGCACTTTTCAACTTTGGAATGATTCTTGAAGGAAGCTAGCGTGATGAAATTGCCCACTCTATAAGGCTAAGGTCAGGAGATCTCGCTGGCCAATCTATGCAGCAAATATCCTCACTTTCCAAGTAGTCTGACCAGCTGTGTCCTGTGTGAATGAGCATTGTCATTCATTAATAGGAACCCAAGAGCAACTGTGGCCCTAAGAAGTCAAACTTAGGGCTCTAAGATCTTCTCTCTATACCTCATAGCAGTCAGAGAGCCTTTGTCAAACACATGCAGGATTGTGCAGCAGTCCAACATATTGGCTGCCCAAACCATTACATCTCCATCTCTGTAATGATCTTTCTCACAGATAAGGGAGGGATGGTGTTCGGCTCCAGGCTCTCTCCAAATCCAGGTATGCCAAGAATCAGTGTCCAGGCTGAATCTCGACATATCTGTGAATCGCGTGGTTTCCACTTTAGTCTGATCCTCTGATGTTGCGCACTGTGTTAACATGCTTTCTTATGTGCTGCAGTGAGCAGGATGCAAACAGCGGGTATCTCATAAAGCCTTCAACTGAAGACCATGAAACTTGGGAAACTCGAGTTCCAGGGGCAGCATAGAGGTCATGTGAGAGCTATGAAGCTGTAGCAGTCCTCTATGGCTGCGCTGAAAGTGCCAAATAAATGTCTTCATTTGTCATTGTGGATTTTGGTTGAATTTGTCCAGGTCTTCACACCAGGGTTGTCACACTATCTGCAAAAAATCAGGGAATTCGAAAATTGGCTAAAAAGGCCAGGTAATTTCATATTGCATTCCCCAAAAAAGAAATTTTCACACCAACATTGGGAGTGATTACTTCTTCGCATGAGCATCATTCAGACAGCTGGCATAGTGTGAATTTTTGCAGCACCAATCAGATTTCTTCTTCTGATTGGAATTCTAGTCTGATTGGAATTGATTGGAATTCCAGTCTGATTCACCAATCAGACTTTTAGAAAGGCAAAACAAGTTTTTAGTCTCTTTGTTTTCGGTAACCTCAAGAATCCAGAGATTCACATGCATGTTGAACAAAAGTAAATTCCCCCCATTCCCTTATAAACAAACAACAAACTGGTTAAACCCTTATAAAACAAAATCTTTGAAACCTTTTCTTCTGTCTTAAATGCTTTATTTGTCATTTTGCAATAAAAATAATAATCAGTTGTCTAGGCTAACTTTTTAATATATCTATCAAAATACTGTCGATTTTTGTAATTCAGTTTTTAATCCATAAGTAATAAATTTTATTTTAATGTTATTCGTATCATTTAATGTGTCTTGTTCCTTCTAAATTTATTTATTACTAGGAGGCAAGCCCACCAGATGAGCGGGCTGCGGCCAAAGCAAAACTTATTTTCTATGTACACCTGAAAAGAAAAATGGATAAAAACATTTCAGTGTAAATGAAATGAGTTCATTCTTTCCAAGCAACATTCAATTCATAAATTTTTTTTCCCCAAACCAGGAAACAAAAACTTTTGGCACTTCAGGTTAATATGTATGATGTCATGATTTAAATTTAATGTAATATAACAACTTTTTCTCAATATCAATAAACGAATTAACATAGCAGTAAGACACCTTGTCAATTACCCTAACCCAAAACAAAAAAGCTGCCAACAGCAGCTATTTATTTAAAATGCTGACATTAACGAAAAATTTTTGACTTACAATAGCATCACATGCAACTGTGTGCTTTCTTCAACTTCAGAATGTGACCTTATATAATAATAATAATGTATTTGATATTTGGCAGTGTTATTTTCTTTCATGTTTTGTAAAACAAATTTTTTACTAACAAACATCATTTTGAAAGTGAGCAGTGGCAACACTTTCCGAAATGAAGCAGATTTTTATCTCCAGTGCATGAGACTGTTGCCATTTGGAAAAATGAGTGTAAAAATTAGTATTTTCAGAGTTTTTAATTAATATCTCGGTTGATTAAAGCTGAACAAACATGAGAGTGGTCAAAATAGCTTCGATGAATTTGGGGAACGGGGAATAATATATTTATTTTATATTTTGTAAAACTTAGAAATGTTTTACTAACAAACAGACTGTACAATTTGAAAGTGAGCAGTGGCAACACTTCTTGAAATAAAAGCAGATTTTTATCTTCAGTGTGAAAAACTCTTGTCACTCAGGAAAATGAGGGCAAAAATTAGTATTTTTAGTTAATGTCTTTGCTAACTGAAGTCGTATAAAGATGAAAATGGTCCAAATGGCTTCCCACAAATTTTTGGAATCTGAGGGTACCTCTCTCAAAATTCACCTCCCACTGTTCTGGAGGAGATAGTGCCACAAACAGACAGACAGATGTGCACAGATTTTTAATGGTATAGATTAATTAATAATACTTTCAAATTTCAGGCAATTTTCTCAGGCATACTTGTGAAACTAATTCTATCAGTATGATGACATACCATCACGAAATTTAGTACACATATTTTTTACTTAGCTATGCTGCTAAATAAATATAAAATGCTTAAATGTATTTTAAAATATCAGATTTCTTTCTTCCTTTAGCTGCAGAATGTCTGCAGAAAAGAGATTTTTTAATCCTGATTGGGCAGATTCTAATTTCAATCCTTAGTGGAGAAAACAACTCCTATTATAGTTATAAAAGTAATGCTTTGAGGATTATATATGTAATAATAAATGCAAGGGGAAAATGGAACAGCACTGATGCATAATAGCAATATAGGATAGATCATAGATCTATATTGAAGAGGAAGAATTCTGATTGCATAGTATGCTAATATGCTGGCTTCGTAATATCTAAAAAATTTGGCATTCGAGGTAGTTTTAATTCCATTTTTATTTTCCAGTTGATTAACCACAATCACTTGGCACTCTACTCGTGCCTATTCAAAAACATATGCATTTTTTATATTGTTGCGATAGGCAGCGAGTACAGTGAAATTACATCCAAGCAGAGAGGAGCTGAAGTGCATAGTTATCCGTTATGGAAGCACACGAAGAGAAAGGTTTTGGTTTGAGTTAAAAGTTTCAGTTCCCAATTATTACGTCATTAGCACTGGGCAGGCCATGTAAAATAGAATGATCTAGAAATGACGCAAAAGTACTGCTTGAAAAGTGCAAACCAAAACTAATAATAACCAATCATAGCTTGTCTCTAGAATCACACCTACTGTGGTATAAATGTTCTGGCAAGCTAATTACGTCATTCTTCTTTCCACCTTGCTAATATCTCCTCGCTTTGCTTCCCCGTCTAAAAGATGTTGCCCCGTTAGTCTGTGTATATGAGAAATTATTGTAATTGTTTATGATCAAAAGGTATACTGTCTACGAAGAATGATTTCTAATGTGTCTAGAAATAAAAATGATAATTAGTCGAACTTTGATTATGTCAACATCTTTTCCATCTCTCCACTTGACTATTGAAAGCTGTTAAAACTACCGGTGTTAAGTGTGCATCAAAATCTCCATCATAGGTCATGACGTCGACTGCAAGCTGATTCCTCTTCTATGTTTTCCTGAAATCATTATACATATAAGTCATATGTAGTTTGCAAATTTTTGTATTTTTAAGTGGCACCATAATTAGTTTACCCTCAGGACAGATAACATGCACTATGTAGATAGGGAATTTTCTTGAATCACCCCTGGAAAAGTCAGGGAATTTCATTCTCTTGTTTGAGTGGCAACCGTGCTGCACTTGTAATTGGTCTGCTTCCAATCTGCCGACAATTCTCCATCTCATTCCATCATCTGTATGTTCATGGCTGTTCATTTTACGTAATACCTTATAAAATTTATCAAACTTTTGCAAGAAACAGAGCGAATGTCATGAAGGAGTGTGAGCAGACAAACAGCCAAAAATCTCTTATGCACTTATATCCCTTCTACTTTTAGCCTCCACAGACATGCACATGTACACTTACTTATTTAATTCTGAATATTTGCATAATACTTCAGTGGCATTATTTATTACCTTTGGTTCAATAATTTTTTTAAAAAAAGACATAATTTGCAAAGTCTCTTAATTTTACATAGTGTCTGTACATCTCTTAATTTAGCATAGTGATGCCACCTTATATATATTGTCTGTATATATAAAGTGTACCAGATAGTTCTATCCAATAATGTTATTTCAACACGCATGCAGGTGTTCATTTATGACATATATGGCTGTCTCTTTTTATCACTTTGTTTATAAACATTTGCTTTTCTAAATTAACTGAAACAAAAGTGTCTCATGCCGTTATTAAGTGAGACACAACCGTGTAAACTTTGTTATTGATAAAGTTTATTTACCACACTGTATTTTGTAGGAATTCTGACAAGACTGTTTTTGGTGGAGATGCACTTTCAAATGGAATGTGCAGGAGACAGTAAAAAAAATCTAAAATAGGCAATTTCAGCCTTTTATAATAAATTATACTCTGGGCAGCCATCTTTGATAGATGATGTTATTGTCAAGACCATGATAGAGCAAAATCATTTTTTATAACATCAAAGATTGCAGAAAAACTTAACTCAGTTCCACAAACCATTTCAGATCATATTTGGAAACTAGGATTGGTCTATAAATATTTCAGATGGGTGCCTCATGAGTTAAGTGTGAAAAATTTGCAGGATTAGAGTTGTCATATACACATCTCCGCTTGCTCGAAACAAAAACAAACCCTTTATGGGCCTTATGGTAATGTGATGAAAAATGGATTACCTATGAAAACTTCATTAGAAAATGAGCATATAGTGATCCCCAGCAGCCTGCCCTTTCCACCTCTGAACCAAGTGTGAGACTGAATAAGAGAATACTATATATTACAAGCTTTCAAAACCTAAAGGAAAGCTTAGTTCGTAGAGAAATTGTCGGCAAACGGACAATTTAAACAAAGCAATTAAAGAAAAGAGACCAGCAGTGTTCAATAGGACGCATATCATACTGCATCATGATAATGCTAGACTACATGCTGCTTTGGTGACTCCGAAAATCCCAGAGCATAGCTGGGAAATTCTGCATCCACCATACTCGAGTTCATTTCTTCTAAGAACAAGACATTTTGAAAAAATGATGTCTGCAAATTATCATCAAGCTGGCAAGAGGTCGTAAATAAAGACGGAAATTATATTGTACCCCATGAATAGTATTAAAGTTGTGAAAAATGTATTATTTTCTTTCACTTCCCAAATGGACAGAATTTTCTTTTAGACTTTGTAGGATTCGAACTATATTATCTTTAATATGAGTATTAGAACAATTATATTTTAACTGTTAACTGCATGTATTATGATGCCATTTAGTCTGGATAATATATATTTTACTATAATTGCATGTCACATTAGATTGTACCTTAGTTGTTAGTATAACAAACAAGTTGGGTGGGGTGTTGGCATTAAAATCTCAGTAGAATGTTGTAATGTATTTTATATAACTTACGATATGTTGTGACATACAAATTTCCAGTTAAATTTCTTAACTGTGCTTCTTATATGGCATGGTACATAATTATTGTTATGATTTAAATAATGAGTAACACCTTTTCATTCAATTTTATTTATTTTGTGCCATTCTTAATATTAAATTTAATATATGGAAATATGTTTTCTTTAGTTTTTTGTAATAATATTCTTGTAAATGGTATCCAGTTTTAACTTCATATGCTGCATTCTGGGAATTCTCCAGAACTCTAACCAGAATTTTGAATCTCTTGAATTATTTGTCTAATCCAGTTTTAACTTCGTATGCTGCATTCTGAGAATTCTACAGAACTCTAACCACAATTTTGAATCTCTTGAATTATTTGTCTAATATTAACTTTAAGCTCTTTTATGGTTCCTGACTAATTGCCATGCACCTTTCCTTTTAAGTAGCCCCAGGAAAAAAATCTGCTATTAAATCTGAAGATCATGACAACCAGTTAAAATTAAAAAACTGGGAAGCTATGCAGTTGCCAAAAATTTCTTTGAGATAGCTGCTGTTTTTCAATGAAGGTATTGAACCAATCAGTAAATTATTAGAGCATTAGTCATTTCAAACATTTAAGAAGTTCTGACGTGTTCATTGCATCAAAATAATTGAGTTGATTTTCAAAGTAAATTTAACGATCTTCATCATTTGCTCAGTGGTAAGCTTTTATAGCTTAAAATCTCCAAGTATTGACAATATTATGGTTTTAAAAGAAAGAGTAAACATATTTTGCAAGAAAAAGTTATAATACTAATTAAGTGCAGCCCTATATTATTAAAACTTTTTTATTTGGAACTGTATGAAATGTAAACTGTAGCATTATTTTTTTTCCAGCTACAATAGATGTAAAAAAACCTGTCTTCCATATAGCTGCAGATTTAAATGAACAGTATGTTGCTGTTGTTGAGGTAAGAATTTGATCTATATTTTGTGAAACTGAATTTTTATGTGGAGTGCCCTGTAAATAGCACATAAACCTTTCATAGTGATATTTCTTACACTCTGAGTGAATAAAAAAAACTCACAAGTGTCGGTATAATGGTCGAAAGACCTGCAATCTGTAGCTTTAAAAAAAGGTTAATGAAAATTTATGAAGTCGCATCTGGTGAAAGGAAATTTTAGACATTATCAAAACTGTTTAAAATTAAGTAAAATGTTAATTTTCTGACCAGTGTGTTTGCATGACATCTTTTATGTTCTGGTAATTTTTGAAAAATTCATAATCAAAATTTTTCTTTTGATCATCTTTTGCTGTAATCTGCCAAATAAATTTAAGAGGACTAGGTAACTTGTTTTTTCCCTTTCCCCCTTCTTTTTAAAAACATCAGAGAAGTGTTCGCATCCATTAAGTAGTGTTATAAAGTTCTATAAATATCTGAATGCATTTGATTGTATTATTATAATTTTTTATTTATTACAATATTGGTAGTAATTTTACAGTGCATTTGTATGCAATGGAATTTGCTAACAAGTAGTAATTTATACACATATAGAGAGGGCTACAGACAACAAAAGTTTTATCTAGAAACACATATTAGTTATTATTCAGTTATTATTTCCAGTTAAAAGAAATTCCTTTCCATCATGAATTCATTTTGACTGTGGTAATATTTTTCTAACTGTAAGAAATATCTCCCTTAGTTATTTCCATAAACAAATGAAAAAATAAAATGAGCCGCACTAAAAATTTCTTATTGTTGTAAATTTCTGTACATATTTAAATTAATTTCATTAAATTTATTATTTTTTATTATTTGCTTATTTATTTACTGCTTTTAAGGTAACAATTTTAGGACGTGTTTTTTCGTAATTGAATTTACTTCCATGTAATTTTTATCAAGTGCTTATTGTTGATCATGTAATTCTGAATTCAGCACCATTTAAATTATGGAAATAAATAAACCAGAGCCCAGAATATAGGTAAAAACACTCCTAACAGGTACTGGCAATACTGTTGGCCCTAACAAGTTGATGTTTGGAAGTTTCAGAAAAACACATTTTTTTTTTTTTTTTAATCTAAGGAGCAATTTTTCCTGAATCTTTTGGAAAGTTGAGAAAATTGATATGAACAGCTGTGTTTGAGCCACATGAGTTAGTCTATTATGAATTATTTCAGAGAGACTACAGTTGAAAGAGTTGACTGATTTCATTTTACACTCTGTAAGTGACATTGATAATCTGCACTGTTTCTTATATGTTTAGAAGGATTTGTTTTATCATTGCATTTTCTTTGAGTCATGCACAGTTCTTATTCTTTGCTGTGTGCTGATATTTTACAATAAATTATTAATGTCTTAATACTCATTTGAAGTGATTATTTAGAGACCTCCACAACCCTATAGTTGCAGCTACAGGCATTGCTGGCAGTTGATAATGAATAATGTCTATCTTTGTCATCAAATCAAAAATGTGTGCTACTGAATGTATAGTTTTATACTTGAAATCATTCTGTCTGGACTTTTAAACAATATTTTGCAATTGTTGGGCAGTACCACAATTATCATAAATAAAACAGGTCCTGATCATAGACCTGTTATATACTAGACCGAGCATCGCCATTCAAAACCGGGCGAAAAGCGGCACAGGAATGAGCTGCAGGAGTTTGGGCATGAAATGAAACTGAACCTAGACTTTGGCGTACTATCGCCACGGCTGGCGATTTTTTTCCGTTAAAAGTGAATAAAATTAAATAAAAAAAGGGGAAATAGTGATGATTTCATCAGGAGGGTAGCATCAATATAAAGCTGTTTCTATACTGCACAAATTAAATTTGCAAGTTTTTTTCATTTAAAAATAAACAAATAAATCAATAAATAAAAAGTGATTTAGGCAAAGTATATAATACATACTAAAAATAGTGGATGGAAAGTAAAATAATTAAAAAATTTTTAAAAATAAATAAAATTCATATATATATTTATTATAATGCAATAATAATGCATAAAAAAGGAGCAAAGATAATTTTAGAAATTATTTTGAGTGAAAAAGAGATTAAAATAAAACAGGAAGATTATAAGCCTAAAAATTGGCCAGGGGAAAAATAAATAAATAAATATATAAAAAATAAAAAATAGAAGGTTTTTTTAGTGCTTAGGACAGAATAAAAAATAAAAAATAGATAACATAAGTAAAATGAGTGGAAACAGAAAATAATACAAAAAAGAAATTCAATGTTAATACGAAAAGGAAATTTAATGTTAATACGGTGTATTATAGAGAACTACATAGCAGGCAAATCAAAGTGAGAAAGATATTAAATTAAATAAAGTAAAAATGAATGTCAATATAGCCGATATAAGTTAAAAGGAAGAGAGAGGGGTAAATTAATAAATTATGAAACAAAAATGTGGTAAATTAAGACTTCCTTTTACTAACAAAAATAAATATATTATGCACGTTGCACAACGTAGTCGCACTATTTTAAATAATTTTAGAAGGTAAAATTTAAATAATGTTCATTATTTTTAAAAAGAAACTTAAAATTATTAAAGTTTTGAAATTTAACTGCTATATAATGACTATTTTCCTAATACTTAACAAATTCTTAATATTAAAATAAATACCAGAAACATGATATAAGAAAGAAAATACGTGATTGAAAGTGAACATATTTGTTATAGTATTTGGATGCAAGAAAAGGGGATAAAATAAGGTCATTCATGTAAAAAAAAATCATAATTTTATGCAGTTCTTACACAGTGTATTGTATCGACATTACCAAGTATTAAATACATACATTACTACTTCGTACATGTCCGCATAAGCAAACGCATACAAAGAATATATAACTAAACGCATTTGAAGCAAAGTCTGTTGGCGTACAAAAAATGTCGCCAAAGCAGAATACTAGCCTAATTAAAATTATATCATATTACTAAAATTTTAACATTTTTTTCAGAACGCAGTTATTAAAAACATACATATATATTAAGATACTTTTATTTAAATGTTATTTCAAGTATGCATATATTATATAAAATTAGAAAATCTATTTTTATTAGAAAACGGCAAGTAGAGTGGCTAAAACACCTCTACATCTTATAAAAAATAGGTTTTAAAACTTTAGAAAAAGCTCATCTGTGAAATGTTACTCCTTCACCTTTCACGTATCTGGAATTACATCCATATGCGGAGCACAAAAGTACCATTTTTTAAGTCCGAAACAATGCGCGTACTCGCAAACACTTGCTTCTCACAAATTCTCTATAGGGCTGTAATGGTAAGGAAGATTCGCGGGAAATACGATTCGGGAAATGTTCCATATGTCACGTGGTTAGCATTCCTGTTCCCCTTCAGGGTTGCCGTTTCTCTCTCTAGTATATTACAGCTCTATGGTCCTGATATGCTGTAGAATTGAAAAAATTCCTACTTTAGTGTATTATCATCTGCATTAGAAATAAAGTCTAATGTTTTTGATGATGTTTTAAGGTAACATATAGTTTTACAATCGTATACTCCTCCCTTCCCATAAGTATAATTACATAACACCTTGTTAATAAGAGTACAGAAACAAATGTCAGAATTTAAATCTGAATATTGAACTTTTTTTTTAGTTTATTTTAATCAACAATAGAAATTATTTTAAGAAGTGAAGTATGTTTTTAAATTAATGTTTAATTTTTTTTTTTTTTTTTGCTATTTTACTTCAGACTTCAAAGCTATTACTTTAGTTGAAATTATAACTCAGAAACTTTTATTATATTTATACTTTATGTTTACTATTTATATTTATTACTATGTGTACTATTTATACTTTATATATTTATTTAGTGTTTCTCTTTTTTCTGGAAGCATGGGGGATATTTAAATCAAAATTTAAATATTTTATAGAAAAATGTGTAAGATATGAAATATGGGGGGGAGGAAACTCTAATAAGTAATTTGGCTGTATCCCTTCCTGTCCTAAAACCACTAATTGTTTGTAATGTATGAATCTAAAGTGTGTCATCTCAGAATTAATCCACATTATGCAATCTTATACAAGCATGTGGATAATTTTTTATTGAATCACAGATCAAAATTTCAACGAAGAACCAAATCCGTATACGCTGTCTCAA
>KK116405.1:65585-165867 GCA_000611955.2 Stegodyphus mimosarum | reverse complement strand
ATTAATAACTTTAAACATATTAAAATTTTCGACAAACGTCGCGAATTTGCCTTTCCTACTTTAAAACTTACTAATTGGAACTCTAATATTTCGAAAAAAAATAATAATCAATACTATTCATTCACAAATAATCAGAATAAAAAGAATTTGCAACAACTCGGACAATATTAAAGAAGATTTACTCCACTTAATTAAAATACTCAATGAAAATCAAATACCTAACAAAATAATCCAAACAGCACTCAAAAAAGCTGGCATTTACCCTTTTATTCTTAAATCATATAATTAGGATAATGATACGTTTACTTAAATCTTTTACTAGAAGGTAAATAGTTGATGGCCAATCTGTGTGATTTAATGTACAAATGTAAAATAATTCTCGGTCTCATTAAACATAAGATCACAGTTACATTATATTCTTTTAAAACAGTGATAAAATGGCCAATGTCTATCTCTTTCACTAAAAAAATGGGCTAATTTCTTTTCAAGACAGTGGCATGAAAGCCTGCTTGCCTGAAGAAGACTTTTAAATTCTAATTCCTTTTTTTCCCAATCTTTTGGCCAAATTATTTGCAGAAAATACGATTTCTAGCCATTTTGAAACATTTACACCAAACTCTTAGTTTTTCACTAGAAGGACACCATTTTTAACAACTGCGTTTCAAGTTGACACCCCCCGGCCACGGGTAACATTTTCATTCGTCCAGAAAGTTTTAGGCGGAATTATGCCTTCACTACGTCACCTCCCCCTGTAGGTTTGGGATTTCAAAGATTTCTTAGCTAAACTTACAGCCCCGTAGAATTGCAATGCTTTCTAGTGAATTCAACACGTTAATTTTTCTACCCGACTTCAAGAAGGTGAGTCTTATTTTTATATCTTCTTGCAGAAACATTTTACACAAACATGTAGGTTTTTTCTACAAGGTTTAATATGTTTAAGTACTTTCTTTTTAATTTGTTCAAATTTAACAGCTTCGTTACTTTAAGCAAGAGGGCCCCCATTTTTTAGATTTTTTTGATTTCTTCGGTTGTAATATAGGACCAATAGTGTTTCAGAAATTAACTATAAATTAGAATGAATGATTTATGGTTTCATTCCCTCTCTAATACTATTTTAAATTTAGTTTTCTGTAAATTTTAATAAATCTTTTAGACGTCTTGAGGCGTTTTAACAATATTTGTTACCTAGCTGCCTCTTTATTCTAGTTAAATATTGTTATGTTTTAGTAGTATGTTTCTTTTCTTCCACGCGTAGGGAAAAGGGGCGTCCAATTGAGACGATTTAGATTTGTATTGAACGATTTAATAGATTTTTAAGTTCAGTCAATTATTTTGCGCGGTATTGTCTCAATTGGTCGTCAGTTGAAACGCGTGGAGGTAATATTTCAATGGAAGGGACACGGTTTCCTTTTCCCCTGACGAGACAACTATGCAACTCTCAATGAAATATTACCATTTTTGTTAATTGTATACCTTGTTTTTATTGCAACTTCAGCTTTTCCCATTTTGCCAAAAAATTACAATTTTCATGGCATTATTTGAGTTATATTTTCTTGTGAATTTTTGCTTATGATTTTAAAGTTTTAATTGTATTTAATATATAATTTTGGCACTAACGTGCTTCTGCGAATAGGATTCAGAGGGTTTAGGGTGTCCTATAGCTTTTGCATTCTTACTTGTTAATAATAGAATAATAAAATTGCAGCTAGATGCGCAGTTTTTACAAAACCGTAAAACGCTATCGTTCAAGTTTTAACTTTTTAAAGAAAATTATACTTTGCTTCTAGCAGCTGTAAGCGCTTAAGTAGTTCTTCAATTTTTTCATAAAACGAAAGCAATTAAAGCTAATAGGGCATACAAATCTCTTAATTCCTTTTCACCCAGGATAATCTTACTATAACTACACTGTAAAGCAGGCTAGCTCCCTCTTTACTTTTAAACTATGGCTCAAATTAAAAACATTAATATAATTAAATGAAGCAATTCGCTTTGTAAATGTTGTAGGTTAAATGCCATGCTTCCACCAACTAAAATTCTTAAACAACAAACACTTTGAAAAACTTACAATTGTATCTACCAAATAACATGTAAAACATGTTCTCTGCAGTACATAGGTCAAACAAAAAATTATCTTAACTTAAGAATTAACAACCATAGATCACACATTAAAAAATTTGCGAGCAACAATAAATTTTCAACTGATCATAATCAAAACACAGCTATTTTAGAACATTTTCAAATGCATAGCTTTGAAAATATCGAAATCACGATCTTAGAAATAGTACCAGACTATAAATTAAGACTCTTCAAAGAATCCATTTACATACTGCAAAAAAGAGCACTTTATCCTTATGGACTTAACTCCAATTTAAGCAATACCACTAATAAAATCAAGGAAAATTCTGTCTACGGACAATTCAGATTTTTTAGCCTCCTGCTGAAAAATTTTTTTGGGTTCGATTTCAAGCAACTTTAAGCTGAAAATTCTACTGTGGAAATATTTTCTCGTAATGTAATATATATATGCATGTTTGTTGAGAGAGTTAAATTGTAATGTTTTATTCATAGTTAAGTTAAAGTCATGGTATCACATAGCTATACTCTCAGTTTTTCATTCTGTCTCGTGGCCGATCACTGAATTTCCTGGTTTTTAATTTTTATTCTTTACTAATAAAATTATTTTTCAGCAATTGAAATTAATTGAATTAATGAAACTTAAACTGTTCTAATTTTGCACTCCTGATCATCATTATATTTGTAGAGCTGTATCAAGATTCAACCAGTGATATTTGCATTACTTAATCTATGGTGTTGCATTCTACAGGCTCGTGGATTTGGAGTAATTGATGATGACACTTGATGAAGGATCAAAACACAATTTATCCACCAGTATTACACAGGACAGTTCCAAAAGCTCATTAACAGTTGTTGAAAAACTACAATAAACATACTGAATCAGTCAGCAACACAGCCTTCAGGCTATAATAGTAAATACAGCTTCATGGTGAAGCACTAAAGTACAGCTCCTGACTGAGTCAGTTGCTCTCAAGCTAATCTCTGAACTCAAGATACATCTACTATAGGCAGGGTTTATATAGCTTTAACCTACCTTCGAGAATATTCTCGGGAAAACTGCTAAAATGCATTCTAGAATGTTCTCACTCTGTGGTTCCTCCCCCCCCCAATGGCGGGCATGTTGCAAATTTTGTCCCCAAATTGGCAATTTTGGGCCAAATTTGGTAACCCTAAGCTTGCTTTGCCAGAAAGCTGTTTTAAGCAATTGGGCATTTTGCAACAGTATATTATGTGTGAAATGTTAAATATTAGTTTTATCTTCTTTTAAAAATGCTTTGACAAATTGAAACTTTCTTTGCCTACTCAAGATTTTTTAGTATAAAAATAGAAAAGAAATTACAAAATGACCAACTAAAGAACATAAAATCTGGAATATGTGAATGAATGTTAATGTATTTTTTATTGGAATTGTGTTTTAAATAATTGAATAACCTGAAGCATGCACTTTAAAGCAAATTTCAGTCAGTCTGGAGGTCATTTGCCAGTATACAACACAAAAACCTTTTTTAAATTCTCAATTTTTCATATTTCAAGGTTTGCAGCTGTTTTATTAGATTATTTATTTATTAATATGAAAGTAGTTGATATTTACCTGGGAAGTGAGTGAGAGTTTTTTTTTTTTTTCATCTGCAAAGTTAGAAAGTAGTTAGATCAGTGCTCTCAAATAATTATTTCAGGTTTTAAATAGTTCAACATCAACAAATAGTGCCACTGTGTAAATGAAAATAATTGCCAATGCACTGTACTCTGCTTTCCGTGCAGAGAATATTTTATTCACCTTATATCTGACACAGTTTTTGAAAAAAATTTTAAAATATAATATCTGGAAATTGTTGAAGTCATTTAGCTGCAGTCATTTCTGTGGTACAGGAGAGGGCACATGGAAGTACAAGTAAAGCTGTAACTAGTTTTGATACTCACATTTTTATATTAAATTCTAATGTAAATTCAGTTATCAGAATTATTTGTTTGATAGTTATGTTAATACATTTCTTTTAAGTGCACATGTGAATAAGATATTAAGTGCAAAATAATGCTTACAGACACAGTCTACAGTGGATCACTTTTCAGTTTCCGCAGTAGCCGGTGCTGACTCCGTGTGCCGATTGTACGAAATCGGGAGAACCAAGGAGGAAGGCGATGAGGTAAGATTTTGTTTTTATAGCACAGCTTGTTGTTTTTGATAAATTATCAAATGATCTTATCCCTTCCTCCCAAAAAGGACTGTATATAATCAGATCAACAACTATCAAGCTGAAAAATCCAAATAGCTTGATTACATAAGCCTAAAAAAATAATAATAATAAAAAAAAAATAAAAAAAAAATAAATAAATAAATAAACTCCCCGCTATCGAATCTTGGGCCAGTTAGCATTATGAAATCTAGTGGTTCGAACAAAAAGCAGAACTATAGTGTAACATAGTCCAAAACTTTCTTTGTAAGGAGTTATCATATTCCTCCTTGTTTGCTGGCCTGACTAGCTAGTATTGAACATGGTTTGAATCTTAGTGAGGGCACAGCTGATTTCTTGATTGAATCTTGGTGAGGGCATAGCTGTTTAGTTATTATGAAAAACGAAAAATGTATGATGATTTTAGTCGGTCAGTAATTCATAGAGATGAACAACTGTATTTATCAGGGTTGCCACGCTACCTTTTTCCAGAAAACCTGAAAAAGTTAGGGAATTTAAATATTTTAGTCAAAATCTGGAAAAGTCAGGAAATTTCTTGCAACAACCCCGCCCAGAAAAAGCGAGTTTTGCGCCGACATTGGAAATGATCACTTTTTTGCGGAATTTTGTATTGCATGAGCGTCATTTGGCATAGAGCCGATTTTCACAGTTCCAATCAGATTTTCTTTTAAAAAGGGAATGCAAGTTTCCAGCAGCTTTTGGTTTCGAGTAACCTCGAGAATTGAGAGACTCGCATGCGCGTATACAGTGAATGTTGAACTAAAGAAAATCACGGATTCTCATGTAAAACAAAATCAGTTTAATCCTAGTATATGGTACCATGGATGTTAGGATAGCCTCCATGTATTCTTGTCTAACCTCCATGTACGGTACGTACGGGATTTGGAGACATTATTATGAGCAGTAAACGGATCATTTTGGTGTTGGCGGCAATTTTCAAAATCGTGCCAAGACCGTAGCGTATACTAGGATATACTAGGATTTTACTGCAAAATCTTTTAAACCCTTTTTTTTTTTCATTTTAATAAATGCTTTATGTGTCATTTTGCAGTAACATAAAAAAATAGTAATCAGTCATCTAGGTTAACCATTTAATATAACTATATTCGCCAAAATATAGTTGATTATTGTAATTCAATTTTTAATTATTTTAATGTTATTTGGATCATTTAATGTTGCTTCTTCCCTTTAAATTTGTTTAATATTAGTAAATAATACTTTCAAATTTCAGGAAATATTCTCTGGTATAATCCTGAAACTAATTCTAGCAGTATGATGACATACCATCACGAAATTTAATGTAAATGTTTTTTTCTTATGTATGTTGCTAAATAAATGTAAAATTCTGTTTGAGTGGCAACTTTGATTTATTGGTCTTAAATTTGTACTTTGTTAATCAGTAAAGTAGATTAAATTGCAAGGAAAAATTAAACATGTTTATTAAATGTAAAAGATGAACATAAATAAAATTTTTTAAACATTCTCTATCGTAGTTATTGATATATGCCTGAAAATAAATAGGTAACAAAATAGACTAACTTAATTGTTCTTTGTGTACCATAGTAAAATATTAAATTAGGTAGCTGACTTTTCATTCTAATCAGAATGAAATGAATTTTTATTAAAATATTGCTCTCATCAAATATTCATTTGTTTTTTTATTTCTGAAAATTTATCATAAAATGAGAAGGTCTTATTTTTGTGAAAATGCAGACTGTGCAAATAAATATTTCCATCTTGTAACATTTTTGGTACATGACTAATTATGATTTACAGTTTGAGAAAAAGTATATATCATCATACCTGAAACATTTGATTACTCAACAAGGTATTTAATAGCTGTTTACTGTTTTGGCCTTGAAAGTAATTTGTTTCTAGACATAACTACCAACTGTCCTGCTTTTGCTTTGAGATTTCCATTCTCTCATCACATCTCCCAGTCTCCCAACAGATCACCAAATCTTCTAGCTTTTAATTTTTAGCCTTTACAAAGGAAAATTTTTTTAATAGTAAATGAAATATATTGAATTACTTAAATTATTAAAATTCTATTTTCCCAGCCATAGTAATTTTCAACATTATTTTTCTTATTAAATTTTATTTGATCTGAATTATCTTAATATAGACATTTGTTAAACTTATTATGTAGATGTAACCAATATTTATTCAGTTAATATTGGTATTTAATTTTGCATTACATCAGTATATGATAGGTTACCAAGTTCAGCCACACAGTAGTGTGTATATTAATTTTTAGTAATATTATTTTCATCCTAAAAGTACTTGGATTAAAAAAAAAAAGCTTTAATTCTCCACTCAGGGTTTTCTCAGCATAAAAGTGAAAGAAAATTACAAAATGAAATTAATGCAAATTTAGAATGTGTAATTAAATAATTATGTATTATTTTATGTCAGAATCATGTTATAAATAGTTTAGCAACCTAACTCATACATTATAAAGCAAATTTAAGACAATTTGGATTCTTCTGAAATGACTTCACTGTGCAGTGAAAGAGCTGCGAAGAAATATATCTGCTGGTTTTTTATATTTCAGTGTTGGCAGCTATGGTTTTTAATTGCAATAGAATGTTTTGTAATCCTTTTAATATTTGCATCTAGGATGGCGAAGAAACTGAAGATAGTGATGATGCATCTGATGAGGAAGATAATGAAGGTTTGCTTATTTTTTATGTTCCTTCTAAGTTGAAAGTGATCTTTTTTGGTGTGAATTTAAAATTACTTAAACTTTATTGCATTCTATTGATAAAAGTTTTAGGACTGAATTTTTTCAGTTTACTGGTTTTGTGTCATGGCAAAATATACTCAACTACTGATTACTGGGTCCTGCATTAAGTAGGCGGTGTTTAAAAATAAAGTTTATTTATTGCAGAGTGTTCGAAAATTAAATATCACAAACTATGGACATGAAATGAGACTGACTGCGGAAAATACAAAAAGAGAATGAAAAATTTGGGCAGGAATAGCAGATGGTTTAGCATTTGGAAGTTGTTTTTATCCACGTGAATTTAATTGTATGCAGAGTATTTCAAAACGAATCATCTGATAAAAAAACAAAAAAAAAAAACCTTTCAGCTTTTAGTCTGTTTGCAGGGTGCTTTAAAAAGAATCATCTGTTTAAAAAAAAATTCAGCTTTTAGCCCGTTTTGATCGAATAATGTATAGGTGGAAAAAGGGAAATCCCAGATCGAATTATATTCAGTCCCATTATTCAGTTTCATATATCTGAGAATAAGAAAATTTATTTCTTTGGAGCTCAAAGTGCAAATTTTGAATCATTTGTTAAAAGAGAAAAGACATCTCATGTTCCAAAGAGTCTAAATTTAAATGAGAGAATAGGGAGAACCATTTTTATTCTTATTCTTATTAGAATGCATTCCTGTATTTTATATTGGCTGTTAGTCTCTTATAATATGGTTTCACATAATGCTCTATTTTCTAGGAATCTTCTATATTATGAGAGGAATACTTATATTAAAAATTTTAAAATAAAAAAGTAAAATTATTGTAAATGTGTAAAAAAGACTTTGCAAATGAAAGTAAATAAAACTTTAATGAAGCCAGAGCTTATAGATATTATTAACATATTTTATTATGAAATATTTTTCTTATAATTAAAATTAAAAAGCTGATGTGTACACAACTTCCTTGTATGGAATATTAAATTATTCCTGCATTTCATATAAACTTATAATATTGAATTAAATCTGCTTTGTATAAACCACAATAGAATAAATGCACTCTTTGTAAAATTCACTATATTTATTTACCATAGAGACACTCTGGGGCTAGGTTAACATAACAGCATTACACCTCATTCATTTTATAACTCAAGAATGCACAAAAATTATATCATCTGAAGAATTACCTAATCACTGCCGCATGCTCTATTCAAGTACTATAATAAATGTAAAATGATGTATAAAAGAAATTAAACAAATGAAAAAGAAACAGTTTTTCACAGACAATTCAGCGCCACTTACCTAATGTGCATGCACTGCTCGTAAACATTCTGCTCTGTCCAAAACAGACTAGCGACAATATTTGCTGCTACTATGGAATACTTATTTTTTTTTATTTCATTAAAGATATATTTCTCATTCAATTAATTCAGTTCTCACTTTGCAGCAAGGCAAAAATGCATAAAATGCATAGTATTTTCATTACAAATTGAAAGATATAGAGAAACATAAAACACCAAGTACAGTTAAAACAATAAAAAAAATTACAATTAAAAAATTACAATTACAGTTTCTACGCAAAAACAAGCAGTTCGGCCAACGGGTAAGAAGCCAGATTTTTCAGTGCACAAAACTAAAAGTTTCCTTTTGGTCTCACTTGGCGAAAAGACACTGAAGGTGCAGAAAGAATTAATTCACTATTCTGTTAAGTTTCAAATGTAAACAAATATGGCTGCTATGGTTAAAAAAATAAAGCTTAGCTGCACTTAAACAACTTTTAAAGTGTTGATAATTCTACAAATATTGAATGCAGATAAACTAAAGGCATAGAAACCTTAACTGGAAGATAAGAACAACATAATTCAATCATTTTTAAAGCAAAAAATGCACAATTTTGCCTATAAAAATAAAAAACTGAGCTCACTCAGCTGAGTAACAGAGTGGGTATATACCGTGTGGCCATAATTAAACTGACAGTGCTCACAGTGTTCTGTAGCGTGATCTATTTGCGAGAATGACGCCACATTTTGTTGGAAGATTAAACAAGACGGGGGATGTAGGATTCCGCGAAAAAACAAATTAGTTCCAAAAGCCACCGCTAGGGGAATATTTGGCACTGTGTAATAGAAAATAGAGTGTTAACAAATGCAAATTAATACGGAATAAAATTACCTTTTATTATGCACATTTTCTGATTTAGTTCAAGTGCAATATGGCAACACTTTTAAAAAAGCGTAAAATTACATAAACACCGATAAAGTCTCGTGATCTGCAATATCACGTACGCTGAGCAGAAGAAGGAAGTTCTTTATTCAAATTTCATGTTACATCCATTGGCACAGTGCCAGTTGCTTGGGTTTTAAAAGGCAATGTGTTACGTTTTGAATCAATCGGATTGAAAGTTTATGTGCAATGTCGCCTTCTTTAGTCGAGCGTGCGTTACTGGTCAGATTCTTTTACCTCAACCAGTGCAATGCGTCAGCCGCTCTTCGTGCTTTTAGAATGCACAAAAAAATGCCTAAAGGTAACGGTCCTGTGTCAGTTAATGGGCTAAAAGCAATGGTTGTGATGTTTGAGAAAACAGGTTCTCTGAAGGTTCAGTCAGGCAGAGGACGAAAACCTGTACCACAGGATACAATCGAAGCAGTTGCCACGGCGATTGTTGACAGAGGCCCAGACAATATTGCTGCCACCTCTAGTGCTCGTGGAGTAGCTCGGAATATGGATATGCCTTACAGTACGGTATGGAAAATCTTACGAAAAATTATCAACTTCTATCCGTACGAGATCAGCCGTGTGCAGGAGTTACTGTACCCTGACCATGATAAGCGATTGACTTTTGCTCTCACCTTTCTTGCCAGAATGGAGGTGGATGCTGCTTGGCCGTGGAAAATCTTATGGGGAGACGAGGCCCACTTTTACCTGAATGGAACTGTGAGTACCCAGAACTGCCGAATTTGGGATGACAAATCACCACATGCAGTCACAGCAATTTCCTTACACTCACCAAAGGTAACTAACTGTTTGGTGTGGGTTCACAATGGAATTTATCGTAGGTCCATTCTTGTATGAGAACATTACCCCGACAGAATTGGAAACCTGTTCTGTTACCGGAGAGAAATATCGCCACATGTTGAACAGCTTTGTCATTCCAGCACTTCAGCAAAGACAATGCCTGGGGGAAATGATTTTCATGCAAGATGAAGCCCCTCAACACGTTGCTGTACTGGTGCAACAGATGCTACGACAGAAATTCACAACAGAAAGAGTCATTAGTTGCATGGCCACCTCGGTCGCCTGATCTTACCCCATGCCACTTCTGGCTATGGGGTTACCTTAAGTCCAAGGTCTATCAAGGAGTGGTCCAGGACCTGGCTACGTTGAAGGATAACATATCACGGACTGTACGGGAGATTTCTGCAGACATGTTACTTTCTGCTGTTGTGCATACTGTGCACGGAATGCAATATGTGGTCCACAACAATGGCAGCCACATTGAACCTCATTTGAATGCAAAATAAAAGGTAATTTCCTTATTGATTTGCATTTGTTAACACACTATTTTCTATTCCACAGTGCCAAATATTCCCCTAGCAGTGACTTTTGGAACTAATTTGTTTTTTCGCGGAATCCTTCGTCCCCTGTCTTGTTTAATCTTCCTGCAAAATGTGGCGTCATTCTCGCAAATAGATTGCGCTACAGAATACTGTAAGCACTGTCAGTTTAATTATGGCCACCCGGTATATATACTTATATACTTTTAGTGTGGCTGATTGCAACCAAAAAAAGAGGTGCACAACTACATGTTATAGCAGTCCTATATACAGAACTTCAGCATTCTGAGACTACTTGTTTTTGAGTTATGCGAGATACATATGTACAGATGCTATGAAAAAATCTCTTCTGAACCCATTTCAAATCAGTTTTATAATTTGTTTGGGAGAAAAGAGTTCTTTATTCTGTTCTTATGTACAGATGTCGTGGAAAAACATCGTTAAATTGCATTCGACAGCAGTCAAAATGAATATTTTCATTGAAATACAGTACCCGGAATTTTCTTCTTTTACTTCATATAAGGAAGTAAAAATGATACATGTATTAAGATCTCCGTTAAAAATGAATGACAATCTATTTTTATTTAAAGATTAACTGATTTGTGATGTCACTTCCAGTTTTATTTCAAGCTTGCTTTAAATAATCATAACATTGGAAAAAATACTCATTGAATTGTGTTCGTAGTTTTTAATAAAAGATCATTTTCAATTATTTTTATACTTAAAAACTTGGAACTGATATTCTTATCAATTTTTGCCCTTTTTTAAAGTAGTTCCCTACCTGTGAACACTGGTAAGTTTGATCCAGGTTAAAATCTTAATGAATGAGCATCATATTCTTCTGGGTTTTCCTTACATGTAGCATAAATATGAGCAATTTCCCTCATAAAGTCCTGCATGGTGGCATTCCTTTTTTATGTAAATAATCCTCACATGCTTTGCTGTAGTCAGTAAAACAAGTTGCAAAGTTGACCCCAACCTTGAAAAGTGTTTCAAATAAAATACATAGTTTTTTTTTTTAAATATTTAATTTATCGCCAAAGTAACAGGACAGATTATGTACCCAGTAGCTGCAAATACCATTATATTATAAAATTTATATATTTCTCTTGATTTTCTTTTGTCTAGAGAAAAACACATGTGCCATTTTTAATATTAAGTTTTGCCTTTTTATTTATTAGGAGAAAGTATGGAAATTGAAAATGGAGATGATGATGACGATGATGATGATATTAATCATTATTTTATACAAGAACTTTCATCAGAAGAAGACGATGAAACACTGTTCTCCCTTAATACATCAATGGAAGATAATTTGTGATATATTTTATATATTTTATGAAGAATGTATTTACGTTACCTTAATAAAGAATTGTTATATATAAGTCTTTTATTTATGTACCTTGAAACAAGGGAGAAAGCTTACCTTTCAGTTTTCATAGCAAATTTTCTTTGAGTAATTGGTTCGATGACAATGTCATCAACGTAAACACCTCGGATGAAGATTTTTCTTGCATACATGAAATTCATTTAACATAGAAATGAACTAGTTTTAAAAAGTCCCCCCCTCCCATTTGAAAGGAAGCAGTCAAAATTACCATTCTGTATTCTTTTAGAAATATATCTTTTGAAATTACTTGTTCATAATTAAATGCAATAAAAACAAATAATTCTTTTAGTTATTATGACAGCCTCAGGTTGTGCATGTTGTGATACCAACTGTTATGGATTTATTTTAGTTATTGCCAATTTCTGCGTTCTGTTATATAATAATGAATGTAAAAAAAAATATCTATGGAAAATGCTAAGTTTGAATATCATGATTGTTCTTTGTGAGTGTTACGTTTGGGTTGAAGTTGCGATCACAATGTCAGATTGACTCGAACCAT
Organism: Stegodyphus mimosarum; assembly: GCA_000611955.2. Taxonomy (NCBI): domain Eukaryota; kingdom Metazoa; phylum Arthropoda; class Arachnida; order Araneae; family Eresidae; genus Stegodyphus; species Stegodyphus mimosarum. The sequence continues at coordinate 153,457 of KK116405.1, read as the reverse complement.
TTTGCTGGCATCACATGCACATATGTTATATGAGCTATGAGATGCCTTAATACACTGCTTGTTAAGGCAAAAAGTTCTTCAGAAATGTGAAGTTGTGGTAAAGAATGACCACTTTTACATGCTTATTTTAAGACATAGGATGTTTCATGTGTTCTCTTCTGTATGTGCATTGTGAAGGACTAGTGACACATTCTTCGCTTACTGGGCATGCAGTTAATGGGTTTGAACCTACCAAAGTTAGTCTCTTGCGGGGTCTTTACATCATATTTGATCATTCATGGTGGAAATAATTTGCTGTTATTGTGACTAGAGCTGAAACATATCAATGCAACTTTCCCTAGCATTCTGCTGAAATGCTTAGAATAATCCAAGATAGGTGTTAACTCTCTGATGGGAGCCGATTTTGCGATCTGTCATGAAAACCTGTATTTAAATAGCATTCATTAGCTAAATTTGCATATTTACTTATGTACAAGGTCCAGTTGAGTTTCCACGAAAGTCATTTCTCTCTTGGGATTAATATAATTGTGAGTATTTTCTGTATCACTGTCTGCTTCTGTTCTTGTGACATTTGAAATTTATTGAAAGCCCGGCTCAGTTGAAATGCCATTGGACCATTCCACATTGTTTTCCCGAGTGACATTTTTGAAGAGTATTACATTTTCAGCATTTTGGCATATAAATGCAGTTATTACCTCGACTGCTTCACAATTAGGTAAATCTCTGATTATATTAGAAGGAATCTTTCTCTGTGATTGAACCAGTGTTACTGGTTTTACTTTCGTCCAAGCTGTATTTCCATCCGATGTAGTCAAATTTTTCTAGAACTTCATTAAATCATCTTCCTCAGCAAGAGTTATGAGAAGAATAGAACAGTAAAATCATTCACTGAAGATATTACACGTTGGTCCATCAGCTGAATGAAACTGGTAACATTTGGTGGCAAAAATTTAGCCATCATTAAACTATCCATTATTTTTAAAAGGGTATTTTTTTAATGAGAAAGTGTATTATATAATAAAAGTACTGCTTTTTCTGTTAACTATGTACTTTTAAAAAAATTCCTCACTTTGGGAACCCTGAACGAATCTTCGAATATGTGTGTTCATCCATGCCCCTTATTGATTGTAATAATTTACTCTTGCACATAGAGTTGAATGTACATGTATGGACACCAAAACACATAATAATACACATATATACATAGATAAATAAATGTCAAAAAATGAAATTGAATATACTCAAATGAATTAATTTCAAATGATGATTTGCGTAATCAGCATATCAGATTACTAAAAAGGAATGGCTCACCTTAACTGTGCACAGTAAGAAATAAACCTGGAAAAAATGACAGAAAGAATCCCTATTGCCTATTCTGTTAATCACTTTGAACTGTGCATGTGTGTTTACATTCAAGGTTGTGTAGAATCTTCACTAAATTCGGAGGTCCTTTGTGCTACTGAGATTAACTATTAAGTTCGGCACAGGTTGTGTGTGTTGCTATACATTTTAATATCCATCGTTGCACTAGTACTGCAAATTTTGTGCGTACGGCCTTGATTGGCAGCCAGTCTGATGGAGCATTATGGAAAGTTGTGATTTTTTTGTCATTCATGGCTATGATCAGTCATCATTTGTGACAACTGCAGATAATATTTGCATCTAACAAACCATCAGTACGATATAAAAACAAAATCAACTTTAAAAGAAGTATAATTTTTCATAAAAAAAGACTTATAAAGGTAGAGTTTTTATTCTCATCCTTTCTCGGAGAAGATATGCTTTGATTTAAAATTTGTTTTTAAGGTTTTGTTTCATGTGAAAAATTGTGAGAAGTATGTGTTACATCCAGTTTATGCTGTTGACTCCCTCCATTCTGGGGAATGACTGAGTGTTGTGATTATAATTCAGTTAAGTATTATTGATAGCCCCCTCAAAGAACATCACTATATGAAACTGAAAATAAAAAAAAGTAGCTGCTAATGATAACTGGCTATTTAAGGTTGATTTGAATATCCTTGTATTGGTTGCATGGGAATTTTTTGTGTTTCCCTGTGTATAACATGAATACGAGCCAATTTCTTTTACAAAGTCATTCATGGAGGCATCTGTTCTCTTAGAAGTAAAATCGGTCAACAGGTTGTTAGATAAAGCACATGTTGTGCAATTTCTTTAGCTGATATGTATGCAGTGGTCTTTTTATTATTTTTTAGTTCTAAATTTAGTATGGTTGTATATTCTAATAATATTGAAGAATGATATCAGAAAGTTTATAATACTGTATTGTATAATTGCACGTTCGCCATTGGGGTAGTTGGGGATCGAGAATGATCAAGAAGTTGAGAGCCGAATATGCATTGGCAATTGATCAACATAATTAAAATCTCATTGGTTAATAAAATGATAATTGTTTACTGATATAAAGAAAATACACAGAAACTATTTATTACAGTTTTAAAATTAATAATATGTTTTGAATACATTTTTTATGCAATAAGTGTAATATTAAAGAAGTAAAATGCAAGAACATCAGGAAACTTAACAACAAAAAATAAATAAATAAAGGATGAAGAATGCGAACTTCCTTAGAAGATGTATTCTTATGTTCAACTCACTCGCAAAATTTAGAAGAATTTTCCAAGACATTAAATATTTGAATGTGCCAACATGGTTCAATAGAGCTGAACTGCCTTATATCTGATCTTGATATTATGATGGGAGAAGAGTTGAGTGCATTGAAGGAAGATGCTTAAGCAAAAGTCTTATTCAAAACACATGGTTCCGCTAAATATTGGAATTTAAAAGTCATCCGAGAAGAATATCCCGAGATAAAAGTTACCAAACCAACGTTCAGAAACTGTGCAGGACATTATACTGTCATTATATTTCCAACATCAAAAAAATAATTTTCTTTAAAATTCCAGCACTCTTATGTAAGATTTTTGTTTGCCTTACTAATGAAACTGGCAAATTCAAACCCTATTCGCAAAAGCGTGTTCCGGCAAAGTTGCTAAAAATTTTTTCACCTCATTATATTAAATTTTGCTGATAGAAACCTACCATTCAATTAATATTTAAGGAACAATTCCTAATTCATTTTGTGCTTTTAAATATATCAACTTTATAACACAACACAGAAAAGCAACTAAATGCTATCAGTGGTGTCATTAGTGCATAGCCTGTGAATTCTTCAGTTTTGAATTTGTATTTGAATTACTTTTCACGCTTAATTTTGGAAGAAGGTTAAACTTTGTGGAATATACAATTTAAAAAAAAAAAAGGAAGAGGCAACACGAACATTTGAGGCTTAAATTTTTAAATTAATTAAAAAAAATAAATGTACGTAATATGATTTAAAGTAAATAATTTCAAGTTTTGCCAATAATAAAAGCTTTAAGGGAATCGAAATTTGGTAATAATCTTCGTAAAAAAAGAATAGGCTTGAATAACCAACTCAAATTTAGATGCATTACTAAAAAAAAATATTAAGCACATATTCTCAGAGAAAGTGTTTTTGTGTGCATTAATTTAATATTGGAAATAATACATTTTTTAATTATGGAAAATTCAAATACTATATTACGTATTTATTTCACTTAAATATACAATAGTAATTTTTATTTAAATAACTAAACAGGAGATATCAGATTTTAGTAAATAGTAAAAAATTTGTTTGATAAAAGAATTAAACATCCGCTTGCTATGAAATTGAAATGAGTTTATTTTGATGAAATAGTATTATGAGCACATTACTTGGCAAACGTTAAGCATCTTTCGCCATTTTATTAGTTTTCTAATTTCATCGTAGTGGCGCCATCTCTCGACATTACTGATAACTTTTCTGTCAATCTAGACTATGAAGACCAAATTCTTATTCCATTTGCAGTACGATTGTTATATAGGTTCCTCTTCCCATTGTAATTGACTACAAATTCGAATATAGGGAAAATTAATGTTATTTAAACATGGAAAATGATCTAATACAACTTATAATAGTAGAATCTTAAGTTACCAATGTGGCGCTTCATCAACGCGAATGATGTCGCCACACTTATATATCTAACATAGGTTACAATACAAATTAGGAAATAACGAAAAAATTTCGAAAATTTATTTGATATTCTCAAAAAATTATCTAAAATTCACGAAGCTAGCCATAAACAATATTTTAAAACTTACTTACATGTCTGTAAAGGTATTTTGAGTATTTCCTTTAACTGAATACGACGAAAGCACAACGTCTATCTAACCAAAGAATGGCATCCCTCCGTCGAATACTTCTTTCTGCGATACTGTAATGTTATTTTGGGGCTCTACTGCCTAAACAGTACTTCCCAGAGCAATTACAGAGTTCCCTATGGAGCCTTAGAATGAATGGTACATGAAATTTGTTTTTCATAGGAGGTTTTGGATGGTGAAAAGAAGAGAGCAGGCGCTTTGCCTCTGTAGCAGCTAGAATCGTCACACGCCTTCTGTTATCCAAAGCACTAAGAGAAAATCCAGGTAGGCAGCGGCGAAGATGAGTGTTCCCAACTGACGATCAGGTGATGATGCCCAATCTAGGCAAAACACGAGAAAGAAAAATATGCAGTAGCAGCTTTAAGAATGAACATCATGAAATGTAGCAGGCAGTTCAGCTATGTGTAGGTGAGGGGTGATGCGACATGTCAGGTGACAAATCCTTATTTCTGTAGATGTACGCTATACAGACGAATGAAAAAATCATCCACTAAGATTTAATAATTTAGAAGCGCAGCGAAGTTTGTAGTTGCTGCTGTGGCCGTGACCGAGGCTGTACAGTGGCTGCTGCCTTGCAGAATTTCGAAATAAACTTGTTTAAATATTGCTCTATCGTGTCAATTTCCAAATCATGGGGTAAATTTTCATTTTGTATAGTAAGAGGCAATAGTTATAATGCGCAACAATTTGTTTTTTCAGGACCTGCAATTCGTTCAGTTCATTTTCTTTCGCACTTGCCCAGGTGCGTAGACCAAATAAATGACCCGTCGAACTAAACTCAGTTATCGGGATGGATAAGCGGGACTTGCTTTCTGAAGAAAGTCACTTTCAGTATAGTTTAGCTTGAACTTTATATACTTCATGATAACTAACATTTGGGATTTTTCTGGGTTGATTTTTATCTTCCATTTCTGGCACCATTTTTGAGTTTCTGGAATCTCGTCTTGGATCCTTTCAAGAGCGTGATTCGGCCTTCTCGATTAGAGAATTGTCATCTGCATGACACGCAATCATAGCTTTGTGATAGATTTACATTTTGGGAAGTCATTTGCATAAATCAAATAGAGGAATGGCCCAAAGATGAAACCTTGGCTAAAAAACTATCATAGATTAAGTGGTTAAAAAAGGTGCAATATCCTTGTCTCACTGAAAAAGACATGTTGTGTAGAATGAATCGATGATTAGAACCAATTCCTGGGAACAGTTTGTCTCTACAATCTTGTGAAAAGTTCTTTAAGCCATACGTGCCTAATACTTCTTAAAAGGAACTATATCTTATTTACGATCGTGGGGAAAGTCATGGAATTACCTATATAGTATCCTGTTTACTGTAACTGAAGTCGGGTCGAACTCCCACTAATCAACAGTCTTATCCACTCTGCTATTGTCGGATACTGTGTCAATACTGGGTATAAAATCATTATCTATGCATGGGTTTTCTGTTTGTATATTTTTTCAGTGAAGAAATAGCTATAGAATTTACAGGAGCATTATTTGAAGTATTTTTTTTCTGTTTGTATATTATTGGGCATAAGGTATTTTAAAAATATATAATGTATAATAGGATTGATAGTCACAGCTTCAATGAGTGACAGAACATGACAAAAAGTAACAATTTTCGTAATACAATGAATAGTGGAATGTGAAATGTGAACTGGAAAACACAATAAGTAAGAAGAAAACGGAGAAAGAAAAGGCGTTTTAGTCACAGATATTGACAAGAAACGGTATCTGATATTTACGAGAATTGGCCAAACCAACAACCAGCAACTGTAATACGTGCAACCCGTTATGGAAATGTACAGAATTCTATTAAAAAAAGGTGTTAAACTTTCTTACAATTAAACTTTCTTAGAATTATGGCCGAATTTTCTATAAACTAGGTCAGAGATCTTGCATTACCTTTAAAATTTTACCTGCAGATTCTGTAGACTTATATGTAGAGATTCCATAAAATTTGGACAGTGTCCTAAGGTTTCATAGAATTAATTAATTCTACTAAATTACCTGTAAAATTTTGGATATAGATTTTATAAAACTGGAACAGTGTCCAAAGGCTTCAGGTATAGAATCTTATAGTGTGCGGATAATCAACTAATTCTATTAAAATATCTGATCCAATTTTTAGAAAACCGAGCTAAAATTCTAAAAAATTCTAAACAAGCTTCCTTGCTTTAATTTTCCATAGAGGATCTTACAAAAACTTTTGAGAATTTAAAGGCTTTTCTATGAAATTATAAAGAATGAATTAAATTTTCATTTCCGAAAAGAATTTTTTAGCCTAAATTTTGAAATGATTTATGATATGGTGGGGAGGTTTGAATAAAAACTTTCGGAACAGATGTGTTTTTTTCCCTGATAAAAAACTTCAATACCTCTTTGATTGAACAAATATTTAAATAAAAATAAATATATTTAAAATTAATAATTGAGCTTAATTAAAATTAAGAGACTATTTCTTTTATCAGACGTCCATATACAATAACTGCAAAAATTGCACAAATTGTTATATACATTTAGAAAGAAACTAAAAACGTTAATTTGGAAGAAAAACAGGCAAAAACTTTCATTCAAAAATTATTGAACATTTGCGAATAAAAAGTATTCGTGTTTGCTATTCTATGACATCGGAGAAAACTTTCTGAGGGAATTCGCAATTACACATAAGAAAGTCCCCGAATGAAAAACATACAGACATCCCGTTCGCTTGGGATCGAGCGCCTGTCGAACTCACAGTATTCAGCTGTCTCAACCACTGGGGGGGGGTGATAATGAGAATGAACGCTATTAAATGATAGACTAAAACGAATTCCGGCTTGTATTTAGCTGAAAATGGAAAAGAAAAATTAATTCAAGTTCCAAGCAATAATGGTATTTGTTTTGAAGAAAAGTGACTCTAATTGTTTTCTTGTTGGTGAGCAATTTTCTTGCTGATTGCCCTAATTACTCTTCTTGCAGTTTCAGAGTTAACGTCTATTGAAAAGTCGCTATTATTAATCCGCTGCATATTTTATAGTACTAATTTTTCGGTGTTGTTTGATTTTTCATGGAATAAATCTCCTATTCCTTCGTGTTAGCTTGGTATTTGTCCAAATTTTAATGCCATTTTCAACAGTTAGATGAAATTTCCATGTTTGAACACGCTAAAGATGTTTTGAAAACTTTTAACATCTTTAAAATTGTGATTAGTTAAATTTCAAACAGAACTTCTTATTAATTTGTAGCGTGTTGCCATGTTTACTTCAGATATGGAACTGTTAATATATTTTGCTAAATGATTTCCGAATGCAGACGACAATCTTTGTGATGTATTTTTATATATTTTTTTTAATATGAAAAACATGGTCTTCCAAAATATCTCAACAAAAGTTTCGAGTGTCAGAATTATTATATGAATAGTGTAAATGTAGTAAATTATTTTCTTTAAGAAGCTCAAGCTTTTGTCAACTAAAACTGCACATAAAACTGAACGCTAAATGCTACATTAAACGAAGACTATCTGTTGTCATTCAATGTAATATAATTTTTGGTGCTGCCAGTAATACTAAATAGTAATAATAATACCACATTCTCATCTCCCAAAGAATTATTAAGTTACATCGTCTGCCAATTCAGAAGGCTGACGTCTCTGCCTTTTCGGACACATGGTTTCACTCTCATGCAAGTAATCATTTGAAGTCTTTTCAAAAACCTCAAGTCTGCTAGAGCACGATAAATCACTGTCTTAACCCCTTAACTGCCGCGGACGTATATATACGCCTTGCTCAGCCGATGCGTTAACTGCCCCGGGCGTATATATACGCCCTTCCGAAATGCTATCATTTGCTTTGCGCTGCTACCGGTGAAATTAATCGTAAAGTTTTGGAATAACCCATCACAATGACTTTGACAGAGTATGCAAAGGAGGACACTATTTCAGAGAAGGGGGGAAGAGCTGGAGAAGGGGATGTTTCTGGAACGGCGCAAGTAATGACTGCCCAGTTATTAGTCATGTTTCTGTTTGAGTAAAACCTCTTTTTGTTTTCGTTTACTGTTTGTAATAGCTGCTTTTTTACGAATATGTACGACAGTGAAATAGATGATTACTTTCCGTCATCTTCAGGATCGGACATCTCAGAATATGATATTACGTCAAATGAAGAGAATTGTGACTATTTTTCGAAAGATGCTCGACGTTAGGTACGACTTGATATGAAAACACTTGCCTATGCCGCCTCCACGCTTTCCATTTAGGTATACTGATTTTACAAGGTATAACACGGACACCTGATACCTGGTTTAAAAATTAAATTGATCGAAACTCCATTTTTTGGGGATGTTTTTATTACACAAACATCATTTTATTATACTTTCATCTTTTTCATTATACTGTTACTCTAAACATTAAATTTTGTATTTTCATTTTTATCTTAAGTAAGTAAATAGGTTTTAGACAACAAAACTTGCACTTATTTTCCCCATAATACATCGCATAACTACGCGCGCCTGTGTAAAAAACGGTGGCACTGGAGAGTGAATCTTGTGCGTTTTCCGCGGCAGTTAAGGGGTTAAGAATCCTCTTTTGTTCATTTTTGTTACAGTTTTCGATATGGGTTTAGGAGCTTCAGTGGACAAATCTTCATTCTGTTGAGCAAAAGGGTCTTAAAGTTGTTGGTTTTCATCTAACCCGTTATCGATGCCATGATATCGGCATCGATAGATGCTAAATATTGTATTGAAACATTGGTTTCATGATTCTCTGGAAGTTTAACATAAGAATAATCTGGGTTAGCTTCTATGAGCTTCCTGCACAATAGGCTCATATTTATTAGCTCGTATAAGGTTCTTTATTAGTTCTATTCCGGTTTGTGTTAACCATGTAAGTAAAAGCGTCCATCATAGAATCTTTTGGCATGGATAAATATATGTTCATGTGGTGCGGGATTTGTTGCTGTATATAAGGGTGACCGGATAGAATACAAAACAGGTTGCACAACTCCTTATCAACGTTCGATAGCCATTTTCTTTGATTTTAGTGCCAGCTAGAATGTTTTTCGTATGATTCCATTATACATCTCTACTTGGCTATTTCCTAGAGGATTACATGCAGTTGTGTGACTTGCTGCTATACCAAGTGAAGTTAAGAAAGATTTTAATTCACGAAACATAAATGAAGATCCTCTATCAGAATGTGGCTGGCATCCCCAAAATTGAGAAAACGTTTTGCAGATGAGCAATAATAGTAGCAGATGAGATATCAGGGCAGATTATTGCAAGAGTGAATTTTGAAAACTCGTTCACAATAGTAAGAAGGAACCGGTTCCTAGAAGCTGTAACCAAACCTTTGCAATCTAGATTTAGCCGTTCAAAAGGTACAGTTTCTTTAATTAAGTGTTCTTTATAGTGAAAAAGACAAATTTTTAGATCTTATCCAGTGATACACTCGATTTAATATGAGGGAAGGGGACAAAGTTTATCATGTAATGCATTTAAATTTATTCGAGGTTTTACAGCTGCATTTATTGTTGATAAAGGTCTGCAGTTTCATTTCTATTTCCAGGGCGATATATAATATGAAATTTGAAACAAGCAAGTTCTAACCGCCAACGCATAATCTTCTCATTTTTAATTTTACTGCAACGCTGTTGATCAAACATAAATGCCACGGATCTTTGATCTGTAAAAACTTCGAAGTGACTGTCAATTAAATATTTTCGAGTAATTCTCGAGTTTCCTAAAGATTCAGCAGTAGCATATGCGTCTTTTTCAATTTCATTCTGAAGAGTTTAGTGTTCTAGAAAAGAAAGCTATAGGATGATCAGCTTGATTCAAGATTGCTTCTATTGCAAACTTACAAACGTCAGTTTCAACTGTCAGTGGTATATTATCCTCAATGCAGCAAAAGAAGCTTTAGCTATATCTCTCTCAAGGTACTGAAGGCTTTGTCGGCATGTTTACTAAGAGGAAAAGATCCTTTAGTCAAAAGAGGGCGAATGTTTTCAGAAAAACTGGGAATCCAAAGGCAGCAATGAATAAAAATTCCCCGTGCTCGCTGTAAAGATGCCATACCTTTGGAAACTGATAAATCCATCATTGGTTTCAAGTTATAGGGATCAGGTTTTATTATATTATCATCTATAGAGTAGCCCAACAATTTTACAGATTTCGTAGAAAATGCGCATTTTCCTCATTTAGGGTTAGGTTATATATCTTAGCAGCAGACGTAAATCTTTCTAAGTTAGTATTAGGCTCAGCTTCATTCTTGCCACATATAATTACATCATCAAGATAGGGAAAGGTTCCTGATAATTTTCCATTTGAAATTAATTCAATTGTTTTTTGGAAAGAAGCAACTTCCTTTGTTACACCAAATGGAACACGTAGAAATTTATATAGTTTACTGTCAGCTTCTTACGCTGTATACTGTTTCTCTGATTCTTTGATAGGAACCTGATGATAAGCACTTCGGAGGTCAGTTTTACTAAGTATTTTATATTTTGATTCCTATGAAATCAGCCATTCAATTTTGGGAAGAGGGTAAGCATCAAGCATAGTAAATTTGTTTATAGTCTGCGAATAATCTGTAACTATTCTGGGTCTGTGATATTCTGCTTTCAGTACAAACATTAACCGTTTGACTGCTTGTTCGCGTCAAAGGTAATTACTTGGTTCAGTTACACCTTCTTTAAGAAATTTACATACTTCTGTAGCTATGAATGTTTTATCTTCTTCAGTTTGGAGTCTAGACTTTGTAACACTAGGTCTACAATCAGGTGTTAAATTAGAGAACAGTGACACAGGGACTACAGGAGTAGTTGCTTATGATCAAGTTCTAAGAGGTGGTCTGTCATAGAGTCTGCCCAGAGGGTTTTCATAATTAATACCCCTACATTAGTATATAAATGGGTTTACAATTTAATAGTAACTGAAGAACAACTTGTAATATCTGAGCTCAGAGTTAGACATCGTTATTGTATCAAAGTATGGTTTTTCTTGAATTCGACATCTTTTTACAAAACACTAATTTATGAAACTGAGTGAACTGCCCTTATCAATTAGGGCATTTAGCTGAACCCAATTTACTAGGACTTTAGTTATTGACCTTTCAAGACAGTGACGAAGCATTGAAGTTGATGATAATATATAAATTGCTGCTGTGGAATTAGTAGTACTGCATACAAGTTTGGATTTGCGCACCTTTTGGTAATGGCCTTTTTTACCACACCCTTGATATATTACATCCCTAGCTGGGCAAACACTCCATATATGACGGTCTCTTCCACAAAAGAAATATCTTTTGGAATGAACTGAAACAACTCTAGTCAACTGCCATTATTGTCGTTTTTGCTTTCAAACCGTTCAACAGCAGATATCAGTGCTGAGGAAGATGTTAAATATAAGGCAGAATGATGTTTAGCAAGCTCTAATGCTCTAATTTGATCATAAGCTTTTTCTAATAAAATACTTACTTCTTCTAACAACCGTTCTCGAATGGGTGGATTCTTCAAACCTCGGATGAATGCATTTCTAATAGACACATTTTTATATTTTTTTAGCAGTAACCAATTTAAATTCACAATGCTTGCTTAATTGTTTTAATATTGTAAATATTCATTTATAGACCAACCCGTCTGGTGAAATCTAGATGCTAAACAGTGCTGAGCCAATATTTCATGTCTTTTAGTAATGTAAAATGAAACTGCATATATTCTGAATCAGTTATATATTCAGAATCGCATGATAATCCGAATTGTATGGTGATACGAAATTACATAACAGTTGTTTCCTTTCCTGAGATGCCTTCTTTACTTGTTTAAGTTCTTTTCCAGTGTTTCCACTTAGCGTCTGCTCCAACATCAAATCTTTCTGGTTTCCAAAAATTTCCATTTTGCAAAAAATATAAAGCATAAATTAGTATTAGTTGATTAAATTTTTGTAAATGTAGTAAATAATTTTTTTAAGAAGCTCAAATAAAGCCTCAAACTAAAACTGCACATGAAACAAAACACTAAATGATAAATTAAACAAAGAATAACTGTTGGCCTTCAATGGAATATAATCTTTGGTGCTGCCCGTTAATAATAATACTAAAATGAGCAAATGCTTAATACTTTTGAATTAGTGTTTTATTGCAATACATATTTTGAAGATATTTGTTTTGTAATCAGCAGGTCTTAAGATAGAGAAGAAATAATATAACGAGTATTGCAAAAACATTTTGGAGTCTATGCTTTAATATTTGTACATATCAATAAATTTCAAACATCCAAGTGTTCGAAAACAAATGTGAGTCACTGTATACTGCTATAAAAAAAATCTGATGTTGACACCCCATAACTTCCTTGATACGAATTTTTGGCTGCATTTTATTTAACCCTTTGACTGCAAACGGGACATATATGTCCCATTAAAATTTTAAAAATGACTGCTGGGTTAAAAAGTGCTTAGAATCTCCTGAATGTTGGGGATCATCTTCCAATGCTTGGAAAATCAAGAAGCCGCTGTGTTCGTTGTACACAAATGAACACGGAGAAAAAACAAATATGAGTTGCCCAATGTGTAATGTTGGGTTACACAAAGAATGCTTTACCATGTACGCATACGATGTAAAATCTATTTTGTATAACAAAGTTTTCCAGAATAATAGGTGTGCTTATAGTAAGTCGATAGCTACTTGGGAGACATATCTATCCCACAATTAACTACGGCTGGAACATATGTGTCCCAGCCTTTGGCATGAAAAACCGTTTGTCAAAAAAATCCCAAATGCTAATTTACTTATTTATAATATATTTTGTTCACTTTGATAGAAAACGAGAGAATTTTTTTTTTAATTCGCAGTCAAAGGATTAAACCCTTTTCTCTCCAGATTCAATACAGATATATTTCTCATATAATTAATACAGTTCTCACTTGGCGGCAAGGCCAAAATACATAAAAATTCAAAACATCTTCATTAAAAATTGTAAAATGTTGAATAACATAAAACACCAAATACGGTTAAAAATAGTTAAAAAATTTTTTTTTGAAATTAAAATTAGAGTTTCTACGCAAAAACAAACTCTTCGGCCAGCTGACAAGAAGAAAGATTTTTCGGTGCGCAAAACTGAAACTTTACTTTCGGTCCCACTCCACAAAAAGATACTGAATTTGGTGCAGAAAGTGACTTAAATCACTATTCTGCTAAGAATTTCAAATATAAGCAAGCGGCTGCTACGTTAGGCTTAGTAGCATTTAAACAAATTTTAAATTGTTGATAATACTACAACTATTGCACGTAGATTAACTAAAGGCACAGAAACCTTAACCGGAAAATAAGAACAACATAATTCAGGCACTTTTAAAACAAAGAAATGCCCAATTTACCAGCATATAAGAATAAAAAAACCTGAGCTCGCCTAGACAGTTCGTGTGTGTACCCACCAAAATTATATAGCCGATTGCAACCAAAAAGGGGGGCGCACAACTACTTGTTATAGCAGTCCCATATACAAAATTTTAATCTTTTGAGGCTTCTCGTTTTTGAATTATGCGAGATACACATGTAAGTATGTACGTACAGACGTCACGAAAAAATCTCTTCTGAACTCATTTTAAATCCATTTCACAATCCGTTTTGAGAAAACAAGTCCTGTGTTCTATCGCACGTAGGCATGTCACATAAAAACATCGTTCGAAAGGATTCGAGAGCAGTCAAAATGGATATTTTCGTTGAAATGGGATGTCCGAAATTTTTCGCGCTTACAGTACTTCTTCTACTTAGTGGGAAAAAAAACATAGAAAGCAAGAAAGAAAAAAGGAAAGAGAAAAAAACCTACTTGAACTATTTCGAAAAATAAAATCATTTATTCGGGAATTTTAAAAATTAACTCACGCAATAATTTGTCACTGAAAAGTCTTGTGACTTTTTTCAGTCGACAGTTTTTGTTACATTTTGTATTTATACAGCTTAAGAATTGTTTGCAGTTTGAAACTGTTTTATAGCAAGATATTTTAGTAATTTTATATTTGAAGCTAACACGACTTGAGGCTGATTATTTATTAGAAGTTTTGTTTGAAATTTAATGATTTACAGCATTTATTGATTACTACAGCATTTTAAAAGGTGTTAAAAGAACTGGAAGAATCTCAAAAAACGGTTCATGTGATACTTTTATCTGTTATGCTACAAAATACCGGATGTTGGATAGAATAATTAGAACGACCTTAGCATTAGCGAAGTATTTTTACAATACGAAAAGAATGATGATTGATAATTTGAAAATGTTATTTATCATATAATACCGCAAATTTCCGTGTATAAGCTGAGAATTTTTGGAAATTTTTCTAAAGCTAAATTAAAGGGGTAGGCTTAAGGCCACGCTTATCTCGCAAAAAACATAGGTACTTTTCCGGTAGGCAGGAGCAGTGGATCATTGCCATATATAGCACTTTTTAATTTCTTTAGTTTATATTTCTTAATACATTAAGTTTATGAAAACATTTTCAAAGGAAATGAGATATTAATTTTATGAAAATAAATAATTTTATTTTCGAAATTGTTTGCGGCCGAGACGAGAAAGTGATTAGTGATTGACTGCCTGACCGAAGGGCCCGGGTTCGAGTCCCGGAGAAGGGATGGATGTAATTTTTCCGTCCCTCCATAGGAGGCAACGATAGTCCACCTATTAGGTGTGTTCATAAGAAAGAAACACCCCTTCCCGCCGTCAACGCATACAAACGGCTAGAGACCGCCATTGAGGGGGGGGGTAATTGAAGTTGTTTAAAATGCTGATTTGGCACTTAATCACCAAAATCGATATTGGTGAAATTTGCACTTCGTTTTCTTCATTCTCGAATTTGTTTTTCATTTAAGCTATACCGTTGTTAGAATTGATCACCTGCAGTTTGAAATTTCATGTATAAAACTTTCTCTTTCCGCTTATCATTCGGGGAAAAAAAAAAGAGGCACAGATAATGACACTAGTGCAAAAACCGCTTACCATATACAGGACAACAAATGAACTGAAAAAAAATGTGCTAGCTTTGGATAGGGTTATATTTGGCGTCTTTGTTTGTTACTTTACCATTTTCGCCGACTTTGGCGTCTTGTTTTAGTTTACAGAGATTTGATTGGAAAATACCCATACGTTTTAATTGTTTGGCAGCATTTTCACCGCCATGGCGACATGTTTGAACGTTATAGGCATTTTTTTTTAATCCATTGCGGCTTACATATGGGTTTTGAATTTTGGATAAATTTTTGAAGAAAAAACGCATTCTCGGCTTGTATTTGAAAAATAAGAGGTACATATTTTACATTTTAATAAGGTATTTATCCCCAAAATCAATTAATGAAACTGCTTAGATGAGGATTTTTGCTTTTGGTATGGTAGAAATTTCATGACGATCGTTTAAGAATATGTTCAAAGCAATTGTTCCTATTTGGTTTATTTTCGTTTATTTTTTTACGGCAAAGCACACGAGGGCTATATGCCAAGCGCATAGACGCCTTTATGGAAGACGTTTTAAAGGAACTTACTCGCCCTCACGTTACACCCAGAGAAAAACATGAAAACGCCTCATGCAGTCAGGCCCTTCTTCTGGAATCGAACTTAAGTCGATTTATCAATGCTTACCGATTTTACCGCTCGGCCGCTGGTCTGTTCCCTTTATCAATTTTATGAGCAAAATACTGCATTCCTGAACGAATTTTATGGCTTATCCAATTCAGATGAAGTTATTTCACTGTTCCAAGAAAGGGCTGTTTTATCTTCCCTTAGGATTTGTAAAAACTGATATAAAATGAAGTAACATGCCTCCACGGAAACCAGATGGAGATGCAGAGTGATAAATTAGCAGGGGAAAAAAGGCCTTCGCATTGGCAACTGGTTCGCTGCTTCAAATATCACATCCCAGCGGTAAACATTTGCTAATAAAACTAAAACATTTGTTAATAATTTATTATACCTGCTAGTTGTACTTGAAGAGTTTGACATTAAACTTTATTAATTAGTATGTGAGAAAGTGTAAACAATAAATATTTTTACCTTATTAAACATGTTGAATTTTCCATGTGTGTATGTGAGGGGAGAGGGTAATAATTTTCGTTGTTATTGTTGACTAATGCTCACTTGTCTGACACTTGTTTAGTCACACCAAGCCCACGAAATTCCTCCTGGCAAGGAACGCAAGATACGCCTGCCGTTGGCAACAGCCTTGAAGGTGACAGCGCGATTGAGCTCAGTTCCGCGCCCAATTTTGATGGAGAGAGGCCCCCGGAAGACGGGTCTGAGGGTCTTATACCCCTCTTCCCCTACCTCTCGAGAGAACTTTCGGCTTGCCGCATATTTATACTGCTTCCAAGGTTGTACAGACATTATACATTTATAAACATCCATGCCATCCGCGATTCGAGTCAGCGACGCTAACCACTATTCAAGTTGGGCGGCACAATTTTCGTAATACAGCCAAACCCTGCTATAACGAAACTGGTTTATAATGACCCTCCGGATGTAACGAATAAATTTTTAATCCAGTTTCCTATATATTTAATGCTATTTTATACGAGTGCAGTGAACTTCCAAATGTACAAAAATCGGCTATAATAAAGTCGCCCTTGGATATTTTCAGCTGAAAATTTTACTATTTTTATTTATTTATTTATTTTGTATTGCAAACTTTTATTCACAATTTCTGCAGTTTTCATTTGAAAAACTACCAATTCTTAAATTCATCCATGTTCAGGCTATCAGGAAAATAAAAAGTGTTTTTATATAGTTATTCTTTTATCTTGACCTTTGTATTTTAAACAGAAGCCATACGAGGCAGGGGCTGAAAATCAGGACTAATACTTTAAGACAGTGGTCTTTGCTGCCCCCAAAGTAATTTTAAGTGGCCTTCGAGTATATTTTCCGTGTATTGGGGATTATGACCCTAATTCTTACAAGAAGAATTTGATAAAATGTATAATATTTTGATGATGTCTAGTTCAGTTTTACATTAATTTCATAACCATTAAAAAGGACCGTGAGCAGCCCTCCAGAAAATCTCCCAATCTGACTTCCACGTCTGAGTTTTTCTACCCAGATGTGGGGGGATTTTTGATTGTCGTCTGAGTCGATAGGTTTTTTTTTTTTTTAATTTTTATTTTTTAAATAGAAGTATCTCATTACCTGAATGTTTTTCGATAATTTTTAATTTAAGCCAAATTTACTTTTATTTCTTATAAATACAATAAAACCTCATACATTTAAAAAATTTACAATTTCCCTAATTGCATATTTTAGCAATAGTTATTATAATGTAATATTTCAAGCGCGTGTACAAAATACTGCAAATGTAAATTTCAAAATTTTCAGTGCTCTCCAATATAGTTTCCGTTTCTATTATGTATGCAACCTATTGATCAGGCGGGCTTTACATTATCTTTTGTGATTGTGAGATTATTGCATTATTTGGAGTATTTTTTGCATTTATATGTGCGGAACATTTAGTGATATAATAAATTTAAATTATAGTGCCTATTGATATTTTATGTTAAGGAATTAATGCTTTATTTTTTAATTTAGAAACATTTTTAAATAAGATAATAACTAACCAGCCATACTCTGGGTGTCTGAAACTTGTTTCCCACAAAGAAAGGTTATTAAATGGCAGTATACTCAAAATTTTAGAAATAAATGGTTAGAAGACTGGGAATTAAAGAACCGGTTGAAAGAAGACAGTAATGAAAACTAAGAGTCATACTGTTTTTGTTGTGAGAAGATATTAAAGATTAAAAATAAATATTGTTGCTAGCGCATAAAAATGCAGATAAACATAAAAAAGTGAAAATATTGCTACGTCATTAATTATTACGTAATTAAGTCTTTTCTTAATTCGGCTTAATTATTTATAACACGAAATTCTCTTTTATCCCTTTATAGGGATTAACATATATCATTTGAAAAAAAAAATGTGAATTATAGAAACCCGATGCCAGTGAAAAAAAGTGCAAATATTACTATATCATTAATTATTACACCGTTACGTCTTCTCATAATTCGGCTTAATTATTTATAATAAGGAATTCCCTTTAATCCCTTTATATGAATTAACAAATATCATTTGGGAAGAATGCGAATTAGAGAAACCCGATGGCACTGAAATAATGTAATAGTTTGGTAATTTTACTGAATAATTTGCATTAGCATTTCATGGCCTTCGAATAATTTTGCTGCGTATTAGGTTGATACTATGCTGGGTCATAGGTTAACAACGAGGCTCCATCCAGACTGTCGGACATATAACAACGAGAATAAAAGAATACTTGTAAATCATTGTAAATGGTGCTAACAATGTTTTATATCGCAATACTTGACATAGCACAAAGAATGAAAGATGTGAGAATAAATTACCACAAATAGGGCTAATAAAATTTTATTACTTTAAAAACGGTGTTTTAAAACAGTGCTTTTTTTTTTTAAAGTCGACAGTCGCAATATTTTTTTTAAACAACAGTAATTTTTTTTTAACTTTTCATCGCCATTATAGATGTTAACATGAGGTATGTGCTTCATTTGCTTTGCCCCGGCTCTGTTCATTGGCTTTGGCAGTGATAAATTGTGCCGCTATGATTAGTACTACGAGTATATTCTAGTTATTGTTAAAAAGAAGTACTATCAGTATTTATCATGGGATGTGTTTGCCATTATTTTGCATTATATGCTAATCATTCAATCAAGGTACTACCATCATATCTAAATTAGTTATAAAAAATCCTCATTATTTTTTTCTACAATAGTAAAACAAGTTCAAGAGGATTTTAGGTATTATAGATAATGCTAATTGTAAAATCCCAAAATAAGTACAAAAATACTGGTTATCCCGAAGTAACATCATAAAAATTAATATTGAACAATGAGAGATGCATTAGATTTTTTTATTTTCAGTTTCAGTCAAAAATGCACAAAATGGATGGTGGAGGAAATATTTGAAATACTATGACCGTCAAAGGCACTCAGCATATATTGCTGTTTTTAGGATATGTACTGAAGGAAATATTCGGCTTGAATATTGAACTTCAGTCTGAGGATTTCAAACTGACGTTACTTCATTCAGCTGTTCTAAATGAGTTTAAAAATACAAACACTTATAAACTTCTTATAAACTTCTGAATAAAATATATTTGTGAGGTCGTTGTATGACCTCATCAAACTCAAAAACACTTAGTAATAGTGAAAGATGTTTAAAATGATTGCTTAAAATTTCTTCCTGAATTTCGTTTTTAAATCAGAAAGAGATTTCCTCCAGATGGGGATGAAATTATCTCTTATCTCAATGCTCTTGACACAGTAGTGGAACATGAAATCGCCAAACTGCCTTTCTCAACTTTCCATTTAGTAATGCAGCTCCCTCACCTTGTTTCTGAAGATAAATTGGATTTTCTAGACTCTAAATTATAAATGGATCATTTAATTTTAATCATGATTTAGATCTCTTACAAAATCATCCCTGAGTTTTGGTGTCTGTTACGTAACGTAAAAGGTGACGTTTAATAATTCTAAATAGGAGATTTTTATTTGAATTTATGATCAATCTTACTATTTTACCTCGTTTGGTTTGGTTTATTTGATTACGAAAACGTACTCAAGGGCTAGCTGCCCGAACGAAGGGATGTATTTGTGGAGGACTTTCTAAAGGATACTGGAGCGTATACACATTACACATGGAGGAAAACAAGAAAACGCCGATACAGCCACCCGATTCACGGGATTGGAACCGAACTACCACTGTTTAGTGGCTTTACCTCTCGTCTGCTGATGGGCCTTACTACCTTACTTTATTCTCTGAATAGCGTAGAAAGAATCTTCCCCATGTAAACCATAAGGCAAAAAGTACGCACTTACTTAATCCAGAAATTGTGAAAGGTTCACTAATGGCAAAACAGGCGATAAAAAGATCCATTAAAATTTGTTACACATGGACAACTAAATTAGAATTGGTAAAAGAAATCATACAAGGAACTTGCCATACGAAGATACGAAGAATGTTTGAAAAATTGAAATAACTTCAAAACATTATTGTGGAGAGAACTGAATGAGATGAAATTCTGATTAGAATTAAGCAAACAATATTCATGCAGCACTTAAGCATGCGCATATTTACGTATCTTCATCTTATTTATGTTTTTACTATGTGATGAAAACTGGGTTTTTCTGGTTTTATTACAGTTGCAATCCAAGTTTTTTTTTTTTTTTAAATTTGGGAGTAGGAGCCGTGATACAAATGGAGCTAATTAATTTACTCTATTCTATAAAACTTGTTCAAAGATTCATATTTTTCAAAACATAAGTACCCTCAGTCATGAACTTTAGCAATAAGAATAATTGCTTTCAGTGGGAATGCATTTATATGCGAACAATTTTTTTCTGCAGTTGAAAATTAGTAAGTTTAAGAAAAGAACCAGACTGAGGTATCATTCTTGCATTTATCTTTTGCGAGTGATGAGAAAGGCTGATGATCTAAGCGAATTTGATAAAAGGCAGACTGTAATGGCCCGAAGACTCGGAGCGAGTATCCCTGAAACTGCACGATTAGTATATTTTTCACAGTCCGTCGTTGTTAGTATTTATGCAAAGTGGATAAATGACGATGAAACTAACAGTAGACGCAAGGTGTTGGATGTCCAAGCGTCATCAAAGAAAAAGGATGTCGGAGGCTGTCTCGCTTGGTACAGCAAAATGGGCGCCAAACAGTGGCACTACTGATACAATGCAGGTCCGAGTGCAAATGTTCGGAACACGCAGTTTAGTGAACACTGTGGGATATGAGACTTCGCAGCAAACGTTTCACTTGTGTGATTCTGTTGACCAAGCATTATTTTCAACTACGCCTGCTGTAGGCCCGGGAACATCGAGACTGAGCCATGGACAAGTGAAAGACAGTTGCATGGTTGGATGAATCACTATTTCTGATTCATCACGTCGATGGTGGTGTCAGGGTATGCCGTCCTCCAGGCGAACAGTTGCCCCTCCCTGCACAGGAAGTCATACATAGGCTGATGGTGGAGGTATCAAAGCTTTGGGTTTAATACCGCCACCACCATACGCACGTTCTCATGGGCGGCTTTGAAATCCTTAATTGTGATAGAACAGACCATGAAAGCTGCCCACGATCTGAACATAACTGTGGATCAATTGAACCCTTACATGGCTTATGTCTTCCCAACTGGTAATGGTATTTTTCAATGGTATTTTTCAGAAAGACAACTCCCCACGTCAGATGGTTTGAACTGTGTTGAAGTGGTTCGAAGAGCATAAGGATGAATTCCAATTAATATAGTGGCCATCTAACTCGCTGGATCTTAATCAGATAGAGTACATCTGGGATGTCATGGAGCGGCAGCTCAGACCTCAAACACCATTATGTCGGAATATCTCAACCTTGCGCGACCACTGCTTGCACATTTGGTACAACCCATCTCAAGCCATTAGGAAGAGCTTGTGGCATCCGTGCCAAAGCGAGTTGTAGCTGTTTTGCAGCCGAATGGTCGTTCAACGCGTTTTTAAGTAGCTGGTCATAATACTTCGGCTCTTATGTGTATGTATTTTTTCAGAATGTGTCAAATATAAATTTAACTATCAATATATATAAATAAAAGAAAGCTGATACGTTGTTATTATTTATTTTTAAGTTTTAGCCCACTTGGAAAGTTTTCGTAATTTGTTTAGCTTAAGTTAAAAGTACGTTAGTCATTGGTTAATTGAATGCATTAGAATTATTCGAAACGAATGTTAGGCTGAAAATTTAATATGTAGTAACAATATATTTGAATTACAAAGTATAACCGACAGAAATTTCTTAAATTTACTAATCTTTAGATTTGAGACAAATAAATATATAAACTTTAATTTTTTCCTTTGTTTCATAATTATTGCTGTTTATGCATGCTTTGCATAAACAGCAAGTATTTATTAAATATTACATACAAGTATTTATTAGTTATATAAATACATACATACAAGTATTTATTAAATATTATTTTAAATTTAGTTAAAAAATTATTTTGTTAAAATGTTTCATTTTTTTGGGGGAAAAAGTTTCGGCTCGTTAGGTGGTTTGCGATTACGGATTCACATGCAGTTTGAAATCACTACCTTTGAAGACTTTATTGTGTCACGCATTGAGCCAAAGAACTATTGATCCACTGAAGCAAACGATTTGAATCATTTCTTTGATTCTATTCAAATTCTTTTATCAATCTATCAGACAGTGCTCTGATGTCAAACTCAATATACAGGCAAGGTTATGCTCTTTCAGGTTCAAAACTTTCTCTTTCTGCTTCTACCTCGTCCTGAGACTTCTACCTCTTCTCATCACACATCTCATTTAGACAACACAGATGAAGTTATAGATGTCCCATATTGTAGAGGATTGTCACACAGCATAGCTGTCAGTTCGTTCTTTGATTGGAGAACCACATATGCAGCACCGTCCTACCTCACTAATGGGAAATTGGGCTTTGTGAGTGAAGAACGTCGACGACAGCGAAAATCTAGTAAATTTGGTTTTCGCCGTGATAGGTATTAAAATATTTTTTGTATTCAGAGTTTGAAGAAGTAGAGCATAGATTCTTACGGGCTTGAAGCTATACAGATGATTAATTTTTAGGAAATATTTTTTATTTCTTTATCGTTTGTTTGTATCGGGTAAAATTATTAATGTAAGATGAAACAGAAAACAGAAAAGAAACTTAGTAATTGCGCCGTAATATTAATGGCAATTCAACCTTTACATAATTTTTTTTTAAATTAGAGTTTTTATTAACTTTTGGGAGAAGTGACAATGCTAATCAATCCTTTCCTGTGATTCATAAATCAGTTTTTACACTATTTTGGGAGATTATCCTGGCTTTTCTTAACAGATCGTATGTAATGAACCTGAAATTCGTTATAGTTAGGTTCAAAGGTGCAATGAGTGGTGGAATGTGAAATTCGATCGCAGACACACAGTAAGTACTTAGCACAAAGAGAGAAAAAATGTCGTTTTAATGACGGATATTTATAAGAGCTAATGTTTGAGATATACAATAATTGTCTAAATGAACGATCGATCACAAGGAGGATGAAGTGATTGGCATACACTTTGGAAAGATGCCCGACTTATCACGTAATTCTGCAACCGCGACAGTCAACTGCCAGTAGTTTACTTTAACAGTTCTTGTAAATACCAAACGCAGTTTCTTGCAAATATGAGTGATTGAAAGGACTTTTTTTCGTACTTTCCGAATGTACTGTGTTTCCACTTTCATATTTTCTATTTCAAGGGCGTCCGTAGGCAATTTTCGACGCTGTGTAATCTCCGCAGTTCATGAATTATGGTCCCCGCTGCCTTTTCAAATTCTAAAAATTTTCCCATCTTAAAATTTTGCTGCTAGGGTTTTTTCTAAAGTCATAAAATTTTAAGGAACCTAAATTCTGTCACCCGGTTGCACCTGCTTGTTACCAACCCTGATTTCACCGCACACTATACTACGAAGTTGCTTTTTCCATGTTCTACGACCACTTAAAGTAGTCACCATCAATTTTCTTGCAACGTACGCATTCTTAATAACACAAAATTAAATCATGTACTGTTGTAGACAAAAACAGCACAAAATACTATGATATACAGTATTCTATTACTTTAAATTACTGGACCACTTAAAAAAAATCAGAGATAGTGTCAGATGACTTATCGCTCTCTTTGCGTCGTAACTAAAGCTATCAAAACTCAAAGACTTAAAATAGTTCAATAGAAACCTAACTACGCTATTTGCGAATAATTCAGAAGAAATATTCCAATTAAATTGAATGCAATAAGCAAAATCAATACTCCCTCCTAAACCATAGCTTGGCCCTTAAGTGCTCGAAGCAAAAGAGACTAGCAAGAAGCTTAAGCTCTTAACTTGATCCAGTAAGTTCTGCTTCAGTACTTCTTTGTTTTTGAGATAATTCGTAATTCTAACTTGCTCGCACCGGAGCCCTAAATAAGAGCGGCCTCTGCACTCTTTTTTTTATGAAAACTAAAGCACAATTTTAGCCAAAAATTCTTTTGATATAGTAAAATTTTGTCTTAAAAATCGATTCTAACTTCTGAATGAATGCTCCGTTTTTCCTGGGAAGCAAACCCTGGGCGTGGAATGAGATTTTAAGGAAAGAAGAGCTCCTGCCAACTTTTCAAAGATTTATTCTCCAAGAAATTCAATAAAATTATGATAACTTGTTTGAGAACGAATATTCGTTCCCGAAAGGTATTAGAAGTCGTGTCATTCTATTGGCTGATTCAATGCCGGTGGTTTCGGTTACTTATCATTTAAATAGAATGGAGAAGGGAAACCGTTGTTTATGTTTCTAAATGAGCTTAACATACTGAATTACTGTGAAAAACGGGTCAGACATACCAACTCTAATAATTTCGCATGAAAAAAAGCACTTGGAAACCTTTCTGAAAGATGTAACCAAATATGAGGGGGAAGAAGAATAGTTATTTGTACGGAACTTTAGTTTTGTTCTGAGCTTACAAATCAGCTTTCCGATTCAGCTCCAAATTTTTCCTCTGTCACACTTTGTTTGAGGTTTTATTGCATACTTTCGTACTATTTCCCGAATTCCAAGATTTCCTCATGTGATGCCTAACACTAATGAGATCATTTTAGCTGTTTTCATTTGTGTGATTATTTTTGTCATCGCTTGAAACAGTACACGATACCTAAATGAAGCCGGAGCACTAAATATGGCGAGGCCTGGCATTGCATTAATGCAAAGGGGCAATTTGCCCTGAAGGACTGTTAATTTCGTTTTGGCATTTTGCGTTGAGAACTGTAAACGGCGAATCACTTTTCAAATTGTTGCCACCAAATATTAGAGCCCTGTATTATATTTAAAGAAATTAAATAATGAAGAATCTGCATGAATCTATGTATGTTTCTTGCACTGCGATAAAACAACGGTTTCTAGAGCTATCAAAATTTGAATAACGTAATCTTACATAGAATATGAGCATGTGGAAGCCCTAATTTGGAATCTGAAATTTGTTTTATTATTGATTTCATATTTTGCAACACTTCAATGAATTTTTGATTAACAAACTCAACGATTTCAAAGCGAGCAATGGCAACACAGTACGGGGAAAAAATTATCTCCATCGCACGAGGCTCTGTATCGGAAATTCTGAAGATATGCTCATTTTAAAATTATTTTGCGATATTGCTCTTGATCTGAATTTCATGATTTAAATACGAAAAACATGATATTTAACAAATAAAGGTAAGACACAAAATATTAAAAAAAGCGCCCCTTTGGACGTAATTTAAACTCTGAAACATTTCAGACTCTTTTTTTATTTAAATATTTACGTATTTACCTCTTTACATTTTATTGGATTTTACTTATTTTATTAGATTTTCTATTTATTTTTGCTCGTTTCTACTGACTAACTCTCCATCAGTCTCCAGCACTTCTATTTCAGACACTCTTGCTTGTTTATACTTTTCGTTTGCATTCTGGTGAAAGTCCACGAAAGTTAAATTCAAATAAATAAATAAATAAATAAATAAATAAAATAACTTGATTAATTAACTTTACCTTAAAGAGCGTTCGTCTGCTGTCATTACCACTATCTCATGAATTTTTGTCCTTTTTTTTTTCTGTAATGGTTTGTGGTAGTAAATGTTACTTCGTTTCGGAAAAGAAAAACTTAAATTTTTTTTTTTATTTATGCACGTATTTATTGATTTTTTAAATAAAAGACAGAGCTTAGGTAAGTAGCAATCAAATTAATCTTTCCTTGGTTAACTGGGAGATATTATAATGCCTTGGTAATGAAAAAACCAGAATATTGCTCATCCTAAATAAAGTCATAATAACTTTTCATGCTTTTGCCGTGTAACTCGTTTACTTCTCTGACAACATGTTAGTAAGTAGTTGAAGACTCGGAAACGGAATTACAAACCGGACAAATTGTTTTTTATTCGCCTTTCAGCCACGGCTTAGTCAACTCTGGTACGAGGACTTTCCTGGCCGAATCGGAACTTTCCTGGCCCGGGCTGCTTTTCGCAATTACAGGAGCCGCGGGACTGTTCGGGTCGCGCATTGCAGATGTCATTTGCGCAGGCTACAAATCGAAATTTTGAGGGGTGCTCCGCCGCCAGTCCAGTCCTTTAAAGTTCAAGAGTCAACCCGATAAACAGAAAAGGCCTCCAGGCACACAAAAAGAGAAGTTTGGAGACGCCCCGGTCGAACAGAATAAAGAGAACGAAGTAAATGAATTGTCCGATCACGCAATATCTTGTGATTAAAAGTTTTGCTTTCTACTGTCCGGGCGGAAAATATGACAAATGATTGGATTCGAATTTGGTCTGAGAATTCATTTGAGGGAAATCTTTATACCCACTGAAAAGACAATAAAACGGAAGTAAACAAAGCAATTTAATGAAAATCTAAAGTTAAAAAATGAAAAAAAAAAAAAAAAACGCTGAGGAGTAGTTTTCCAAAAATTAAATCCAATCGGCCATATAAATAAAAATAATTGAAAAAATTTTCTGAGGTTAAAATCAATTTTTATAGGTAAATAAACTGTTGTTTCTGGAACTAACATCAGTCGAAATCATTTTAAATTAACGTTTTGCTATTTATATCGTTTTACTGTTACACTATTAATCCTAAAGTTCTAAGTTTAATAAATCTCACTAATCGCAGAAGACTGTAGGGCGAGTTTTCGTCTCCTCTGACTTCTAACTAAAGTAAAAATAGTAGTAAAACTAAAGTAAAAATTTAAGTAAAAATATTTATTAACTCGTCGACTTGCTCGTTACACAAAAGAAAAATTTAAATCCAAATATTTATTAACAGTGAAAGTCTAAATTAAAATATTTATTGACTTTTTAATCTGCTGATTACACAAAAGGAAATTTAATCGAAAATATTTGTTATCTTGCCAACGTAAATAAAACAAAGCAAAAATTTAACAAAGTAAATACTTAACTGGAATAAAACGGCTAGACTAAGCTGCCAAATCTTCTCTGACAAGCTTTGCAACTAGAGGCTTGTTTATGCTTTAACTAATTTGCATTCTGGTGTTAGTTGACGAAAGTGAACGTTAAACAAACATCAGAATTAGACAAATAATAAGACGATAATTGGTTATTTAAAACAAAAGTTTGCAGAGTATTTATCAACTAAGAGAGAAAATAGGACTACTATGAGGGAAAAAAATTCTACGTAGTTAGAATAGAAGAGAAACATGTCAATGTGACAATCAAAGTCGCTGAAACAACCTTG
Source organism: Stegodyphus mimosarum (assembly GCA_000611955.2). Lineage (NCBI taxonomy): Eukaryota > Metazoa > Arthropoda > Arachnida > Araneae > Eresidae > Stegodyphus > Stegodyphus mimosarum. The sequence continues at coordinate 125,957 of KK116405.1, read as the reverse complement.
TATTTGGCGTACATTTACTAAAACTACTCAATCGATTTAGGTTAGTTACTTAGGTTTACTTAGATTAAAAAGTTACTTAGGTTTCTTTCCCTTTCTAGATATTTTGTTCTCCTGATGAGAAGGGACCTGTAGCTGCCCTCGAAATCGATTGAGTGTTTTTAGTAAATGTACGCCAAATACAAGGTTGTTTCAGCGAATTTGATTCTACGTAGTTATTTTAGCATATTAACGCATGGAAACTCATGCTCTTTCTTGACGTAATTGGTTGGGATAATTATTCCTAAGTTTACTGAGTCAATGTAGAAGGCTGAATGAAAGCTAACCCGTGAGCGAGCCTGCTGGAGATTGCTTCGCCTCCTGCAGTAACTGTGAAGTGAATGCAGAGAGTTAGCTGCTGCGCTTTAGGAGCTATTTTAAGAATATAGAGATGGCAGGTCTAATACAGTTGTTGGTAATTTTGAAAGTAAGATCTTGCTGTTCGTTTGGATCTTATTCTAACTTCCCTGGTGAGCAACTTCGTTCTGTACCGTATCATCTATAAATAATGATATGTTTTACACAGAACTTATTAAAACATGTTCTAACACATTTCGACAAGTGATTTCTACCGGTATACGTATACCACTTAATAAAGAAAGGTTCATTAGATTCATTCGAGCACATTTCGTATTACAAACACGCGGTTGCTAACTTGTTACTTTAATGGCCTTTCCTGAAAATGGCGATCATGGAACAGCATGCTTTACCATTATGCAAAAAGGAAATATTGCAGCAAATGCTGTAAAAACTGTGGCGAAGTAACTTTTGTATCTTTCTAACTGCTCTGTTAAATGTCTAGAAGTCGCATAATGTAATTCGTAATGTGTAATCTCTATATGAAATTGATGTTAATCGAGTAAAGTATTTAGGAGTTATTTTGGATAACAAATTTCAATAAAATTATCATATTTCCCATCTCTTAAAAAAACGCGAAAAGATATTCTCAGGATAATTTAAAATTTCTGGAAACACTTGTGTAGTCAAAACAGATGTTCTTAAATTCATCTATACGCAAAGAATAGCTAGGCGGTTATTTTCTATGCAGGCGGTTTCCAAGGGTTTGGGGCGGTTTTTTTACTGAAAAAAGTAAACTGCAAGTTTCTAGGAAAAATTCAAAGAAGATTTTTTTTAAGAATTGCTCATGGCTACAAAGGCACCTTTTACTGTCGCTGGCATTCCCTCCATAGATATTGATATTTTGAGCAATATTGCTATGAAGGAAAGCATTTGCAGGCAATTCTCGTCAAATTTTAACGGCAATCTTCGAGTTTGTTCCTTGTCGTATCCCTTTAACAGGATTCCTGTACAAGTTGTTGGCTGTTCCGATGCTGTTCTTGCAGAGTGTAAATTAGTTTATTTTACAGACGACAACAGTAAGATGAATTATAAGGTTAGCGTTGCTTTTGTGGTTTATGAAGATAAACAAGAAAGAGATTTCAAACAGTACAGAATTAATGATTTTAGTTTTTTAGGCTGAATTGCTATGCCTTATCCTTGCTGTAAAATGGATTAAAAATTCTTGTATTGGTTTGAAATCAATGCCCATTTTAATATTCACTGATTCTCCTTCTGTGCTGGAATTATTACAGAAAATTAGTGTTTCAGAGAAACTTGTTGAAACTCAGGTTATTACACTCACGTTTGTGAAAATTGCAACACCAAGAAGGAATCGTCATAATTGAATGCAATTTAATACACAGTTGAGTGGTAGTGGTACAAATAAATGATTAAATGTTCAAAGCAAACAAACAAGAACAAGAGATCAGAATCAGTATTTTGTGTGGCCACCACGCGCCGCAATAAGTGCTGCTACACGACGTGGCATGGAGTCAAACAAAGTTTGAATGTCTGACTGAGGAAGAGCATTCCATATCGTTTGTACGCGTACCCAAAGTTCGTCTGCAGACGCAACAGGACGAGGATCACGAGCAAGACGCCGACCAATGACATCCCACACATGTTCAATACGCGACATATCCGGGGAACACGCAGGCCAAGGAAGAAGCTGTACCTGCTGCGCTGCAAAGAAGGATTTAACAATCCGAGCAGTATGAGGGCGGGCATTGTCCTGTTGAAATACAGCGCCTGGCAAGCTTTGAAGGAAGGGAACAGCTTCGGGCTGTAGAACTTCACGGATATACCGGTTGCTGTTCAGATTGCCCACAATTCGTAGCAATTGAGATCGTCTATGATATGCTATGGCGCCCCAGACCATAACTCCGGGTGTTCGTCCACTGTGGCGTTCGATAATGCACTCCGGAAGGTGGCGTTCACCGGCATAGCGTCTGACACGAATGCGGCCATCATGGTACCACAAATTAAAGCGGGATTCGTCAGAAAACACGACATGCTGCCAATCAGCACGCCAGTCTCTATGCTGATTGGCCCATTGTAGCCGCAGGCGGCGATGGTCGTGCGTTAGGGGGATCCTGTATAAAGGAGTCCGTGCGCGCAGTCCACACTGCAGCAGACGTCTACGAATTGATGAAGCACACAATGAAACACCTGTAGCTATTGACCACAGTGCTGCCAATTGTCTAGAGGAAGCTGTACGGTCCGTCCGCGCCATGCGGACCAGGTGTCTATCATCGCGAGCTGACGTCACATTTCGGGGTCCACTCCCGGATTTCCGAGTTGTCCGACACTCGTCCGTCCACTGCTTCCAAACGCGCATCACTGTGCTGCTGTTACGCTGCACACGAGAGGCTACTGCACGATACGACAATCCAGCTTCACGAAGGCCGATGATTCTCCCTCGTTCAAACTCTGTAAGTTGTTCAAATCTCGCTCTCTTTCGTCGACGAGGCATAAGTACAGATTGAGTTAACGTTTACCACTAGCAGATAACCACCGATAACCATACACGCCTCGCTACAACCGTCTATTTATTCGGATCCATCAGCCGTTCAGAGGGCGCTGCTCAGCATACGCATGCGTTACGGATTTGCAATTCTAATCATTTGCATATCATGCGCTACTTTGCATTTCCTGAAAATTTCAGCTCACTCGCGTAAGTCCTTCATGGTGTTGCAATTTTCACAAACGTGAGTGTATTAAGATTTTCCAAGATCTTGATGTTGGCATTCATTTTACTTACGTTCTTGGGCACTGTGGAAGTTCTGGAAAGGAAAGAGCTGAGGCTCTAGCAAAGCTAGTCACGAAACGTCGCATTGATTTAAATCTCTGTGTTCCTGTTTCTAGCTGGAAGCGCTTTCACCGAAATGATGCCATCTATATTTGAAACAGAGAATATCTATCCTCACCCAAAGCACAAGGGTCCAAACATTTTTTATTTATAATTTTTCACAGAATAAAAGTTATTAAGTTTTCAATAGATTTTAAAGTAACTCAATTTTTGACTAGACAGAAATTTTAAGAGCTATTTAAAGCGATTTGGACTTGCTTCAATGCTCTATGTTCAGATTTCAAAACCTACTTTTCAGCTTTTAATATTAAGTAAAAGCCTTTTTTCTTCGCCGTCTTATTTTTACTTGAAAGATCAAGAAGTCTGATTTTCTCAAAATTGAAAATTTTCAGAATTTGGACTGAAATTTGAAGGGATTCAGGATTTGACTTACATTTAATTTTCTCATTGTAAATTAAAAATTATATACAATTCTAACATTTGTTTGCAAAATTTGGCATGCGTCATCATGATATTAATGAATATAGGTTCGGAAAAAATATTACACAAAGCAACAACACTGAAATCTGAGGGTTGCAATCGGAATGAAATCCTCCTCCCCCACTATCGACTTCTTCATGTCAACTCCTATTAAGGCAATAAAGACGAAGTTTCATGAACTAGGTTTAAATATAAGTAAGACAGATAAAGATTCACACTCATATTCCTGTAAAAATTTCTTGTAGATGGCGTATTTGTGATAGATATCTTAATCAAGCTTTTACTAATGATGGGTATATTCCGATATATTATGAAAGATTTAATATAAAATTGTATATGCCCTTGTTACAGATCTTCTGATGCTGATGTTTATAATTCTGAAATATCGTCCCTATCAAAAGCTCATGGAAAAACTATAGCAAAATGATCCCATAAAAATTTACAATGTGGATTAATAGGAAGAAGATTGTTAATTAAATATTGATGATAGGCTTTAGTTGAAGAACGAACAATTCTGTTGTTTGTAAATAATAAATATAACATTTTTCCATATTTCTGCTTTTTCCCTCTCATGTAGTTTTACACGTTATTCCGTATCTTTCTATTTAAGCCTGTTTGGCTTTGGATTAACTAGATTTCAGGTTTGAAAGCGCCGCCACAGATCTTCCAATTAGTTTTGCAGATATATTTCGACATATTATATTAAAAAAAGTACATTAATTAATCTCTGACTGTGGGACGAGTTATATATTTTTGTAAATTACAGCTGAATGCCTAAAATAAAAGAAAGCTGAGGTCTCTATAGTAAGGCATTTGGACGGAATTGAGAGTTTGAAATGTATTCTGCAAGTATCTGGGGTACTATGATTGTAGAAAATCAAACATCGTATTCCGAAATTGAAGTTTTACGTAGTAAAACAGAATTTTACAGTACACTGTGTGAAATTTACAGTAGTCAGGCAATAAATCGAAGTATCCATTTCGAATCGAAGTACCGCTGAAGAGAAATACTGTCTTTCACGAAGAATGTGTCAGAACGTACAAGGTGCTCGTATGCCAGGGAGACCAAAAACATCTGGTATTGTGATACTTGTAACAGGGTTTGAGATTCTGGAGAAACATTTTGGGACACGAAAGCTTGTGCTCTGTACGTTCCTGATCTCTCGACACGACTTTATTAAAGCGAAGATTTGATAATATAGGTAAATGATTTCTTTCTTGAATAATGTGACGAAATGGGATTTCAAGAGCTTTTGGCCAAACGTTTTCAACGTTTGACCAAAGATTAAATTGCGATCCATCAAATGAGAAAATCTATTCTCCTCACAACCCCAAAATTTTGCCATGCCCATAAATGGAATAAACGATTGAACTCTGGTTAGGATTGCCAAGGAATCCTAACCAAGACAAAATATAATAATATTAATAATTAATTATTATAAGTAATATGTTTTTCCGCGTAGAAAAAGTGTGACTGTAACACATTATTCCCAGTGTCTGCAAACATTTTGCAGAAAAAGGCACAAAAACCGCCTGATTTGCTTAGAAATATAAATGAAAAGGTTGTAACCAAATACTAACAAGTTTTACCTCTTCCGACATAAGTCTACTTATGAGTCCATCAGACCTTAAATGTATGTATAATTTGGAAGACTCCTTTTGACTGCGTAACAGATTTATTTAGCGATTACCAAAGCCACTTGAAAACCGAAAAAAAAGTCTCTATAAGGAACAAGAAAACACTTAATGGAGGTTATTGAGAAGCAGAGTGACTAGATGAATTGCAAGAAGAAACTACTTGAAATAAAACATCTAAGAATAAAAAAATTGGCGTGCATTATTTTCTAAATAACCTTTGCGTATGTTTTTTGTGTTTTTCTGATGGCCATTATGTGGTCTAAAAATAACATGGGTATTGTAATTCGCACAAATCGAATTATTTATTATTTTATTTGCTACATTGACGGTTAGTGCACGATGGACAATTTGAAATGAACTAAATTATTACACACATAAATTAATTAAAAAATTAGATTACTAATTGATAAAGAATTGATGTGTTTCGAACTGTAAATGTATTTCAAAAGTGAAATGACTGTTGCAAGCGAGCCGCACTAAGGATCAAACAGCCTAAAGTTGCTCGCGAGACACAATAAATGGGCCTGACAGCCACAGTTTGGCCATGCCTGGTATATGCAAATGAATTTAAATTACTCAAATTTTCATCAGACTTGGGGAATTTTATTTTGCTGAAGCGAAGCGATAGATGAATCAGATTGGGATTAATTTTCTTTCATAGCTGGAAGGCAGAAAGGTTTGGTTGTTAAATTCTGCAGCTTGATTAAGTTTCATGTAGGTGCTTTCCATTTCTGCACTGATTGGTAGTACAAGAATATTTGCTATGTGCCCTTAGTGTCAAGAGCTACGAGTATATTTGCAGCTGTGTTATTCGCTCGAGTATTGCGGAGAATAAAAGGCCTTTAAATTGAATTTGAATAGTTAATCTTCTCCACTGTAATTTGTCAAGTGCTGAATCAGTTTTGAATGGAAATATTTGAATTTTCCCTTTCTAGCTTAACGAATTTTTGCTTCTGAATTTATGTAACATTTTTCGCACCGTATAATTTGCGTAATAAAAAATTTAAATCTTTTAAAAGATAAAATCAATTTAAATTCTAAGATTAGATAAAAGATTAAATTGATGTTTTTAATTATAAAATTTTAATTTCTGAAAGCAGTACTTCTAATTATTTTACATATACTTTTGATAACAGAAAGTTTCTGAATTTTAATTAAATTGTATTAAATTCTTATTTCTCCTGTTAGTTACATTTTTTCATTTAAGTATGCTTTTTAATTAAATGATATTAAAACATTTTATCAGCAAAAAAATCACATTCTTTCCAAAATATTTTATCTTCTCTTCCGTGTCATAGATCATTTCGAATTAATAAAAAATTTAAAATTTCTATTTAAAACTGGAAATTTAATTAGTTCTTTTTAATCCCCAAAGAAAATTATTTTAATTTTATAATGGTTTTAGGTAATCAAAAGTTTCAAGAAAACTTTTTATAGAAAATTAAAGCAAGGAAAATTGCTTGGCCCAATTTTCTGTAAACTAGAATTTGATACTTTCAAAGGATTTCTATCAGTTTAATCTGTATGCTAAGACTCTATACGTAGGAGATTTATAAACGTTGTATCAATTTTGCAGAATTTCTTAAGCTTATCGAATTTTATAGAAGGTCTTTGACTACGTTTATAAAAAGTGGGCAATAATTTTAAACGATTCTAAAGAATTTTAACATTGCACTTTTTTACAGAATTCCGTAAGATACTTTGATTATGACTATTTATCTACCGGCTTTGATTTCCTCTATGAATACGAAGCATTTTCCCTTAGTAAGCCCTTCACGAAGGCATCCCTCTTCTTCGACAGATAGCCCTCGTGTCCTTTACCGTATTGAAAAAAAAATGTCTAAAGAAATAATACAAATGTACATGAATGGAGCTAGAGCCAGCCCTCCTAAGACGAGCCAGAAAGGAAATTTCAGAAAAATTCAAATGCGTTTATCAAAAACGAAAAAGTTGTGTATTATTTTGATGTAAATTTTAGCTTTGTATGAACTATGTTGTTAATTTTAAGTCTCAGATTTATAGCGTCCATAGCCAAGACGCTCTTTATTATGTTCGAACAATATTTTGTAAGATATTCCCGTTGTTCATTTTGGCAGTGCTTCCGATAGTGTTTCATTGAAAAGGAAATGCAAAATGTACATTTTTGAAAGAAACTGAAAAGGAAAAACCTCATTTTATTTCAGCTCGAAGCCCTTTCATTCCTCTCTTATTATTTCCGTTTTGTGTTCCGGATCGTCATTCATTTCCCAGTTTTCCATCCTTTCCTAACCGCACTGCATACGACAAAATTATTTGGTTGAGATTTTGTGTCAAACAAATCGATTACTTACAGAGCAATGATAATATCGATTGTTCATCGGCATAGTATTGGCAGATGAAACAAGGTATGCTCGCCGACTGGAAAAGGAGATTTGTTGTAGTTTGGAAAAGTGTATAATGTAGCCAGTGAATTCTTTATTCCAAATGTATTTAGTTGCTTTTGTTGAGTTGCATAATTATATAGGTCTGGGTACTGTTTTTATTTGGTTAGTTTCAAAAATAAGCTTCAATAAACTGCTGTTCTACGCATGTAGTTCTCATAAAATTTAATATATTTTACATATCATATCCGGGAAAGAAGACTGCAGATTATATCCTCAAAGAATTGTCTTATGCACATACTTTTCATTCGAAGTTTCTCAGAATAAGACAGAAGGCTTTCAAAAATCGATTTCAGCACGGGATATCAATTATTATTATACGTTATAATTTCTGATATTTCTAATTTAAATGTAGATCAAATCCACAGTTCATTGCGGCCTAAAAAAGATTAAAGAAAGAAAGCACCTGTCATTGTGTAAGGCCTTAGTCAATTTATAGGTGTGGCTTCCCAATTCTGATCGAGAATATTCTCCGGCCCCTTCTACCCTACCATCCCCCCCTCATATGAACGGTAGACGGGATATGCTTATAATCGTAATAAATATTACATTTTTAGACATCTTTATAGCTTTGGTCGATATTGATCCCTTGGGCATCGATGAAATTTTGAGGTGATCGATGATACTACAATTTGGTCAGCACACTTATTCAGAATACTTTGATTTGCTGGCTTTCTCATTCTGCATCGGAGAAACCAAAGTGACCAAATTCAAGGAAGATAGGTAATGACCTCAGAACATTTCTTTATTTACGAGACCGTAACATACAAAAGCAAAATTAATTTTTACATACTAAAATTTCAACAAATTATATTGCCCTCTACTCTCACCACACATACACTTCTTCACTCTAAGGGTCACCAGTTGCCGAACGGTAAATCGCTAAATACGGGTAGTTTCGACCTGGGTTCGATTCCAGGCGAACGGGTTAGCTGCATGCGAGTTTTTATGATTTGTCCCATATGTAACATATACTCGAGCCAGTTTCCCTTAGAAAGTTCTTCACGAAGACATCTCCTTTTCTTAGGCAGATAACCCTAGTATGCTTTGCCATAATCAACTAAACCAAAGCTTAAACCTATCTTTTCTCGTTGGCGACGTTTAGCTCGCGCCTTAGCACAAGTTTTTTCTTGAAGCGTTCTGTTGAATCTCAAGTGCTGTTCACACTGGGACATACTGGAGCTAAGGAACACAATGGACACAACGAATAAAGCTAATTAGCTGCAGAAACCAATTTTTTGTCACTACGGACCCTGCTGAAAAATCTGAACTCCACACAGAACGGAGCTAGTCGACACATGGAACCTATCTATCAGGAGAGTATTTCAAACCATCATCAGTAGCAAAAGCACGCTAAGTTAAATAAACAAAATGGCCGACGATATGAGCGATTGATTTGATTTAAAGTGAGGACTAGTATACGGCCTGACGGCCTTTACTCCACAGCTATTATCCCTATACAGAAGTTCATTTTAAAATATTAAAATCCACTTTAAAATAATTTTAAAGTGGCGCTTCATCATGAGAAGTCCAAATCTTGGTAATCCATTAAAGGCCTGGCCAAAAATGGCGCTTAGTTAAAAAAAAAAAAAGAGTTCGAGCTAAGCTTGACGGCTTTATCCTCTCGGCTGATACTTCTCAGCCGGTTTTTGGAATTGTAGTATAAGTTCTGGTATTTGAATGCAAGAATTAATTTTTGATGGGTATTCTTTAATTTCCAGTGCTAATGTTTTGAAGTAAATTAAAAATTTTAGGATCTTTGAATATCGGGAAAATATCGGCACAATCTTCTGAAGAGGATACTTTTGATTTTAATTTATCACTGTATAGTGAATAAGATGCTTCTTTATTTTTCGTATCCTGTTGCTTTGTAAATATAAGCGAAAATTGTAGTCTAATAGCCGAAATCCAGTGACATTCCGTTATATGGGATAGTCGACCTAAAGACTACAAAAATAAAGTACAGATAGAATGTGCTTAGATGATGATTTCAGATCGTCTTCATCGAAATAGTAATTTTCTTTTCCATTTAATACTATTTTTGTGTTTAGATTTTGAATCCGGAGAATTAAATTACTGATGTCAATGATCTCAGCTAAATATCTAATTGTATTATAAAATTAGCAATGGAATTAAAAGTAGTGAAAGCAAAGCATAGACAAACGCGTTAATGCAATATTTTTCTTTCTTCTAAATTTTTCTCATCATAAAAAAAAGAGGTACTGTTTATTACTTCAAATAACAAAATGCATCGCATCAACTTCATAAACTCGCGGATCATTGGAATGAAAATACTGATAATAATAATTAAATAACAACAACAAAACATAATAATGAAACATGTTTTTATTTTTCTAAATAATTTTTGATGATTTGAAACCCGTATACTAAATGACCAACAAAAAAACTCAGCAACAAAATAAATTTTCGTTGTTTTCTGCTCACCACACGTTTCGGTCGAACCATTTAAAAAAAATCGCTCAGTTTTCGCTGTATAGATCCAAGATTCTCGGCGGAAGACTATCCCATACGAAATGTAAACAAATGAAAGCGCGTGCGATCTTCTACTTGCTCATTGGCTGTCGCTAGTGGACGCTCCCAGTAAGTCTGAATGAGCTAGGTTAGATAGAGCTGCGTTCCATGCGCCGCTTAGCTCCGATAGCGTCGTTGAGTATTAAGTGTGAACGACTCTTTAGATTGAACAAAGGCTCGATAGCCGAATATGCACCAGCAACTGATCGTTATAATCAAGATTCCATTGATGCCAAAAAGAAAGGATAATTAATTGTCTATTGATATTAGTTATCTTCGGATAGTTCCGAAACTGATATGTTTATATCGACAATAAATCAAAAATAATTCCATTATTTTCAAAACTTCATGCGATTGTCGTTATTCAAAAGAATTATATTTCCCCAGAAGATATATTGTTTTACTGTTTCTCACTTGGAAAATTTATAAGAAGATTTTAATGTTCTCTTCCAAAACACTAAAAACTAGAATGTGCTAGCATGGTTCACCCAATCAATAAACTGCGATCTGTCTGATATGGATATTATGACGCAAGAAGCGTTGATTGCACTAAAGGAAGATAATGAAGCGCAAGCTTTATTGAAAAACGCGAAGTTTTGTAATTTAAAAGTCACACGAAAGAAACATTCCAAAAGAAAAGTTTAAACCGACCTAACATTTTTTACTTTTCTCTCTTCTTAATTAGTAAAAGTAGGCTTTTACAGAAAATAAGAAGCATACTGAATATATTTGAACGAGTAAGCAATTTCATGAAGAACATGCACCAATACCGTTCTGAATTTTGTACATATACGTATAATTTTTAGTGAAATTATATGTGAAATTACTGTATTTTTCTGTGTAATGTAACATGAAAATCTAGAAGAAGGATGCTCTGCCGGAAAAACAAGAATAACGGGGCGAGTGTATTTAGCATTGAGTAAATGGCTATTTCGCTAAATTGGCGCGATATCGCCAAGCTGGCAACGGTTTTGGAGTCTAATTTTTCGCGAAATTTGGAAAGAAATCGCTAAAAGTCGCTAAATTTGGCGACACTTTGGTCCGGTCCCTGTATCTCCGTAATAGGTATTGTAATTGAATAAATATAATTGATCACTACATTAATTGCAGCCGTATCCTGGCCTCATATGCTTTTCAGAAATTTCGAGAAGCAGGAAGTACTAGAAATATCTCGAAGGCCGGGTGAAAATTATATAAGACCGGAGAGAGCATTACTTCTTTAGTTGCAGTTGGATTGTCGTTGTGAGTTGTTAGTTCACAGCGACTTCCGAGTATTGAAAGCTTCGCCTTTTAGATACGATTTGCTTGAGTTGTGTTTAACGTTCTTAGTAGTTTGAAGTGTAACTACTGATTGTAATTTGTGATACTGTGAACCCCTGTACAAGTATTTCGGAGGAAAATTTCAGAGCTCTGAAGTGTTTCTTTTGATAAAATAAATTTTACATACCTATCATCAGACCTGTGTGCATTCAATCTGTTTCGAACCCATACGCAGGCAACAATTTCTGGTGTCAGAAGTAGGATTGAATGTCAGTGAGAAGAGCGACTGAAGAGCAATTAAGACATCTGATGGCAGACTTTGCTGCTTTCAAAGAAGAGATGAAAGCTGGCCAAGATTTCGTTAAAAAAGGGAGGAAAACTGCTCTAAAAAAAGAGAAGGAAGATGTTCAAGAAAAAATTAGAAACTAGTCAAGAATCCTTTAAAGAAGAGATGAAAGCTATTCAATTAAGATTTAAGCAGGTCAAGCGTAGATGAAAGGAGAAATTACCTGCATAATATGAAAGAAATTCGAGACTATGAAAGTCTGAATAGACACAGTTGGAAATACGGTTGGAGTAACAGAAGAAAGAGTTTCTTCTGTCAAAGAACAAATCGAAGAGAGAGTTTCTACCGTCGCCAAATAAGCTGAAACCTTAAAGAAATGCATAGCGACAGCAAAGCAATTCTGATGGTTTTAAATTTTTACCACGTCTTTTCCTCTTTCTCTAAAACTATCCGCATATGATAGTAAAAGCTTATGCCAGGTATATAAGACACAATTTCTGTAATGGCGAATTCGGATGTCAAGGAGTTAAAAAGCGCTCTGGTGTACTCCATGAAATTCGAAGCAGTCGAGCAAACAATTTGTAGAGAGCGCCACCCAATAAGAGCTGCTCAAGTCCAGGAGTCAGTGAACCAAATGACTCCTCGTCTAGACGATTTAACCAGAGAAGTCAGCGCTTTAAGACGGAATAGGATTGACAAGAAATAGAATCTAAAGTGCTGGAATTGTGGTGCTGAAGACCACGTACGAAGAAATTGCAGAGAACGGAAGCAAAGACCGCTCCCAGCCAGAAAGAGGGAAAACTACGTAATTATTGGTCATCTTGGCGGAGGTTGCTAGGTAATGAGAAGCACCACTGCAAAGCGCTTCAGATTTCTGCAATGAGTAGCAACAATAATAAACTTTTCATCATGGGATATATCAGTGCAGTTCCGAAAATGAGGCTACCCGAAACCCACGCACGCAGCAATACACAAAGCGCAACTATCAGACTAATTAAAATTGGACTTTTATGAAATTAAGATCTGTGATTTATTTCTGAAAACTTGTTGTATTTGTAAAATTAAAAATAATAATAATACAAAAAATGGGAATGTAATGAACCCTTTGTTTTCAAAACCTTTGTTCATGTTTTTAATGCATTTGTTAAATTTAAGTAATTTATGTGCATGTTATTTGTAGCACGATTATGTATATTACAGTGAAAAGTGGAAGGAGTTCGATAAAGAAAATTATCTGTTAAAAAGGGTCGATGAGAGGGGATGATTAGGAATCCCTGCTTTGTAGCATACCGAGACGAAAATTTTTATTTTTTTCATTTTTTTTTTCAATTTTACCCATTATTTATAATCCTTTGATTTAAGGAGAGAAAAATGTTTTCTCTCTCCTTAAATTGAAGGATACTCTAACAAGGGTAGGATACTCTAACAACTCTTTTTAAGGGTAGGATACTCTAACAAGTAATCATAAGCACTTGTATGGTGGACATATAATAAAAAGAAAAAGAAATTTTTTTTTTTACTATTTTGTGTGTTACCTTTACTTATTAAATATCATATTCTTCGCACTTAAACCATAAAATTCAGTTCAAGAGAAATATCGCAAAATAATTTTAAATTGAGCATATCTTTAGAATTTACGATACACAGTCTCACGCCCTGGAGATAAAAACGTTTTTTCTGTACAACGTTGCCATTGCTCGCTTTGAAATCTTTGAGTTTGTTAATCAAAAATTCGTTAAAGTTTTACAAAATATGAAATCGATAATAAAACAAATTCCAAATTTCAAATTTGGGCTTCCAGATGCCCATATTCGCAGTAGGATTACGTCATTCAAAATTGGGTGGCTGTAGGTACCGTCGTTTTGTCACAATGCGGGACACATACATACATTTATACAGATTCTTCCTTATTTAAGTTCTTTAATTCAGGGTCGTAATATTTATTGCCAACAATCTGAAGAGTGAAACGGCCTTCAGACTGAACCGACGCAAAATCGCAAGAAGAAAACAATAGTCCTTCAGGGACAAAACCCCTTTGTACTAAAAATGGGACAGTTCTATATCTCCCGTTCTACTGTGCCCATTGACGAAATTCAAATTGCGTTTTTCATGTCTCCAAAGCGCGACTTAGGATATGTATTAGATTGATATATATATCATTGTTCAAATATAGGTATTTTGACACAAAATCGTACTTTTTCTGAAATGACATTGTTGTTATGGTTTTCAAACGTTTATTCACAGCAGCTTTTACAGTTGCAGAAGACATCTCCGACAATATTTTACAAAGGTATTCTAGAGGCATAAAATACTACTCTTAAACGAACTATCTAGACGGTCACCGACAGTAAATTGAGCAACGTACACTGCGAAAAAAATGGGAGGGGGATGGACAGTTCTATATCTCCCGTTCTACTGGGCCGATTGACGAAATTCAACTTACGTTTTTCATATCTCGAAAGCGCGAATTAGGATATGTATTAGATGTTTAGAATTTGTTTCCATATTTCGATTCTACGATTCAAATTATGCCAAACTCCCAAGTTTTGTAAAAGTCACAAGAATAGTTTCTAAAAAAATTAGCTCTCAAAATTTTAGCTCCACAATGTTAATTCAATTTGGTGTGTATTTATTAATATCTCTTTTTTTATGAAACTTATTTGATTTCTTCCTAGACAGTTCGAAATTTAGTTTCGTTCCAAATAAAATTCACTCGCTTTTTATGATTTATTTTTAAAATTTGCATTTTTGAATAATTTTTATTTATTTTACGAAAAAAATTTTGAATTATAACTTATCTTAAAGTAGATGTATTTCTAAGCGTACCTGCAAAATATTAGAGCTTTTATTCTAAATTTCCGAAGACATACTTGAATTTATATATTGGCGCGTTTTGGAATTAGGCATGTTTGTTGAAAGCGATAATAACGAAAATGTGATTTATGCACTTTGCTAAAATTATTTGAAAGTAGGAACGATGTGACTTTTTTCCGCTCATCCACAATGTAAAAAGGTAGGAATGATGTGGCTTTTTCCCGCCCTGCACAATGGAAGTCGAAAGTGAAATAGGTTGCCGTACATTAAGAAGTTCGCCAAATGAATTATCCTTGGCTTTAACTGAAAAAAATGCGCCAAGTTAATTTTTTGAAGTTTTCCACAAATTTCGCACCAAATTTACAAAATTTAATATTTAGGCACAATTTAAGTTGTAGAATCGAAATATGGAAAAACAAATTGGCATGTTATTTCAGAAAAAGTCCCATTTTGTGTCAAAATACCTGCATTAGAACAAAGCTATATATAAATCTAATATTTATCCTAAGTCGCGCTTTTGAGACATGGAAAACGCAATTTGAATTTCGTCAATGGGCGCAGTAGAACGGGAGATATAGAAATGTCCTCTTTTTTCTTTCCCTCCTCGCAGTGTACTTAGACTTGAATGGTGAACATGAACACTACACCCTAAAGCAGGCATGTCAAACTTGCAGACCGCATGCGATCCTTAACGCACTTTTCTGTGGCCGTTGGTTCACTCCAGGAAGATAACAAAAATTATATAATTATAATGTATTAAAAAATTGAAATTTGGCTAATATAGAGGCGTATAAAGACCTCATATGCTAAAAAGGACTTTCGGGACTCTTTATAAAAATATTTTCTCAGTCGACATTAAGAAGGTGCATTCACAAATGGCATTAACATAAATTCAATGCGACTCAATTCTAAAGAAAAAATTCATTGAAATAGGAATCCAGATCTCTCAAATTTCAAATACTCTCTTGATCGGTTCCCAAAAAGCGGCAAGTTTGTATCGCACATGATTTGCATGTTCAGTAGCACACATCAGAGTGAAGAGTATTTCTCCTCTTATGAAAAGGAACACGTCCTTAGCCAGATCCACGTTAAGACACTGATGTGTTCTCTATCTGAAAATCGCTAATGCAAGCAGCATGTTTCCAGATATCAGAAAGTTGGGTGTAGGAAAATGACACCAGATGTTTCGAAAGGAACAGCAGGTACCGTCATCTACTACCATGGCCGCGGCAAATATTTCCATTCCCAGATTTTGAATAGATTCCCAGATTAGATTCTTTATATTTTTTAAGGAACTAGCAGCTTAAAACTAACATCTTATAAAGAACTAATGGCCTGAATTAGTTATTATAAAAAAATCTGATGTGTACATCACATGACTTCCTTGTACGGAATGTTAAATTATACGCAATTTTCCTGCATTTCTTTTAAACATATTGAATTAACAGTTAACGAATTTTGAATTAAATCTACTTCTCGATAGTTCATAAACCACAATAGAATAAATGCGCTCTTTAAAATTCACTATATTTAATTACCATAGCGACACTTCAGCGCTAGGTTCACTTAACAGTGTTACATCTCATTCATTTTATAACTCAGAGGGAACAAAAATTATAGCACCTGAAGAATTACCACAAGTTCTATTCAAATGCTACAATAAATCTAAACGATGTATAAAAAAATAAAACAAATAATAATAAAAAAAACCAGTTTTTCACAGACGATTCAGGGCCGCTTACCTAATGCGCATGCGCTACTAATTAATTCAGTTCATCGCGGTAAGCCAAAAATGCATAATTTACAAACTTATAAGAATAAAGAAGTTGAGCTCACTGAGCCGAGTAACAGAGTGGATATGTATACACATATACACATATATTTATATACTTTTGGTGTGGCGAGGTGCACATCTACATGTTATAGCAGCCCTATGTACAAAATTTCAACGTTCTGAGGCTACTCGTTTTGAGTTATGTGAGATATATATATATACATACACTGGTGTGCAAAACTTAAGCAACAGCAGGGTTTTTTGCCATAACTCCACGAGAAAACAACTGAGAGACATGAAATGCAGAAATGAAGGAGAGTATTATGTACGTAAAGGATGGCGAAAGCATCGGAGCTGAAAAAGGAATACAATGCATACGGTATGGAATCAAACAAAATCAAGCTTTATTGAACGCATAGTGTCGTGACTCATGATTGTCTATCCAAGAGGAAGAACAACAAGCAGATTTTCCTTAATATGGGATATGCCCTCCTCTCACTGCAATGGTTGCTTCGCACCGTCTCCGCATACTCAGCACGAGCTGGTGCAACATTTCTTGCGGTACGAGTGCCCATTCCTCAATCAGCATCTATTTGAGTTGTTGAGTGCTCTCCGGAGGATGTAAGCCTGCTGCAATGCGTCTCCCCAAAGGATCCCACACATGTTCGATGGAATTTAAATCTGGGGAGTACGCTGGCCAATCCATTCGAGTGATATCTTCACTTTCCAGTAGCTCCTCAACAGCAAAAGTCCGATGTGGCCGTGCATTGTCATCCATAAAAATTAAGTCTGGGCCAATGGCACCTCGGAACAGACGCACATGGGGAAGGAGTACCTCCTCACAATAGCGATCCCCGGTTACAGACCCTCTGTCGAAAACGTGGAGCTCAGTTCGCCCGTTCAGCATAATGCCTCCCCAGACAAGAACTCCAGAACCACCGTTACGGTGTCTTTCCTTGATGTTACTGGGATAAAACCGGGTCCCGACCTCTCTCCAAATCCAAACGCATTAAGAATCGCTTCTGATACTGAACCGACTCTCATCCGTAAAGAGGACACGACTCCATTGATCAGTTGTCCAGTTTTTGTGCTCTCTGCACCACTGTAAACAGTTGGCGTCGGTGGCCAATTTTCAACGGGAGGCAGCGTTCATGGCGGCGTTTCAATAGGCCCCCATTGTGAAGGTGTCTGGCCACAGTAAACCGCGACACTTGTCGCCCCGTTGCTGTACAGAGTTGCTGAGCAATGGCGCTTGCTGACTGCTGTCTTTTCGCCTGCAGGACGATATATCTGTCATCCCCTGTAGATGTCGTCCTCGGGCGACCACCACCAACTTTTCTAACAGCTGTATCTGTGGTTTGGAACGCTTTCGAAGCGCGAGAAACGATACTTTTGTTGATTCCGAACTCTGCAGCTACACTGATGACAGTACGCCCCTCCTCCAGCTCTCCAATCATTCTTCCACGTGTGAAGTCGTCCAGGTGATTTCTTCTAGCCATATTTCACGAACTGCCTCACTGGCACTTGCAGCGAATGTGTTGCATTACGTCTCCGTCCTTCCTTTTATTCTACTGTTGAGCAGAGCGCGCCGACATAACGCGTTTTGTGTATGCTCACGTCGCCTCTGATTTTTCGTTCCTGATATTTGCATACGCATGACGTTTCTACTGACTTACGTGTTCATTTTACTGATTTCCAGACCTCCTTTTCTGCAATTTCACGGCTATCTGCTAAATTTTTACATTGTTGCTTAAGTTTTGCACACCAGTGTAGGTACGTACGTACAGACACCTCGAAAAAATCTCTTCAGAATCCATTTTAAATCGGTTTTATAATTATTTGAGGGAAAAAGAGTCCTTCATTCTGTCCTTACGTACGGATGTCACTCAAAAACATCGTTAAATTGCATTCGATAGCTGTCAAAATAGATATTTTCGTTGAAATATGGTACCCGAAATTTTTCGCGATTGCAATACTTCCCTTTTACTTCGCATAAGGAAGTAAAAACCAGACAGTTTTTTCACAGACGACTCAGCTCCGCTTACCTAATGCGCATGCACTTCTCGTAAACATTGTCCTCTGTCCGAGACAGACTGGTGACAGTATTTGATGCTAATACGAAACACTTATTTCTTCGAATTTCATGAGAGATTTATTTCTCATTCAGTTATACAATACTTCCTTTTTACTTCGTACCATGAAGAAAAAAGGGAAACATGTATAATGATTTTAATGATTCCAGCTAATGTAATATCACGGATGCAGCTAATAATTAATAATAATTGAAATGAATCTGCGTTTATTACTTTTAAATCGCTTAGTGTGTTAATTAATAAAAGAATAGATTTGAATGAAAAATTAAATACTTTGCACCTCGTCAAGTGGTAACAAACTAGATCGTGGAAGATGAAAATATTTTATTATGAGTGGCAACACATATCAATTAAACCACTGAATTTGAGTTCTATTATTAAACTTGAAAAGAGCTTTGCCGAGTGCAACACAAAACTTTTATATAGCTGAAATTTTAATAAAAAATTTCTTATTTTCGCACAAAATATGAAATAATTAAAAACCAAATTTGAAATTAAATTTTCGGGCTTCGATATGCAATTTACTATACGTGTGTTCAAAATTTGATGGCTCTATAGTTTTTTTTTTTTTTGTTTTTTTTTTTTTTTTTTTGCAATGCAATTATATTCGAAATTCAAATGTATTGCGTTTCGCTATATAGCAACGCAATTCCTTTATTTCACTGCGTTTTCTAATTAAATTTGAAACACAAATATTTTAATTTTTGAAAAGCGGCAACATAAAGCTTTTAATCAATAGTTCAATTCGCATAAAATATGAAGCAAATCAAAAACAAATTCGAAATTCAAAATTTTCGCTTCGAAGTGTACGTGTTCGGATGGACTATTATGTATGTTCAGAATTTGGAGGCTGTAATATGCCGCTGTTTTTTCGCAATGCGAGGGACATAGAAATGGACAAGTATGCAGAGATACGTACAGATTCTTCATTATTTAACAGTATTAGGTAAGAATTTACGCATTCGCTTGCTTTTTAAATACGTCATCAATTTGAGAGTGGTGAGTCTTTGCGGTTCGCTTTGTTGTACACAGATGAATATTTGGCCCATTTGAGGTACTGAGCTTGATAGGCCTAACTTAAAGGCACAGATATTTGAATTAAATTTAATAAATGAATTACTTCCACCCTAGTAGCTGGACACTTGATTTTTGAGCATTTATCGAGCATGGCCAAACTCACCGGAAATTTAAACCGATACATTTGTTCCCGGTTCGTTTGTTTCTGGCTCGTCCGGTTCACCATCGGTTTCGTTACCAAGAGAGTTGCCTAGAGCTTTGCTTGCATAGGGGATGACCAATATTATAGACCCGAGGGGGCGGGGAAGGAAAACGATATGATAGCTAAGATTTACGTGAGAATCGAACTAACGCCCATCGGGTCGAATTAGCGATAAGCCTTGACTAAGCATTATACTGTTCACAGCTGCCCAGTAAGCTAAATAAAACTAAAAAAAATCTTATATATTGTTTAAAATATGATTACCATGTAGAGACAAAGGTATTTTTTGAAACACGGAAATCGAAGAAACGAGTCATGCCCTCGCTGGAACTCGAAACACAGACCTATTGAATACGCGTCGAGCGTGCTGACCACTACACCACATACGACGAAGACGGGAGAAGTACCTTATAACCAATATAAAATTGTTTGGTGCATGTAGTCCTATAACTTAAAAGTCAGAGTTTACTTTTCATTTAACTACACTGTTGATTTCGTGTTCAACACCCTTCGAAAATTGACGAATAAAAATGGACGATACGAAAACTGTTAAAGAAAAGTGGGCATCTAATTGCTGTGAAAATTTAGATAATTGGTATATTTGCGGGTGTGGCGGGTTTTACAGACGACAAATTGATGTGCTGACATTTAGTTCCGACATCTCCTGCTTGGCAGGGTGGGTCCATTCAGCAACAGATAGGCTCGTTGACTAAAGAAATTTGCGGCCACGGTCATTAACTTCTTTTTAATTCCGAGGGTCTATTTTTGTTGCAAATAGTCCGTCAACGTGCAGCCTCACCAAAAGAACTTCTTTTATAGAGTATAATTTAGCCATAATGAGACACTGACTGTGAATAAAGCATTAACTTTATAGTGTTTTTAAGCTTTAACTTATTTTATTTTACTATTATTAATTTTTTAATTAAAGTGCTTTTAAAGAGCGATCGCGGGAAGGAATTACAAATTAATTGACTTTTAAAATCGCTATTATGAAACAATGAAGAATTTGTATGTATGCATGTACACTATGTTCATCTCTGCAACTTGAGAAACTACTAAATGTTTAACACCCGTAATTATCCTCCCGAACATGTGAATCTACAAACCCGAATTTGAAATCCGAACTTCTTTTTAATTATTTATTTCATATTTTTGCACGAATTTAATGGATTCCTGATTTACAAATTTATATTTAAAAGCGACAATTAGCAACAGTTTTCTATCTATAGCACCTCAGACTGTTGCCATTCGCCAAAATGTAAGATATACATTTCTTACTTTTATCAACAAATTTCACTATTTAAAAGTAATGTGTTGACATTGCAAAAAATAAAATACTTTTATCTTTCATGGAGCAATGTGTTGCTATTCGGTAAAGCGTAAGACATTTTAAGATTTAATCTGTCTGTTACTAACAAGCCAAGCGATTTAAAAGAAATTAACGCAGTTCTTAAGTTTAATCTGATTGATTTAAATAATAACCTTTATGTTATGGAGATGTGCAATTAGAAACATTTAATATTATGACTATAAACTAGTTGGTATCATTTAAATAGTTATTTATTTATTTATTTTTTATGGTTAAAATTTTAGGCAGATAGTTACATTAAAAGTTCGATAATCCAATATTCTTTTCACACACGTTTCTTCCGTAAGATGGCGCTGCTAGCATTTCCTTCAGTAACATTTTTCCAACGCTCTGCAAAATGCGCCAAGTATGTTCGTGTTTCGATCAGGTGTAATATTATAAGCAATTGCTTAACATCTTTTCACTATTTTCCTTTTAGTTCTTTTGTTTAAAACTTCGCGTTCTTTTCTTTTACATTTATGTATTTAAATTGTTTTCGAAACTGCTTAAAATTCTTGATAAAGAAGTAAAATGGATAAAAAGCTGGATGTTACTCGACCAGAAAATTGTGAGAATAGAAGTACTGTGATGGAAGAATGTGATTTCAAATGTTCTGTTACTTATGATATCAAAAAACAGGAGAGGAAAAATAAATAAATTAATTAATAATAAAATTATGAAAGGACTCTGATTTTAACGTCCCACCACAGAACTCTGGAGTCACTTCTGTTAACACAACATTTTTTTGTCTTTTTAATTTTATTATTAAACATCGCTCTTTTCGCATAAAACTCCACAGTAAATTTACAAAACTTTAAAAAGCAGTTTACTTTTAGAATTCCTGATTGTGTTAAGTGTTGCCATACCTTTTTCTATTTTTTTAGTCCAAAGGGACAATTTGCCCAGAAGGACTATTAATTTCGTTTTGGCATTCTGGGATGATCCACCAAAAACGTTGTTTCAGTTTTCAAATTATTGCCACCAAATATTATCACCCTTATTATATTTAAAGAAGTTGAATAATGACAAAATCTGAATAAATGTACGTATGTTTCTCGTATTGTGATAAAACAACGGTATCTAGAGCCATCAAATTTTGAATATTGAACTTTCCACCTGAATATGGACATCTGGAAGCCCAAACTTGGAATTTGTTTCATTAACGATTTCCTATTTTGTAAAACTTTAATTAATTTCTGATTAACAAATTCAAGGATTTCAAAGCGAGCAATGGCAACGTTGTACAGAAAAAAAAAATTATCTCCAGCGTGCGAGACTGTGTATCGGAAATTCTAAAGATACACTCATTTTAAAACTATTTCGTTATATTGCTCTTGAACTGAATTTTATTATTCGATTGCGAAGAACATGATATTTAATAAATAAAGGTAACACACAAAATGTTAAAAAAAACTCCCCTTTAGACGTAATTTAAAATCTGAAATATTTCAGATTTTTTTTTCAGTCTTTTCGCAGTTCATCATATCAAAATCAATTTTTCTAGACAAGTTGATCTACACAACTCTTTTTGTCATTTTAATTTAATTATTAAACATTTTCTTCACACTAAGCCACATAAAGTGCAACAGCAAAATCATAAAATTTTTAAAATTCTATTTTTAGAATTCCCGATCCTGATACAGCATTAAGAGTTGTCATTAATTTTTTAATCTTTTCTTAATTCATCATATCAATATATAATTTTCTTAGTAAGATGATTTAAGCATTTTTCTTTGTTCTTTTATGATTAACTTTTTGTCTTTCTAACTTCATTTATTTTTCGTTCTTATGCGAAATAAAATTCAACAGCAAAATAACAAGATATTTTAAAACAGCCTATCTTAAGAATTCCCGCTAAATTGTTAGCATACTTCTTTTTTATATTCAATACATTGCTTCTTTAAAAATAATGCATAGAGATACAACTGTTGGCAATATTCTTTTTCTTTTGTTGCCAAATAGTTTTTTAAATATTCTTAATATTATTTCTTTAAAATTAATCTTATAGAATTTCCTTCCAGGCTGTTCTACTCTTGGCGTTAGTCTTCCGATTAATGAGCTTTAAGTTAGACAAGTTCTTTAAAAATAATATATTTAGTGGCAGCATCTTTTATTTGAAAACTGATTCGAGTAAAAAAGTGAAGATCGAGATTAATAGCACTTGTGGTGTTAAAAACGTACAACATTCCCCTATCTCTGATACTTCTTAAGCTTGGAGACAAAATGTAATATGATGAATACAAACTTTCAATTAATATGACTGGGCGTGAGGCTGGTGAAGCGGTAAATGCATTTGTGAAATTTGTCTAAAATCATAGCCCAGGAAAAATAAGGAATAATCCTATTTTACCGAATGATTTTCCTTAAAATGAAATTTTAGAAAAGATTTCATGCACTGCCAGTCATGATGTTTTCGAAATAAACACAGATTAATTACAATTCAATTATAAATTAATATATTTATTAACTAGTTTGAAGCACTAAATATGTTTGTAGGATTATTACACGAATTTCATCCATTTCTCAGATGCATTCAGTGATACGAAAAAAGTAATTTTTCAGCAATTAATTCGAATTATAGCAAAGCAAGCTAAGTTTATTTGTCTAAAAGAAGGAATGTGTTCACGAAGAAATTTTTAAGGGAAACTTTAGGGAAAGCCACGAAATTTTCCTGTTAGTCAACGCATTGGACAACGGTACATTATAGAATTCATTTGCTAGATTGCAGCTGAAAGTGTTTTCCACTTACCTTGTATAATGTTAGTAAGAAAGGAAATTTACGGCATATAACTTCTCGTGATATATACGGGAAGATAGTAATCAAGGAATGTAAAGGGGAGCAAGGCAGCTCCTTCTTTCTTAAGAATATGTACAAATTCAAGAATTGTGTCATTGGTCGAACTACTAGTGTTCAGTGATTTTACTGATTGACAGTTAGCGGCCGTTTTGAGACAATATACAAGTTTAATTCTATAAACAGGCATATTTGTAATCCGGCATGGCTAAAGTCTTAAGCGTTGCCGGTTAATCGTACTTTCGCTCTACCGGTAATTGGGTAAAATTACCATCTCAAATCGTTTTACCGTTAGTTTAACTTTTTTTTTTCTTTCTAAAACATTTACTAAAGATATAAAAACTAAATAAAAACGTGAAAAAGGTTTTAATACATTTTCTTCCTTCTTCCAGTATGTCTTCGGGGTGTGACGGTAGCACAATCAGCGTGGTATTCAAGAGGTCCAGGTTCGAGTCCCGGTAAAGATATTGCACATTTTTCACATCTCCTGCTTCAAAATAACCTAATGATTCTACAGTGGCGCCAAAACTTAAATTTGGTTGACGCTAATTCGTCACCATTAGAATTTGGGAACTGGGTCCCCTAATCTCCAGTTGTCCTTTAAAAGGGGAAACATATAAGGTATTTTCTTCCTCCTTGCGGCATGCCTTCTTGGAGTAACGGTTGCAAACTCGGAGCGTTTTTAAGAGGAGCAGGTTCGACTCCCGGCGAAGGCATTGCACATTTTTCACATCTCCTGCCTCAAAATAACCTAATGATTCTACAGTGGCGCCAAAACTTAAATTTGGTTGACGCTAATTCGTCACCATTAGGATCTGGAAATTGGGTCCCCTAATCTCCAGTCGTCCTTTAAAAGGGGGAACATATAAGATATTTTCTTCCTCCTTGCAGTATGTCTTCGTGGAGTAATGGTTGCAAACTCGGAGCGTTTTTAAGAGGTGCAAGTTCGACTCCCGGCGAAGGCATTGCACATTTTTCACATCTCCTGCTTCAAAATAACCTAATGATTCAAGGTGTTTCATTCAAAATTTAACAGAATTAAATCATTCCGAAAAAGGTAGAAAAATAAAATGTATTCTGTATATAACATACGAAATCACGACCATTGAAATCTGAAAGAGTTCAGATTTAAAACCTGAAATAAAATCTGAAATAAGTCAGATTTTAATGGTCGTCCATAAAGGCAATTTAAAGCTTTATATAATTTATAATTATACGTAGATCTCGTTCAAGTCCGGTGATCGTATATTCAAAAGATGTTGGCCATTGGTTCCAATATGTCGTATCGATAAAATGGCAGGTTGTCGATCAGAAAGATTTTGATGGCAACATTGCTTGTTTTTGCAGTTTTTAGTCAGCCCCTTTGCTGCGGGTTAAATGCCAGTTTCAACGTAGCCGCCTTCTAGTAGTCCATGTCAGAGTTAGCGATTTTGAAAAGAAAGATTTGTTTTGAGTTAACTGAGCTTTGAATAAAATTTCATCAAAATATTCCAATAGCTATTAATCATATGATATCTTGAAATAAGGGACTGCTTTTGTGCTTTCCCTGCACATATAGGCAATACTTAGGTTTCACCAAGAAAATATCGAAGAAAATCTTACTTTATATAATTATAATTTATTTTTGTTCATCAAATTGTTTTAAAACTAAGCTTATAAAATAGTAGTTTACAGTCTGGCATCTTGAAATGTAATTTTCTACAAAATAAGTCACCCGCTGAAAATGTTCCGTCAAATTCTACAGTGGGGCCAGGAAGACCTGTAAACTAAATGTGTGGAACAGTGTAAGGTGGTAAGATATTTAAGATTTGAGCCTGATAATTGATATGGCAATACCGCTCCTCACGTGAATTTCAACATGACTGCCCACGTGATTGTTCGAGGACGAGAAAAATCTGTTAATTGGCCAACTAATTGTCTCACGTTTCTGTGCATGGTGAAGAACAGTGGTAAGATACTAACGACTTTAGTTTAGAGAAGCGCTTAGTGGCAAGTGAGTGTGTCCATAAGTGGAAGCACAGTAATGGAAATATGACACGGGATGGGTTTCGTGTACGGTTAGGTAAGGAGTTTTAAAGTGGTCAGATTTAGATCACTTGGGAGAAGAAAGTTTCTCGCCTGGGCAGTGTTTTGGATTTACTAACCCCTTACGTTTGGCCGCCTCGAAGTCCGAACCTTACGACACTAGACAGGGCGGGCATCGTCAAGTCATACGTCAGGAAGAAGTGGTAAGTGGACAACGATACTGTATGAGCAAGTGTGCTTGAAACCTTCCAGAATCTGACACCGCAGCTGCTAAAGCAGATGAGTAGGAGCACATTTGGGCGTTTCAGACTGTGCAGGGATAATGGTGGTGCACATTCGGATGTTTTGGACATAAAACTCTAAATGTTATTAAAGTTGCAATGAAATAATTGAACATGCAAAGGAACTTTCTGTCCACTCTGTATATTTGTTGGTTTAGGAATCATTAAGAGACCATTTGTTCATATGTTTTCTAGTTGGAAATGCTGTACTTTCTTTTTCATGTTATGATTTAAATTTTTATTTATCTTTTGATCAAAAATTGCTACTTTGCAGAAATCAAAAACTGATTTATTCTAGATATCCGATTAAGAGAATTCGAAGTTTGATTTTTAAATTTTTGAGGAAATCCTAATGAAAGGTATCACAAAATTATTTAAACATAAAAAGAAGCTGTCAGTTATTATCATAAATTAAAAGATAAAAAAAATTCTGAAATTCGTGGATTTTTTTCCGTATTTGGAGAAAAATCTGATTTACTCGAAATCGTCAAAAATACCAATAAAATTCCCCAAACTAGCTAAATCATCCCTTATTTTATAGCCAAAGTAGGAAAGAAGAATGCAGTTTATTCGAGACAACGCTATACTGCGTATGGTTTCCAAAGATACGAATTCACATAGAGAATATTTTAAACCCAGCCTCACTGAAAATGGACTGTATTATAATTACTTTTAGTTACAATTCGCTTTGTCGTATTATTTAAAGTTATGAAATCAAACTACGTATGTGATTGAAGTTTCTAATTCTTGTTACTAAGGTTACTTAAAAAAATAAAATAACTAGAACTGAATGTTGGCTACTAGAAAAATCATGATTGGTGAGATATGTTTCTTATACTAGAAAATATCTTTTCTCACGCCTTTAACTATTAAAAGCTCCGGGCGTTTCCCCCCATTTTTAGAAGCGATTCATCACGAAAATGTCAATCTAATATAATCGATGGAGGGTGTATCTATTTCAAGAAATTAGTTCTTAATTATTTTAAAAGCCCGACATTTTTAGAAATTGGGTCTAAAAGCAAAAAATGTGAAACTAAAAATAGAAATCCGTTTTTTAACTTTAACTAGTGTAAAGATTCATATATAGCTAAGGCTAGCATGAAGGAATAATGTCTCACTTCTTTGACTGTTTACAATTCATCGTACAATCATAATTCGGAGTATGAGAGTAAAGTGGCAGAACACACTTTTAATTGCTGGAATATATGCGGGAACACTACAAGTAATCTTCACTCAGTTGGGTGCAGTATTTAAATTTAGCAGGAAGCTTTCGAGCGGCTGCAGCAGATTGTATTTTAGGAGTGTTGTGGATCCATTCATGGACAGGTATTGCAGTTCCTCGATGCTGGCGATTGGTTGACCATGCGGATTGTTCTTCATCTTATCAGAAAGTGCTTAGTTCGTGCAACAATTTCTGGCAAAGTATCACACGTTGTTGTTTCTGCAGGTCGGCGTACATGCGGACACCAGCTGAGCTTAGCTTTTATGCACAATCAAACAGGCGTGGATGAAGGCTCGTCTGACTGGCGTCCATACAATCCTGCCTCATTGTGGCGCGGTGTGTCACTTGGCCGAATGTATGAACTATGTCGGCTGCCGAGTTCCTGGTAGAGCCACCTTAAGCGAGAAGGCCATTTCAATATGCGCAGCTAAAGCATAGCAGGTGAAAACTCTTCAGGAGATTACCTTCTTGGTGATTGGGTATCACAGTCCTGGAGCCCCAGTGACCTTTTCTCTTTTTCTCGCCTATTAGGTTTTATTTTTCCATCTCTGTCTCTTATGTGCTTTCCCCTTATGAGGTATGGCGATCACTGGGAAATGCAGTCACAACACTTTGGTTTCTGTCTTACCATGGTGAGAAAACTGCCTAGGCATCTACCGTGCATGGAGACCTGTCTGTAAATGATGTTCTTGGTAGTTGAAAGGCGAGGTACTGTTTCCAACACGCTGCTTTGTCGCTGCTATGTTGGGCTACAAAAGTATCACCTTTCTACAAAATCCAGCTACAAAATCTACCCCCATTCCTCGTCCATCAGTACAAGGTTATTAGGTATTTCTCCAGCCTTCTTAGCATGCATTCGTGGTACGGTGGTCAGAACGCTTGGAGCGTATTCCAGAAGTCCGTGGTTCGAGTCCCGGCAATAGCATTTCTCATTTTTCATGGCTCCTGCTTTCAAAAAATACCTAATGATTCTACAAGGTGACTTCAGCTGGCAAGCCAAAAAGCATAAAATTATTCCTTTCAGGATCTCTGCTCATTGAGACGATACCTGATGCAAGATCGTCTTATGCCGCCCAAGCGGTATAGTGATAAGCGTTGCTGACTGCCATGCCGAAAGCCTCGGGTTCGAATCCCGGAGAAGGCATGGATGTTTGTAAATGTATAGTGTCTTTGCGACGTGGCGACACTCTAAATATATGTGGCGAGCCGAAAGTCTTTTCGTGTGGTTTGGTGGAAGGGGAGAGGGGTGGGAGACCCTCGGACCCGTCCCTTCCCCCCCAAGGTGCTGTCCATCAAAATGGGGGCTGAACTGAGCCAAATCGTACTGTCACCTGTTAGGTGCTCAAGGCTGTTGCCAACGACAGGCGTAATCTTGCGCTCGTTGCTATGAGGAATTTCGTGGGCTTGGGCTGACTTTGTCACACAAATGAGCATAAGCAACAAAAACAACAGATCGTTTTATCTCCTAAAAATGACAATTATGAGGAAGCGTTCTATTATGTACCTCCATGTAATTCTTTGAACTTGTCCAGAGGTATCATTTCAGAAATAGACCTACGAAGAAGTTTTTAAAAGAACTGGCTGAGCAAAACGTTTCTGTCGTTTTTAATTTTTCCCTTTTTTTATATACGTAATTTAATACAAAGTAAGAATTTTCTTTTTTATACACTTTATATTTTGTGTCTAATTGCAAAATTTCTGTACAACGTTTTGCAATAAATTGATTCAAAATTAAATTTGTCTAAAAATAAAAACATATTGTGCATTTTTCAAGTTGGAAATTATGCCTGTTGAAATCGCGTGAGCAGTATTATTTATAATTTTAAACCACAAAATGCAATTAAAATTCTTATATTATTTAAAAACTGTTGAAAAAGATGTGATAAGAAAAAAAAATAGACATCCCGTATTTCTGAATTGAAATGTAGAAAAACCGATTTGTACGCGAAGGTTTAAGTAAGCTACATCCTCGTGTGAGCCGATGAATAATAAATGTAAAATCTTACAGTGTAAATTTTAAATGGTAGGAAAAAATTACTCACCTAGTTTACAACTAGCAATTTTGAATGTTTTTTATGTCAGTACATTTATTTTAGAGGGAAAATTACAACTATAGAATTCAAGATGTGTTTCTCAGATTAAATGGGTGTTTACGTGAGCTTGAAATCTGGACACTTCCGCGAAGAAACACGATTCAAATAAAAATATCGAAAAACCTTTCCAAGGTTAGAAGAACTATAGGGAAAAAAACTCGTCTTCGCATGGTAATATATTGCTCTACACATTGCGTGCTACAAGCTTGTAGAGATCACTTTAATAGCTATACTAGAAGAGCAGGAAAAATCTGATATTTTATTAAAATAAATATCAACCTTATTGTTGGGTAACAAGTAGCTCAAGGGGAGAAATAGAGGTAAGTCAAGTTTTTTTTAACATACGAAGAATATATATCTCTAGAACCGAAGTTCAAAACAGCAATCACTTACTGGTTGCTTATTAGCATATCTCAAAGTCTCACGAACTTGAGCTGAACTATTCGTACTAAGTGAACTGAACTGATTTTCAGTTCAAACATAACTGTACTTATACATCTGCTAAAGTATATTCGTTACGGACACTCGTTACGGAGAGACGGGGACGCCCTAACTTTACCATTGTGGTTATACGGGCATGGTCCCACGCCCTCCTCCTGGTTTTTCATATCAGCTCCACCACAGCCAAGGGAGCGGAGCCAGTACCTCCAAGGGAGCGGACAAGCCAGTACCAGTACGGTCCCTGTCGAGCCTGATCCCATCCTAGGTACAATACCCGGGTTCTAGTCCTGTGAAGAATAAGGTACAATAGTACCTGATATTTTACCCCCGTGGTTGAGACTGTCTAAGTACAGATCCTAGCCAGTACTTCCCAGGAATTCTCCTGAGTCAACCCCCGGGGGGGGCTAAAGTATATTGGAAAAATTCCCCCTAGGATTTTGAAAATGCGTTTCTAGAAACTTTCAGAACTTCGCCAGACTGGCTAAAAGCTGCTATTAAGTCGCCAAGACTCTTCAGGAGGGTTTCTTCCTTTGTGTTAGATTCCAAATGAGTTATTGTAGTTATAATTCAAACGTCAATTATCATATAATTACAAAATCTACAACAAATTACGGAAGACACAAAAAGTGGATTGAAAAAAAAAATAGAAAAAAAATCATAACATAAAATGCAATAAAGAAATAGTTAGAAGCACTATGCAACACGTTAAAAATAGAGGAAAGCCATAACGCAACTATTTTCACAAATGTACAACAGTTTACTAAAACGCGGAAGGGTCTGCCTGAGAAATGCAGATTTTCTTCTGCATTTAGCAAAAATGCAACTCTCAGAATATACTTTTTTGCCGGCACGATTGTATGTTATAGAACGATAAAGTTAGCGAATAACAGCTCTTCCTGAAAAGAGCAAAGATTTACTGTTGCAATCAACGAAATTTTCATACATAAGCTGCCATGCAAGACTCTTCCTAGTACAAAAATAAGCATAGGCAGGTTTAAAAGGCAGCATGCGAACTTAGACATAAGTTTCAGAAATGCCTAGCTTGGAATGGAATTTTCATTTGCTCAACATATTCATGAGGACAAATATATTTTCTTTTCCCAATTGAATTTCAACGCATCGCATACACTTCAGATATTTTATTACGAAGAGTTTTGTTTGGATTCCTTTCCTTTAAATTAGACCTGGATAACATATCGTTGCCATCCTCTGTCAGATAGTAGCTTCAATTCGGTGAGGATGGGGGAGGGAATTCACGTAGCAAAAGATTGAAAGCAGCATTTAACATGCAAAGGAATGTAAAATGTCGGAAAGGAAATGGATTTAAAATAAGGGAGCTCTTTTGCTTATCCTAGTTCTACAGAAAAATGGAATAATGCATAATATTTTGAAAATTTTGTAAACATTTTATAGGCTATCGAAGGCACTTATCTTTCGAACTATCTATAAAATTAGGAGGAAAAAGAAAAGATCCTTAGTTCGGCATAGGTTTTGATTACAGTTCTACTATTGATAAGTGTATGCTGATAAAATCTGAGGGTAGGGAAGCAAACTTAATTTGATGTAGATTTTGAATAAAATGAACCTGTGATAAGTGTATGCTGATAAAATTAGGGGGAGGGGAACAAAAAAAGTGAATTTAATTCGGCACATATTTCGAATAAGTTGCTATTACTTATAAGCGTATGCTAATAAAAATAGGGGGGGGGCCGTCTTTGTTTGGTATTCATTTTGAATAAAATATTGATAGTACACTGGTGTGCAAAACTTAAGCAACAGCAGGGTTGTTTGCCATAACTTAACGAGAAATCAACTGAGAGACACGAAATTCAGAAATGAAGGAGAGTATTATGTACGTAAAGGATGACGAAAGCATCGGAACTGAAAAAGAATACAATGCATACGGTATGGAATCAAACAAAAACAAGCTTTATTAAACGCATAGTATCGTGACTCATGATTGTCTATCCAAGAGGAAGAACAACAAGCAGATGTTCCTTAATATGGAATATGCCCTCCCCTCACTGCAATGGTTGCTTCGCACCGTCTCCGCATACTCAGCACGAGCTGGTGCAACATTTCTTGCGGTAGGAGTGCCCATTCCTCAATCAGCATCTGTTTCAGTTGTTGGGTGTTCTGCGGAGGATGTAAGCGTGCTGCAATGCGTATCCCCAAAGCATCCCACACATGTTCGATGGGATTTAAATATGGGGAGTACGCTGGCCAATCCATTCGAGTGATATCTTCCCTTTCCAGTAGCTCCTCAACAGCAAGAGTCCGATGTGGCCGTGCATTGTCATCCATAAAAATTAAGTCTGGGCCAATAGCACCTCGGAACAGACGCACATGGGGAAGGAGTAACTCCTCACAATAGCGATCCCCGGTTACAGACCCTCTGTCGAAAACGTGGAGCTCAGTTCTCCCGTTCAGCATAATGTCTCCCCAGACAAGAACTCCAGGACCACCGTTACGGTGTCTTTCCTTGATGCTACTTGGATAAAACCGGGTCCCGACCTCTCTCCAAATCAAAACGCGTTGAGAATCGCTTCTGGTACTGAACCGACTCTCATCCGTAAAGAGGACAGGACTCCATTGATCAGTTGTCCAGTTTTTGTGCTCTCTGCACCACTGTAAACGGTGGCGTCGGTGGCCAACTTTCAACGGGAGGCAGCGTTCAGGACGGCGGGCGAATAGGCCCCCTTCGTGAAGGCGTCTGGCCACAGTAAACCGCGACACTTGTCACCCCGTTGCTGTACAGAGTTGCTGAGCAATGGCGCTTGCTGACTGCTGTCTTTTCGCCTGCAGGACGATTTGTCTGTCATTCCCTGCAGATGTCATCTTCGGGCGGCCACCACCAACCTTTCTAACAGCTGTACCTGTTTGGAACGCTTTCCAAGCGCGCGAAACGACACTTTTGTTGATTCCGAACTCTGCAGCTACACTGCTTTCCGATCATTCTTTCACGTGTGAATTCGTCCAGGTGATTTATTCTAGCCATATTTCACGAATTGACTCACTGGCACTTGCAGCGAATATGTTGAATTGCGTCTCCGTCCTTCCTTTTATTCTACTGTTGAGCTCTGCGCGTGGACATCACGCGTTTTGTGTACGCTCACGTCACCTCTGACGTTTCGTTCCTGATATTTGCATACGCATGAGGTTTCTACTGACTTACGTGTTCATTGTACTGATCTCCAGACCTCCTTTTCTGCAATTTCATGGCTATCTGCTAAATTTTTACATTGTTGCTTAAGTTTTGCAGACAAGTGTAATAGCTATATGCTAACGAAATTAGGAGGGGAAAACTAGAAGATTTCAGCTACTAAAATCCTACCACAAGGTTCGTTAAGTATTTTATTTTTTATTTTAATCTCTTGCTGAGTTTGCAGCATACTAATCTGCTCTTGGACTGAGTCCTGCTAATGCAATTTTTTTGTCTTTTTAATTTGATTGTTAAATAAATATTTTTTTGCAAATACACCTCATAAAATTCAGTAATAAAATCCAAAAAGTTTTAAAAGTAGCATAGTTTTAGAATTCCAGATTACAGTGTTGAATTGCCATTACTTTTTTTCACTTTTTTTAGCAGTTCATCTTATTAATGTTTCGTTTTCTTAATGAGATGATTTACACAACATATTTTGTCTTTTTATTATGACGCTTTTGCCTTTTAAACTTTATTCTCTAATTATTTCCTTCGCACTTAGTCAGATAATATGCAGTGACAAAATCACAAAATATTTAAAAACATATCTTTAAATTTCCGAAACAGTGTTCCGTGTTGTCATACATTTTGCTTACATTCGCTGCACCATTGCATTAAAAACATTACATTTGGTGCCAATATGTTTTTATCTCAAATATGATACAAATAAAAACTGAGAATCAAGACTGAAAAGAAAACAACATTAATTTTTCATAGATTTTGAGTATGATATTCACAGGTATATGATGATAAAATTATAAGCAGGAAAAGCAAGCTTAGTTTATTGTAGATTTTGAATAGAACACCACTAGCGGCCGAGCAGTAAAAGTGGCTGGTAGTTCGGTCCAAGGTTGAAATCCCGCTAACGCTGGTTTTCGTGGTTTTCCCCATGTGTAACAGGCATACGAGCTAGTTTCCCTTAGAAAGTTCTCCACGAAGGAATTCCTTTCGTTAGGCAGATAGCGCTCGAGTGCTTTGTCGTAACCGAACAAATCAAACTAAAACTTAAATAGAAGTTTGACATTTCTAGGAGAGAAAACGACTTCAAAGAGTTCAGAATTCTAGAGAAACTTCTGGAGAATCCGATCAATATTTTAATTGACAGAAGAGTGAAATGGAATGAAATTTATGAATGTTACTTCTAACAGTTGAATATCTGTTTCAAGATAAAAACAATTGAAAGTCCAAATCGTTCATCAGTTTAAACCGATTTCAAATAATTTCATGAGAAAGGAAAGACTCTGAAGGGCAAACACTGACAGCACGGTATATGTGAGTAAAAAGAGAGCCAATCTTTCGTTACTTAAGAGATTGACACGATTTAGCAAGGTATGGAAAGCAAAGAGAGAAAGACTTACTGTAAATAATAGTCATAAAATGAATTTTATAATGGTAGTCTATCCTCAATCTAATTATCCGCAATGAGTTTGAGTTCAGCTTGATTTGAAAGAATTTGACAGACGATATTAGTTTGATTCTTTTTTCTGGGGAGGTCGTTATTTTCTTGGAATAATTTAAATTGTTGAGCATTTCCGAATGTAAGCCTATTTAAATGTAAGCCGAAAGGTATGATTTTGTCACAAAAAATTCAGGCGGATTTGCAAACTCGTATGCATTAGGCGAACGTATAAGTACAGACATCTGAGTGTAAGACAGCTGGGTTAACTGATATATACTTTATTTTATCAGAAACGCTTTCAGTGGCTGGACGCTTTTCTTCAGTATAAAACTTTAATATATCACAAAAAATGTGAAAAATTAGTCTGAAACAGTTAGACCAGATGCACAGAAAAGTACCAGAAATTCTCATTTGTTCGAAAAGTTAACCCTGAGCTGTGGTCATCAAAGCCGCTCTGTAAAAATGAATTTTCCTGTATGTTTGTAAAACATATATTTTATAGCTTGTTAACAGAATTATATTATTTAAAATAATAAATAAAATTTGGCAGTTTGATTAATTATAGATTGAATTCTCCGCAATGTTTCATATGCTGCTATTTTAAATAAATTGCTTACATAATTGAAT
The DNA here is from genome assembly GCA_000611955.2 of Stegodyphus mimosarum. Classification (NCBI taxonomy): domain Eukaryota; kingdom Metazoa; phylum Arthropoda; class Arachnida; order Araneae; family Eresidae; genus Stegodyphus; species Stegodyphus mimosarum. Next base: position 90,822 of record KK116405.1, on the reverse strand, counting down.
TAAATAGGAAAATTAATGCATGCATTAAATAACTGCAATACTACAATAAATAAAAATTTATCTTCATTTCTTTTTACATAACTTATATTGAACGAATTGCCGATTTATGATTTAGTGCAGCTCCGTTTTCGTGGGCTGTTTGCAGCAACTGGGCACAAATCGCACTTTCTTAAGACCGAATCATGCCAACGCCGTTTTCTCTCGTCAAGACCGCTGCAGAAGATAAGTAGCATTTTGTGTTAGCTTAAATCGTGTAAGAAGCGGTGAATGAGTTTGTTAATCACAAGCTGTGCACATGTGCTGAGTTAAAACTTAAATTAAAAAGCTTGTTTAAAACCTCCATCTGAGATCACAATTGTTTCACAAGGATTAGATAGCAAGTCGCCTGACGATTTGATACGCAGAGAATTTAACTTTAGTTTTGTAAATATTTGGATTTCGCACGGATGAAATGAGGTTAAATCAAGACTGAAAAGTTAAGTTTAGAGAGAGAACGTTAACGCGCCATCAATCTCTTATTTCAAAGCAAAATCCGATAGCTTTCCTTATTAGCGTTATCCAAATAGTCGCCAAAGTTTCTTGGTCTTATGTAGTATGATTTGTTTGGGAGACCATTTTTAAAGGCATTGCTATAAGGCAGGGCTAGGCAGACTTTTCCAGGCTACGGGCTATTTCCAATTTTTTCAAGGTGTTGTGGTCCACCGAGTGGCATAAGTTTGGTGATCTAATATATTCATTATAACTTAATTAAAAATACGGAATATATACTTACCTATCTAACCCTACTTAAAAAAACTTACTCTTTTAAATCCGCCTTTAAAGCAAAAAGAAGGATACAAACATAATAATAGCCACAAATATAATAATTCCAAATGACGCATTTCTTATCAAACAATTCAAAATACATTAAAGAATAAATCATTTTCATATAAAATTAATTCTCGTAGTTATATTTAGTAAAAGACGTAGTCTACATACTGTCCACCAATCTTGAATATCTCGGTATATATTGACTAACTGCTAATTTTGCACTACATTCCAAGTGGTAGTCTAAGAAACGAGAACGATATGTTGTCTTAATTGTATTCATCGTTGAAAATGTAGATTCACACAGGTAGATAGAGCCAAAGAACGATGTTAAATGAAATGCAACTCTTTTTAAATGAGGAGACTTTACTTCCAAGCATAAATAAAATTCGGCTTTACTTCGTCCATTAGTTTCCAAAAGTTATTCTTAGGTTCTGAACTAAGCGCTTTAAAATTATGTCATTTTGAAGGAGAAAAACTTCGTTTTCCTCAAGAGATAGAGAATATGTAATTTCAGTTATTTCTTCCACTTCAACATTGCTAAACGGGTAACACATAAATGTAACAATAGTCTAGTAAATTCTTGAAAACGTCTTTCAAATTCGGAGCGAAGTTTTATTATTTCATCATAATATTTCTCTTTGTTTAATGTACGTGCGTTTTTAAACTACTTGTTAGAAATATTTTTGCAATTTATTTGTTCATTCTTCATCATCTGAGAAGATATTAGACTTAACTTGCTCTTGAAAGTATTAACAAATCCATTCATTTCTACTATTGTTCGTAGTTTGATTTTTTCATTGCAGTTGTAAGTTCAATTCATTATAGATGGCTTGTTATATCAACAACAAAACCTAAATCCATCATCTGAACGTCATCACTAAATTCAACGTACGCTTTCTCATTTGATTACAAAAAACTCTTTTACCTGTTGTAGTACATCCCTGAATCTTTGTATCTTAGTATTCGCGTCTTAGGTCTTAATAAAGGCGGTCACCCCAATTTGTCCTGGCGGTCCACCGATCGATCGTGAACGACTTAATGTCCACCCCTGCTATAAGGTATTCTCTCCCTCTTTTCTGCATGCCTTCATGGTGTAATGGGAAGCATACTCGACGCGTATTCGAGAGGTGCAGGTTCGAGTTCTGATGAGGGCATTTATTATTAGTCCAAAGGGATTTTAATCCCGAAGGACTATTACTTTCGTTTTGGTATTTTGCGTCGTTTCACTTTTCAATTTACTGCTTATTTTATTTATTTATTTATTTATTTATTTTTGACGTAGCTTTCTCTTCAAAAATCGTCTGCGTTGCACGGGAAAATAAAAAGGAATTTTAATTACAATTCTAAATAAATAGCCAAATAAATGTGAAATTCGTAACAATTATTAACAAACTCAAAGATTTCAAAGCCAGCAATACCAACGTTGTACAGAAAAACATTTTTATCTCTAGCGCGTGAGAGTGTGTACCGAAATTTCTAAAGATATGCTCAATTTAAAATTATTTTGCGATATTGCTGTTGAACTGAATTTTATGGTTTAAGTGCGAAGAACATCGTATTTAATAAATAAAGGTAACACACAAAATGTTAAATAAACGCCCCTTTGGACGTAATTAAAATCTGAAACCTTTTAGATTTTTTTTATTATTTATTATTGTTATAAATTTGGAGTTTCGCTTGAACGGGCCGATGTCAAAAATAATGTACCAAGAGTAGCACACATGGAGCAGATGCAACGCTAGGAATAAAGTTTGAAAGATTTTTATTTCTGTTTCAGTTAATTTTATTTATTTACTACGATTATTATTATTTTTTAAATTTTATTTTTAATACTTCTCTCAAAAACCTACCAGTCATTTCGGAATAACAATGTACACCATTATATTAAATCCTTACCTGAATTTAAATATTTGAAAAAGTAAGTTCGGGGAAATATTGATAAAAATGGTGAAAACTTTGCTAAAAGTATTTAACTATCAAAAAATATCCTAGTTAATGAGCGTTTGGAGACGAGGAAAGATAAATAGCCATGATTATCCAAATGTTGCACATTTCTTTCCAAAATTATCCTCGGAACGAATAAGTATAAAGATATGAGAGCACTTGCTAAAATTTTGTTTAGGTAATTAGTGGTTTGTTGTAGATTGCGCGCAACAGAGCGGAGAGGTAGTTGCAAATGGGTTTGAAGAAATTCCTTACTCAAATTATTTAAATACGTACTTTATTTAAAATTCAAGAAATTGTATTAGATACTTTCTTATATTTTATGCTTACAGATGCATTTTCTTATAGTTATTACATTCGTTAATAGAAGTTCATTAATATCAATTGACGTATTTTCAACTATCGGTGTTAAAAAAATTTGGATAAAATTTGACAGAAAGTTGTTAGGATTTCTTCGATCCATATCGTTTCTAAATTCCGGGCTTATAATTATTTCGGTTACATTTTTACAACAGTTTTTACAGTTGAAAAAGCATACGCAGAAGGATTCTGAAATATCTGTCACAAATGTAAAAAGAAGTAGACAGAATCGAAGTAAGCTGATTTTGCAATGGAGTGTGTGTGTGGAAAAATGGAACTTTAAAGTGGTAGAAAGCGCTGATAAAATCAGCAGGTAAAAGCGGTCCGTTGGCTTAAATCTTCATTTTCTGTGCGATTTTCCAGCTTTATTCATTGTTACACAATCGCCAACATTCGCCATCATGCGTTTTATTTATGACTTGGCTAGCGAAAGCATTTGAACAAAAGAAGGACAGATAATAATTCCTTAATAGACAGCGGCGGAATCTTTAAACGGTTGAGCGTTTCAAGGGCGAGTTGAGCGAAAGAAAGTGGATCGTTCCGCACTTTCAGGCGTGTTGTGTTCAAGGGAAGATATGTGGAACTTCTGCAATAGAAAAAGCTGCAATATGTGCATTTCAGGATAATCTTACTACAAAAACGGGAACAATATGACATGTGTTGGACTCATTTAAATCCCTTAACCATCCGTTTGGAGGAATTTAAATGAGGAAGAAATGCATCCATATCATTTTAAGAGAATACATAGCATTAACAGCGGACGACTATCCTATGCCTACTGCTAACAAAAGCAGGCTGCTGAAAATTTTGATTTCCCTTCGTATACCTTATTCATTAAAAAAATTGAAAAAAGTACATTCTGGTGTGTTTCCCATTCACCATTCCCATTTCTAGGAGCAAGATAATCAACAAGGTACACTGCGGGGAAAAAAAAATGGGACAGTTCTATATCTCCCGTCCAACTGGGCTGATGGACGAAATTCAAATTGCGTTTTTCATGGTTTGAAAGCGCGACTTAGGATATATATGAGATTTATATATAGCACTGTTCTAACATAGGTATTTTGACACAAAATCGGACTTTTTCTGAAATGACATGCCAATTTTTTCCATCTTTCGATTCTACGACTCAAATTATGCTTAAATATTAAATTTTGTAAAATTTGGCGCGAAATTTTGGAGAAATTCAAAAATTTATCTTGGAGCATTTTTTTTTCAGTTTGCGCCAAGAATAATTCACTTGGTGAAGTTCTTAATTTATAGCAACCTATTTTCCTTTTCTTTTTTTCATTGTATACGAGCGGAAAAAAAGTCATCGTTCATATTTTCAAATAATTTTAACAAAATCCATAAACCACGTTTGGCGTTATTATCACTCAAAAAAAAGATGCCAAATTTCAAAACGCGCCAATAAGTAAATTCATACATATCTTAGAAAAGTTTGAATAAAAAATTCTAATTTTTTGCAGGTGTGCCCAGAAATGCATCTACTTTAAGATAACGTTAAAATTTTATACGTTCTAATAGAAAACGTTTTTCGAAAAATTTATAACAAATATTTAAAAATACAAATTAAAAAAAATAATAAAAAAAATGGGCGAATTTTATTTGGAATGAACCTAAACATCGAAATGTGAAAGGAAGAATCAAATTAATTTAATAAAAAAAGTGATATAAATAAATATATACCAAATTCAATTAACATGAAGGAACTATATTTTACAGAGCTAATTTTTTAAAAACTACTCGTGCGATTTTTAGAAAACACCGTGGCATAATGTGAGCCGTAGAAACGAAATATGAAAAAAAAATTGGTATTTTATTTCAGAAAAAGTAGGATTTTGTGTCAAAATACCTATATTAGAACAATGCTATATGTAATACATATCCTAAGTTGCGCTTTCGAGACATGGAAAACGCAAGTTGAATTTCATCGATCGGTCCAGTAAAACTAGAGATATAGAACTGTCGCATTTTTTTTCACACTGTGCAAGATTGACTGTGATTTTTACACTGCCAAGGAGACTGCACTAGTATCTCTCAAGCGGGTATAGTACAACAGACCAGCAACCTTCGAATAGATATGACATTATGAATAAAATTTGAAAAATGTTATTTCATTTCATTCCAACCAAGAAGGATTCTCGACTAATATTTGGGCTGTTATGGTATACACTGGTGTGCAAAAATTAAGGACGAAGTCGAAAAATTAGCATATCAGCTGAACGAAGAGGCAGAGCGGACAGAAAGACCAATCAGGAGATTAAGTAAGGTGATGTACGGTAGCACATGCGCAGATATGCAGGTAGACGTAATGGGGGAGTGTCTGAGTAGTATAAAGCAAGTTGTCGGTGTAAGATCAGTATTTCTGGCAAAGAGATTGCACGCCGTATAGCAGTTAAAATCACACCGAGTTGCTGCCTCAGCGAGAAATGGCGAATAATCAATCTGTTAGACGACATCTGGATGCTTTTACCCGAGGTCGAATCATTGGGAAGTTGGAGGAAGGCCGCAGTGTGACAAGTGTGGCTGCAGAGTTCGGAATTGCTCACAGCATCGTTTCACGACTTTGGAGACAATTTCAAACTACAGGAACAGCTATCCGGGGGTTTAGTAGTGGTCGTCCACGAGGAACCACACCCGCAGATGACCGGTATATTGCCTTACAGGCCAGAAGAAACAGGCGGCAGACAGCGGGAGAAATCGCTAGACACACGACACAGGCGACTGGACGACCGATATCGCGTTTTACCGTGGCCAGAAGACTGCACGGTGGTGGTCTGTTTGCACGACGCCCTGTACGGTGTGTACCTCTAACGCCTGCCCATCGGAGAAGGCGTTCTCTGTGGTGCCGGGAACACCGGAATTGGAGAGACAATGAATGGGGACGAGTACTCTTTACAGATGAGAGCAGATTTAGTCTGAGTTGCGATTCTAGACACATACACATCTGGACAGAGCGGGGAACACGCAATAACCCCTTCAACATCATCAAAAGGGACTGTTTTGGAGGTCGCGGAGTTCTCGTTCGAGCAGACATAATGCTTGGTAGCCGGACCGACCTTCATATCTCCCAAGGAGGTTCGTCACCTGGGACTGCTATTGTAACGAGGTTCTTCTTCCTTACATGCGTCTTTTCACAAGGGCTATGGGTCCTCAGTTCCTCTTCATGGACGACAACGCTCCACCTCATCGCACAGTTACTGTCGAAGAGCTGTTGGAGAGTGAAGATATTGAACACATGGATTGGTCGGCAAGGTCTCTGGATCTAAATCCCGTCAAGCATGTACGGAACTTACTAGGGAGACCCGTGGCAGCACGTAACTTATCGCCAGTAACGATTCCGAAACTGCGATTGGTGCTAGAAGAGGAACGAGCAGCAGTGTCTCAACAGCTCATTAACAACCACATATCCAGCATGCACAAATGATGTGAAACCTGCCTAGCAGTCAGGGGAGATCATATCCCCTATTAAAGACCGGATGTTTCTTGCTGGACACCCATCACAGGGATGTTTCGGCCTTCAGTCGCATTGCGCTCCATGCTACTTTTTCAATAAAGCTTCTTTTTATCCCTCTGATTTCTCTTTTAGTAAGTGTTGCTTACATTACTCCTGTCCTTACGTATTTTACGGTATTAAATGTGTTGATTTGGAAAGCTTTTGTACAAAGTTATATTGAAAAAACCGTCTCGTCCTTAATTTTTGCACACCAGTGTATAGGTACTTAGATACTTAGTACGAGAATTCATTCTAGCTAGTTTCTTAACTGCCGAAGGTACAGCGTATATATTTCCATATTCTTCTACTGGTTTCACATGATGAGAATGAGCGATAATCTTCTATGTCGGCAGATATTTTAATTTATCTGCCATCACGCTAAGAAATTCCCAACTTTCATATGATAATATATACGGTAATTTTTAAAATGGTATTTTGTTTTCCCGAAATTTAAAAAATCTGATGTGGATACCATCTGATATGGATTTCTTGTACGGCTTATTTAATTATACACACTTTTTGCTGTACTTCATTTAAGCTTGTTTCCCCGATTTTTCCTAAATTAATCTATCTCCCAAGGCTAGTTGAAAATGCATAAAAAATTGCAAATTTTGAAATTAAATATCCCGGTCAATTTTGTCGTAAAGTAGTCAAACTTCTTCTAATTTTATTTTTTCCTAACGAATACAAGTTTCCTAAATATAAGTATAAAAACCGGGAGAGCGCATTAAAAGTCGGATTTAGCTATTTGCCGAAAATTAAATTTCCTTCTAAATTTTACATTGCCAAAATATGAATATTTTAGTTATTTAAAACATTTCTGTTATTGGAAGTGTATGACTACGACCAACGATCGCGAAAATAAAGGATTTTTAAGCGGGATAAGCGAGTGAGTATTTTTTTTATGTATTTCTATAGTTATCGGAGTTCCTTATGATTTCAAAACATTGAGTTGATGGATGTTTTTATTGAGAATTTGGGATTATACTGGTCTTATATTTCATGTCTTTCACGTTTTTGCTGTTTTGGATTTAAAGTTATTACTTGTTTTGCCTATAATTAATTTAATATTTTAGCAGCATTTTTAATGGAATTGATTTGGAATAAGTACTGTTGTAAAACATTTATATAATACTACGTATATATATATATGTATATATATATATATATACTCAGCAGGGTAAGGGGTGAGTAGTATATATACAGGATGATTCGCTACCAGACCGACAAACTTGCAGGGTGTATAGGGGGTACAGAGACAACTCGAAATCACATAGGAATGCAAGGTCGCAAATGCCAATAGCTGCGAACTATGATGCAAAGAAGCAGAGAAAAAGAACAGAATCAGCAGCGCATTAATGGGACATAAAACATTTTATTGAAAGGTTGTAGTACAACAGGTGTTGGAAATTACTACCAGAAGTCATTTGGCAGGCCTGAGAGCGATGCTACATGGAATTCCTTACATTCTGAAAGATTCCTGGCATGTCACATATCCTCCTGGCAGCTACAGAAAATCGAGCGACGAGATCTTCAACTGAAGGAACAGGCATCACGTACACCGAACTCTTCATGTGATCCCAGAAGAAGAAGTCCATTCATGATAGGTTTGGTGATCTGGCAGACCAATGAAGCAAGCCACCATGACCTATCCACCACTGCCCAAAGGTTACGTCGAGGTGTCGGCGAATGTCAATCGTGTAATGTGGAGTAGTCTCGTCATGCTAGTACCACATGGACTTACACCGGACCTATCATGCATGGATTTCGTTTCTGGAGTCACATGAAGAGTTTGGTGTACAAAACGCCCGTTCTTTCAGTTGAAGACTTCGTCGGTCGAATATCTATAGCTGCCGCGAGGATATGTGACATGCCAGGAATCTTCCAAAACGTAAGGAATTCCATGCAACGCTGCTTTCAAGCCTGCCAGTCGACTTCTGGTCGTAATTTCGAACACCTGTTGTAGTACAACCTTTCAATAAAATGTATCCTGTTCCATCAATGTGTTGCTGTTTCTGTTCTTTTTCTGTTTCTTTGCACCACAGCTCGCAACTACGACATTTGCAACCCTGCATTTCTATGTGATTCCGAGTCGTCTCTGTACCTCCTACACACCCTGCAAGTTTACCAATCTAATAGCGAATCACATTGTATAAAGTAATTTTTTAAAATTTATTTAATAGTACTAAAAAGTAAAATTCTGAGCTATTGCTGCAGAGATCATATTTAATTTAATAAAGCAATACTATGACAATGACAGTACAATGGACTCTCCCATGCTTTATTCATAGCAACCCTCAGGGTCTCATACTTGTTACTGTGATGGCGCCATTTTGAAATTTCTTTTGTTAGGGTAAAATGTAAGTAGAATTTAAAATTGATTTTGTCCTAATAGTTCGCAAAATATTTTTATGTTTTATGATAAATTAGCTTCTTTTTTTCTTTTCATTTGAAATTTGTTTTAATTTCAATTTTAAGTATTTTTCTGCATGATTGCTATGTTTATTTTTTAATTTATTTGTAATTAACAGCCTATCCACACCTCGGGGAATTATCTCAGTCTTAACGTTTAAGATGTGATTCAGATGTTGTAAAATTGGATAGATTTAAAATTGAAAAGTCATTTGTTCAGATAAGGAAACTCGCTTGTCATGAATTGATGATATCTCGTACAAGGAAGGAGAGGTTCTAATTCCCCTTAATAAGTCGGGATCTTTCTATGGAATCAGAAATAATTCTCTTGTTATATTATTTTATTTTACAATTTAATTGGCATTCCAGTAATATGTATTTAAAAATTCCGATTAATAATTACCACAATACTGCATATTTGCTTTACAAAATTTCAACATTTGCTGGCTAAAAGTTTATGAGTTATGGAGATACATATATGCATCTGTACGTACGTACAGATGTCACGAAAAAATTACCTTTGAATCCCCTTGTAATGCATTTCAGAATCCATTTTAGAAAAATCAGTCCTCTATTCTCTTTGTACCTACAGACATCCTGCAAAAACATTTGACCAAATGGATTTGGGACTGGTCGAGATGGGTATTTTCGTTGAAATATAATACCCGAAATGTTTCGTAATTACAATACTTCCTTTATCTCGTACAAGGAAGTTGAAAGAGATTCAGCTGTATAAAAAATTGATGGTCATATCTTTTAAAGGTGAGACAACATTGGAAATATAATAATACGTAATGGATACAGTAATACAGTAATACGCAATGGAATGGGAACGCAGCAGTATGCTGAGTACGACGAATACAGAAAAAGAAACTCATTTTAATTGCGTATATTTACAAGAAAATAATGCTTGATAATTATAAGAAGAGTTCAAATGAACGACCTCCTGTAAAGAACCCTGTTGTAATGAATCCCGGATATAATGAAGAAACCTTTGGGTTCCCTCTTTGATTTCTACGCTCTTATTGTTATTTTACATTTCAACAATGAACTTCCAAAGGTATGAAAATCAAATATAATGAACTATATTACTATCTATGATTGAAACTTTTATGTATTAAACTTTTATGTAAACTAGACAATTTTATTTTTAGTAAAAAATTGCCCGAAATGTTGTGGTGGGGACTAAAAGATCAGTTTTTAATATTTAGTCCCCTTATTTAAAATATTGCACAATAAAAATAGTTTTTATTGTATACACGTAGGCTCACAAAAGTCTTTACCTGGACTTTATTTCCGCAACCGTTAGTAGTAGATCTACACTTTCTATTACAAAGATGCCTTATATGATAAAAATATTTATGTTTTCCAAATTTTTAACACTTTCAAATTTAATAAAAATCAATTTCATAAAAAATTCTAAATCTTTGTTGTCCTAAAAAATATGAATGTTCTTGTCGTTTGCATGGACTTTAAAAATGATTTTTTAATTCTTGATCCATGCGAAGAATGAATATATTACTACCCGTATAATAATTAAGATCAGTTCTGCTTCAGATGTTAATTGTTATACAGTCGAACCCCGTTAGACCGCCATAGCGAACAGTTGTGAAAATCGGATAAAACGAACTGTATGGATGACTTCTGTTGATCTTCTTTTGTATTTTTCCTATTTTTTACAGAATTTCTGCAAAAGTCTGAGCGCAAAAATTACGAACCTTTAAAATCATCCAAATTTAGGATGTTGGGATCCACATTCCACATCCAGTCCGTAAAAGAAAACAGATTTATATTGCCTTTTTTTGTGTTCAGTTCTGTTTTCCTCTGTGTTCTAAATAAAGATTATGTGAAACATGCGTGGCGTATAGTCTAGGAGAACGAGGGCACGACAAGCAAATTTCTGGACACCGTATGGCGTTCTTTGTATATTGTGCACAAGCCAGGGAACGTAAGCAGGTTTCCTTTGATTTCATTCAGGTTCTATGACTGAATTATCAGACAGAGCTCTATTCAAGACTGATTTTATTATGGAAATTTCGAAATTTTCTTTTTTCAGAGAAGGAGGAAGTAGTGAAACTTAAAGTTTAAGTTACGCAATCATTTCGTTTTTTAGAGAATGAAAATGTTTGGATCTTATCTTTTTCTTGCTTTCTTTCTTTTTTTTTTTAATTCCTACTATTAGCACACACTCTCCCTATATCTCGTTCAAATTTTCAATCATTAATAAAATACTTTTTATTCATCCACTCATGTTCAAATACATTTTTTTTAAACTTGTAGTGGATGGCACTTGATGTTGTACAGCTTTTTCACATATTAAAAGTTTTTTTTGTATTTAAGGGTTCTTTTTTAAAAAAAAATTAATTTAAATTTTGTTTTGTATTTTAAAAATTTTCTTTATTGACCTAAGTAGTAATGGCCGTAAAATGTTTTTATATATTACTTGTTTAATGCAAATTCTATCCAAGTTTTGTCCTCCAAATGGATACTATCCAAGAATGCAAAGTCTTTTGTAAGAGGTAGGATAAACTTCGCGAAAGTTATTAAAAATTTTCATTGTAACCATACATGTCTTAAGTAAAAGTTTTTACTTGTTTTCCGTTTTCATATAAATTATTTTACATTTTTGAGAGATAATCTACTTTACTCGAATATAGTGAACCAAACTTTCAGTCCCTTGAAGTTCATCATAGCGGATTTTGACTTGTAATGAATAAAGCACTGTAGTCTAGTGCCCAATTCTTGTCAGTTATACGTAATATATGATCATCATGCAGTTTGTTAGGGAAATGTTGTTAACACATAATGAAAGTAGTTATCAGTATGATGGGAGGACTCTCAACATTTTATAATGCCATGATTTTTTTCGAGTGCTTTCGATCGTATAATTTCCGTTACAAGTCAGAAACATTTCAAAACCTAATTGAACATCGAAAATTTGAAATTGTGAAAAGTTCATTGACATTAGATAACCACGATATATCTTCATGAATTACGATAATTTCTAACAGCATGATACTTATTTTCCGCCTAAGAGCTATTCGTAAAGAATTGTGAGAGAAACGAAATAGAAACTTTAATTTCTTTATTAAAATAATGTGTTTCTAACGCTACCGCTCTTTTTCAAAGAAACTAATTGCCACGGTGTACGAAAACACGCCTACAACGAATGCTACACGCGAACTTTGTTATTTCAACTTCTCTGCACTAAAAGCTTTGCGTGCAAATTACTAAACCTTTCTAAGATTGTGAGAACAAAATATAGTAAATTTCTAACAAAGGAGACTATTTTAAGTCCTGAATAATCTATAACACGTACATTCGCTAAACCGATAAAGACTTATTTAAAATAAGACAATACTATTATTAAGTTAACGAAATGAACATTTTACCTCGTTGACGAGAAAGAGAATTACGTTCATGAAGCAAACCACACAGCACTGGTCTACTGAATAGGTATACCGGCAACACGCCGAGATAAAATTTAAAATTAAGATAAAGAGCCACTTTAAGTAACCGTAGATTTTGAATAAACGGTTATTTGAAAACAGAAAAGCTAAGAGGGCTATCTGCCTAAAAGAGTTACGCCTTCGTGGTATACTGAAAACTGGCTTCACATTACATGTTATCAATGTTACATTTCGGAAAAGCCAGAAAAAGCAACCATGCAGGGAGCACGCTCGTGTTAGTTGAAATCCAAACAGGTCGAACTACCAGTATTTAGTTGTTTTAATCATTCGGTTACTAGTGGCCTTGATTTTGAATAAAGCTTCTATGATTTCCAAGGCGAACAAACATAAGTCTTTCTTCTTCACGAGTACAAAAAGTTCTGAAAAGGTATTGCAGTACTATTGTGGTTTACTTAACTCCAGCTGCCAACTGCAGTACTTTCCAGTAAACCTTAACGAATCCCTTAAATGTAAACTGGGAATGAAAAGCCCACACATAACCTTTGAAAAGAGAAACCCGATGGCGAAGGAATATAAAATAAAAGGTAGTAGTAGTAGTAATAATAACGGAGGACGTGGGCATCGTATGCCTCGTACACCATATACGACGTGGGGACCATTACGGTTAATCGATTCTGCCCACATCTGCCTTTGTACTTGTATTTATTATTAATCCTTGAATTTTCATATGGCCATATTGTGGTTGGTTTACAGATAAAGTCTATACATTAATTATTTTCACATTAACATAACTTATTACATAAAAATTTTGGGTTGAAGAATTTACATAATAATATATACACATATAATGTATACACATGTAATATATACACACTAACACATAATAATATAAATTTTGTTAATACATGTTAATGTTAAAATATATATAAAATAAATAAATAAATAGATAATATATATAATAAATATAATAGTAAGAAATATACGATAGTTCAATGTAACTAATTCTGCTAATACATTTAAATTAATTACATTCTCCTAATACAGTTTCTGTTTCTAAATGCTTTATGAGTTCAGAATTATCTTCTGTCATTTAGTATCGAAATGAACATCCATTATGAAAATAAAAGGTAAAAGAGATCACTTTTTATCCCAACGAAAGGCCTAAATTTACCAAGTAATAAAGATGATTATGCTGCCTGAGTATGTAACCGTCAGGGCGAATCATTAAGCTGGAAAGTAGCTGTAAAATTATCTCCATAATGCATCCAATGAAAGTTTAATGTTACTAAAAATTATACTACCTATATATATTTGCAAAAATGAAAAAAGAGACAACCATTTTAAATGGAAGTTGATAGACGAAGCAAAGCTAAAACGAACATAGCGCCATTCGTTGATAAAAATAGTACCGAAACAGAAAAAGTTAAAAAACCGGAAAAATTTTAAAGAAATCAAAAATTATAACAAACAATTATTGTTGTAAAGCCATTTCATCTTTACAAAGTTGCTGGAATTCTCCATAAATTCAATTTTCTGGTCATTATTTCATCTATCAGTAAAATTGTTGTTCCAGGTTTAGGGATTCCGTCTCGAATTTTAATTCTTGGGAAATTTAGAGCGTATTTTATAACTGTGGTTCGACATACATCGGTCAAACTAAATTACTGTTGAAATTTCGCAGCGAGGGATGCGAATCCTACATTCGAAAAAGAAAAACAAACAAATTTTCAATATCTCATTCATTTAACCAAAATTTGGGCTCTGCGAAAAGTATCCAAATCCTTCTTTAAATAGTGAACTGGATTTCTTTCAGAATTTCTATATTTATATTAATTTATTGTCTGTAATTAATGAAATGCTTTTAAAGTTCTGTTGTCTTAGTTTTCCTGTTTCTTAACTATTCCGCTTGATGGAATAATTAAGGCTTCTTTTTACCTAGTTTTACATTTGTTTCTTCTATTTTATAAGTGATGAAAGTAGATAATAAATTCATAAATAAGCAATAAAAACACAGAATATTGCATTTCCCCCCTTTATAGGTATCTGTAGCAATTAATAAATTCATAATTATACCACTATTTTACATTTCACATTTTTGGAAGCATTTAACGGTAAATAGTTAATAAAAATTTAGCTACTAGAAAGCAATAAACGTAGTTTTTAATAATTTAAATCTTTATTTCATTTTCAATAATGCATCAGATTGATATAGATATATTAAGATGAATTTCATTTATACACTTTGATTTGGGAAGAATGTAAAGAATTGTTGCATACATCTAGATGTAATATAATACACCATATTGCCGTATGTGTACTAAGTATATACCTTAAATGATAAAATGATTTATTATGCATTTTAAATAGGGAAGAATGTAAGGAATTATCGCATTCCTCTGAGTAGTCAGTACGTCAGTGTAAGTAGTCAGCATTTCTAGATGGCAACTGGATGTTTTTCAGCTCCGAATCCTGTCTAGGACATTCATGAAAATATCTAAATTGATTTCTTCCGTTTCATTGTCATATCCTCGGCAGAGAGTTCTCTGTTAGCACTATTGTGAGATTTGACATCCCATAAGCCAAATATTGGAAAACTATTTCGTTTAACTAGCGGCAACTGTCTTCAACTAGAGGCAACATAAAATTCTGAAACTCTAGCCTTGGCAGATCAAATCAGAGTAGAAGCAAAGGAGAGTAGATAGGCTATGAGCAGCTCTAGAAAGGCCTAATAGTTTCTAGAAACCGAAGATTAGAACAGGGTGATTGTGCGGCTTCTATGAGAGATGGCCCTATTCCAGAGTAGCCGAAAGGAGTCTATAAAAGAGCTGCCGAATGGTAATTTCAAATATCTCAGAAAGTTAGCTATTGTACTATGAGATGGCTAGCTTTACGAAGACATTGTATTGTCTGTTGATCTTCTAATGTTAAGTTTTCTTCAGTCAAACTGGTTGCAGCATACTGCAAATTAATAATTCGAAATTAGAAAATCAAAAGATTTTGAGAATTAAAATCGCAGAATAAGTCGAATTTGAAGCTACATATTTAACATTCTTCATAGGTTTTCAAGTTTTTATTCTTAATTGCTTAAATACTGGTACTGCCACAGAATTTTATCTGTATGCATTTTCGTTTTTGGTATTTTATGTGTTTTATCACCTGAAGACACTGGAAATAAGAACACGTTCCATACTTTAAATTCGCTACCGGTATTAATAGTGGTGACCAGTGCCTTATATACCACGCCCTCTCCCATATACTTTATCCCTATCTTATGATCATCTCTAACTCAATATGTGTCATAACAAGTAGTTTTTTAAGAACACATTTAAGTTACGGAAAAAAACAAAACAGCTTGCTAGTTATAGTGCTGTTTGGGCCCTGGGCTCGAAACTCGAAGAAGGCATGGATATTCATAAGTGCATAGTATCTGCGCTGCATAGGGCATTTAAAATTCTGGTGAGCTAGAAGTTCTGAAGACAGGCTTGGTGGTAGGGGAATCAATGTGAAATACTTTCGGATCTGTCCTTGAGATATTCTCCATCAAAAGGCAGGCTGAGTTGTACTGTCAGTGAAGTGGGACTATACAGATATAATCAATGGTGAAATTCTGGTATTCCTGCCTACTTCCTTTTGTCCCGTTAAGCGAGACGATAAAAACACTGTAAATTTAAATACTAAAACACTGTAAAGCATAAACTTCCTCTCTGCGAATGAAATTTTGTTCCTTTTCTCTAAATTTGGTAATAAGCTTTTCTACCCAGGTTGTTTTTATTGCACTTCAGATAAAACACTCATGACGCCCTTAGTTGTTATTATTGTGGCTAATCTTGCTCGTCTGATATCAGAATAAACCCACGAAACTCATCGGGTCAAGGAAGCAAGTTTGCGACTGTCTTTGGCAAGAACCTTGGGCACTATACAGGTGACCGTACGACTTTGCTCGGTTACGCCCCCAATTTTGAAGCACAAGAAAGCAAGAAGAGTACCCAAGTGGGAATAGGTTCGAGGGTCTTTTACCCTTCATCCTCTACCACCAACCTCTCTAGAGGAGTTTCGGCTCGCTATATATTTAGAGTGTTCCTAGGCTGGACAGACACTATGCCGCCTTCAACGGGAGTCGAAGGCAAGCCCTTCGGTGCGACAGTCAGAGTAAGTAATCATATCGCATTTGGGCGGCAATGACGCACTTTGCATTATGAATACTTTACTGTAGGTATCTCTGGATCCTGGATTAATCTAGAATTTTAACAAGAAACTCAGTATTTTAATAAAAATAAATTTTTGCTAGTCTGTTTAATTAATAGTTAAAAGAAGAAAAATGCAGTTTCATTTACAGAGGGCATGCCCATATTCCTGCATACCACTAGCAGCGCCCTTGCAGCATAAATGCCAGTTTAGTTCAGGAGAAAGTCTCTTAACTTGAGTTCTGAAATTTGTTTTTAAATTCATTTATTATCTTCAAGATCTTTTGTAGCCAAACGGCATACTAAATGGTCAAGAAAGACGAGGCTGTTTTGAGTATTAATATGCAAATTTTCTTATCAGGTCTGGGCAGTATAACCTGCTGGTGTGAAAAGTGCTTTTGTTAGGTAAAATATTTTCTAAAACTTGACACAGCGTGGCAAATCTGTGGTGAATTATTATTTTTATTTTAGAGGCAGTAGGTATATGATGCAGGTAAGAAGGTGGCACATAAACGCTTCTATTTACTCTGTTCTTTACATTCTTATCATTATCTTTTTGTTAATCTCAGAGAAGAAAACAAAGTAATACTTTAAAAAATAAATTCTGATACTTTAATATACTGAAGAAGGCGTCGAAGACATAAAGGAGTCACCTGAAATGTTGATGCAAACAAAGCTGAACAACATGGCAAACTAGGGGTTGACTAAAATTCGAAATTTTAAACAACGTTACATTTAAAGAATGATTTAAATTAGAAATTTAAGAGAAAGAGCCATTTATTCATCTAAAATTCGTTTTGAAAATATTATCTGGATATTTATTACATGTAAAAACAGTTTTTTATCTATCTATATAAAGAAGAACGTCTGTTTGTGTGTTTGTTCACGATTAACTCAGTCACTACTATAGCTATTATTACCAAACTTTCTACAATTATTTCTGGGTCTGGAAAAGGTCGACGTCCACTTTTTTTCCAAAAAAAGTAGTTGAAACCAGAGATATTAATTTAAAACTCTGAAAACGTTAATTTTTGGCCCTCATTTTTCCGAGTGGCAACGGTCTCGCATGCTGGAGATAAATATTTGGTTTATTTCGAGAAGTGTAGCCATTGGTCGCTTTCAAATTGTAGAGTTTATTAATAAAAAAATTTTAAGTTTTACAATGAAATAAAAATAGCGTTGCCAAACATTAAATACATTATTCCCGATTACAAAAATTCGTGGGAAGCCATTTCGACTTTTCCCATCTTCGCACGACTTTAATCAGCCGAGATATTAATTAAAGACTCTGAAAACATTAATTTTCGCACTCTTTTATCCGAGTGGCAACAATCTTGCGCTTTGGAGATAAAAAATACTTTATTTTGAAAAGTGTTGCTACTGCTTGTTTTTCAGATCGTAGAGTTTGGCAATCAAAAATTTGTAAGTTTTACGAAATTTGTGTATATAAAGAAGAATGTCTATTTGTGTGTTTGTTTGTTCGCGTTATTGATTTCTGCTGAATTATGATAAATGTTTTGCCACATTTAATCGACTAAAATTGCATATAAGTGAAATATTGGATGAGCTTTTACAAACATTTGATTAGAAAGACAAAATCATTAAAAACTGCGTGCCATTGTTGCTGATATAATGAGAGAGAATTAGTTTATTTTTCTATAGAAATTTTGTATATGGTTTGCACATCGCATGAGATTGAAAAATGTATATTCATGAATCGTATTTTTTGCATCGTTATTAGAGAAGGATTACAGCGGTATCGTTCTGTATGTTGTTAGATGCATTACTCTCAATCTAACTTAACTGGCATGAGGAATTTCCTCTAGTTCTGAATAAAGGAAAATGTCTTCTTATATGTTATCCATGTAAGTAGATTAAATTTTTAAAAACTATAAAAAGTATCGCTCCATATAAAAATCATTTTTAACTTAAAAGTACAAATGCAGTTATTTAAATGCATTAAATTTTTAAATTATGTACCATGCAAGATATTTTAAAACATAACAAATAGAAAAGATATCTGCTGATGCGTCATAGCCCCCTTTCATATCCAATGAGAAATCGTTTTGCGATTATCGCTGTAAATATTTAACATATAAGTACTAAAATCTCTTTAATTACAGAAATAGTAAATTCTAGATAATCAAACAGAAATATAAATTTGATTCAATTCATCTGAAATGTTAAATATTTGCTCAGTATTTTAATTTAAATCTAATTAATATGATAAAAATTTATCGTGGGTTTAATTCTAATATACTTTTTTAATTTTGAATTTATGCTTGATTCACGGCGCTCATCTCGTGTTTTAAGATGTAAAAAAATATAAGGTTTTACATAAAAAAGTTGCTATAATTCATTTTAAAAATAAAAAAAATGTGTTAATATTTTCCCATTTTTAGCAACAATTGCTATACAGTATTATTCTCTAGAGTGTTGAAAACACTATATAAATCAGAAAAAATTAAAAGCACACCAAACGAAATTTAAAATCTATCAAATTAAAATTAAAAAATTTAAAACATCTTAAAAGCATAATAGTCCGTTAAAATACGTTTGAAGGGTGAAAAGTTTTGAGCCTCGCAGGGTGGAAGGACACCGTGCTGGTTTTTTAAATTAGGTAAAATGTTACGTTAAACTTCTTTGTAATATACATGAAACTGACATCTCCTTCCTCCCCCCCCCCAAAGTGAAAAAAGTGTCAGAGATGAGAGTGCCTGACAGAGTCGTGACTCAATATCTCTGTAGGAAAAGCCTCATCGGGAAAAAAAAATATTCACTAGGACGCACGGCAGATGTTAAGAAGTGAAATCTCGTCATTAACAGCTGGTAAACGATGGATCGTCGACTTCCGACGAAGCGAAAACATTTTGAATAAATCACGAGAAGAATTAGTGACGACGACAGCGTAGGAATATATCAACATTGTGCTGGATACGGTAATGGACAATCATAAAATGGTACGTTTCTATCTTATCTAAGTCTAATTTAAAGTCCTAAAAACCTTACACCGACAAGCGAGTTATCGCTCCATCTGTGAAAGTGCTACAAAACCCTAAAAAGGCTTTAACTAATCTTACAAGGCATTTTCTTCCTCCTTTCTGCATGCCTGCCTAGTTTAGTTTGAAGCATAATCGGCACGTTTCGAGAGGTCCAAGGTTCGAGTCTCGGCGACAGCATTGCACATTTTTCACCTCCCTGCTTCAAAAAAATCTCAATGACTGACTCAAATAAAAATGCCGCCCGAACTAAAAGGTAATGAATGGATAATAATTCGTTACCATCAGGATTTGGCGATTCGGACCCCTAATATCCAGTTACCCTTTAAAAGGGGGAATATGTAAGGCATTTTCAAACTCTTTCGAGCAACAAGACTGTGCATTTACTCATCGTGACGTAACTGTATAAGCTGCTTTGGTCAGTTGTGGGTTTACTTCATTTCTCCATCCACCTTATTTGCCTGATATGGGCCCATCAGATCTGCGTCTGATCCTGCGTGTTCAGAATTCTGTTCAAGGACTTCATTTCAACATAGACCATGATTTCGTTGACGCTGTCGATGAGTGGCGTGAAGCTCAGGATAAATCCTTCTATAAAATTACTGAGAACAAGTGGCAGCACAGAATGCACAACTGCATTGAATAAGGAGGTGATTGTGAAGAGAAATCATAATGAGGATAAGCACCTCCGACTTTTCTTTGTCAGATACACAACATTTCGCCCTTGGTTTTGTTTACATTCATTAAAAAGAAGAAAAAGTTCAAAATGGTCAAACAGTCCGTAAGAGTTTAGTTATATCCCTAGCACTCTAGTGCTTGTCAAAAATGTTTCCTGCTAAAGGCGTGTAATTTTCAGTGTCTTTGGATTAATAACTTCGGCATCACACGTCCCACAGTTAACTCTACGAAGGAATGCATATATAATTTATTTTTCTCGAATATAAGATCTTTCCTACGTTTTAGGATAAATTTTTAAAAATAAAAGGTTAGGAGAATATTCATTTTATTTTGAAATAATTCCGAGAAAAAAGAATCGTAAGTTTCTTTTCTTTCCTTAAGAATTTCCTTGAAATAACATTATCGTTAGCTGTGGCTTATGGCAATATAGAATTAAGAATTAGGACATTAAGAATATATTAGTACATGATTGTTTTGAAGCATACCAGTGATCAAGATGCAGGCCTAAACTAGATGTAGTTATTATAGATGCCACTCTAGATGTAGTTATTATCTGCCTGATTATGCATGTGGTTTCTTCAGTATGAACCATATTGGTTTCCATGTGGTTTATTCAGTACATAAACTATATAATTATTCTATTAATGCGATAATTGCCCTTCTGTTCTCTTTCCTTCTAGTTTGCGATTCCATTAATCAGAATGCCAACTCATAAGATATTACCTAATTTTAAAACAAAAATATGGGAAAAAACTATCACTACTATCTCAGCTACTTCTGAAAACAAACAGACACAAAGATTCAACGTAAGTTTATTTTACATCCCCTCCTGAGAGTGTTAAAATAAAGTAAATTAAGGGATTGTATCTAATCCTTAACTAGTTCAACTCATATTCTTCAGGTGTTACGTGAAAAACAACTTAGTGAGTTAACACTACTATCTCAGCTACTTCTGAAAACAAACAATCACAAGGATTCAACGTATGTTTATTTTACATCACCCGCCGAGAGGGTTAAAATAAAATATTACAAAATTAAAAGCACTAGTCGCTTTGAATTGGCAGTGAGACAAGAATCCTTCAACATTTTTTGAAATTTATAAAGCTAAATACGTCTTAGAGAGGTTACAGCTATGGATCGGTAACTAAAAGCTATTCAGAACCATAAATTACCAACCAAGTAAGGCCTTTAGATTTTAATCTTACGCGAGGTAGAAACTATTCATAAAGCGACTAGCTGGATTGGCAGGTAACTTAAACATTATTCCAAAACTCTGATACCATTACTAGTTATTCTTATTTTATGCTCAGCTGCTTGCTATTCAAGCACGAGTGCATGGCGAATTGAGGCAATAGAAAAGGTGCAAGTTAAAATCAAGTTGATTAGTTAAACTCGAATAGAATGCTTATGTTTAAGCAAAGAGCTCTTGAGTTTACAAGAAAGCTTTTGGCAGCCATCATTGACAGTCTTGCTCAATCAGCAATACTGTCAAATACTTTTTGGAACGAAACGGGCAATAATTGCTACGAAGCAGTTTTGCTTTGTTTTTCCACATGCTACGGAGATTGCTTTCTGTTATTAGATAGATTGCGAAGTCATCAAGCTGAAGAAATAAATGAAAAAAAAGTACTTTAAAGCTTCTTCTGACTGGAGTTATTTAACTGTTTAGATATTTAGAAGTCCAGAAGATAAGTCATCTGACTATCATTATGGGTTATGGAATTAGCATTTAAAGTAACTGAATCCCTGAATCCGTCTAATAGCTCCCAGCTCTTTTGTTTGATTTATTACAACTTTTGCTTTTATAACTTTTATTTGTCATTACGTCTAATTATAGTTGAAAATAATATTACAATTTAAGGTGACTGCACAATATATCCCTCTCTTTAACCAAATAATCCTCTCATTAATACTTTATTGCACATCACCTAGCTTTCCAGTAACAAGACACACCAGCGGTCAAATGGTAAGTCTCTGAAACACTGCTATGTCGGCCCAGGTTCAAATCCTGGAAAACATGATGGTCGCAAGCGAATATTCATGGTTTTCTCTAAATTCATAATGAATGAGAGCCAGTTTTCTTCAGAAGTTCACCAAGAATGTTTCCCTTTCTTTAGGTGGTAGCCTAGCATGCTTTACTGTTTTAGTAACTTATCATACTTATCTGACAGTATATCAAAACAAGTCCATGAATGTTATTGCAAATAGGAGAGTAAGACTGCGTTATTGTTGGCATGGGCCTTGGATACCTTATTGGTGACAGTACGACTTTGTCCAGTTCCGTTTCCAGTTTTGAAATCGAATCCCCTTTGCACTGTTCTTCCACCTTTTTCCTTTACTACCAAACCACTCGAGAGGACTTTCGACTATACGAGTATTTTCAATACCCTCACGCCCCTAGGACATTTGCAAACATCCAAGCTTTCTCCGGAATTCGAATCTGGACTGATTGGTACAGCAGCGAGCAACACTAACTGTTATACGAGGTGTCGAGGTAGAGAACTCTAAGAAGCTACTGGCTAGAATCTGTACCTAGGCAGTCTCGGCCACAGGGGTATACAAATTACGAACCTAGTGGTTCTAAAGACCCCGGAATGATAACTTATCGGTCAGCCTGTGGGTCTGGCAAGTCCTAGGCTCTAGTAGCTCGGGGTGGTATCTCGGGTTCTACCTGGGGGTGGCGCTTCGGGTGTTCTGGGTAGTATCCTTGGGCGACGGGGAGCCCGTATGACTGTTATATAGAAAACAGACGACCAGTGTCGCCTCAGGGCCTGTGTCGTCAGAGTGGCGATGGTGCCAATCCCTTCAAGGTTAAAGGACAGGGGTTGAAACCATGGGCCTTTTCGGCGAGAGATGCGAACTCGTAGTACCCTTCTATTGTGGCGAAACGAGGAATGCCCAATAAGTTAAGTTACCACACTCTACATAATCTAAACGAATCAGTCCTAGTTATAAGACATTAAAAAACTTGGAAAGTGAATCTAAATTTTTTGTTTTGCAACTTTTTTAAACGAATGAAGTAGATTATTGCAACCATTTACAAGAGCATTGCCAGTGTTTATAAATACGGTGAAATGAGTATGAAATTAATGTAGCACGTTTGTTTCTTAATAATAACGTTTCGGCCTAAATTTTAAAAATATGCTCAGGAGATTATGATGTTTGAATGAGGAATGAATGCAGCATCTCAAGAAACATAGTTGCGCCACCGGGCTTGGTTCGAATACGGGATGAATAGTGACTATGCCTGTCTTTGTGGGAAAGGTGCGCTTAAAATCTATCAAGCCGAAAATTCTATCAAGAGCTTGGAGGCGTAATAGAAGTGTACAAGAGCTAAACTGCATATAACCTTTGTCTTTCTCTTTTTTGCTTTAATTAAATAATTCAGTACAAAATTAAAATAATTATTTTAATAAAAGAATTTTAGTAAACAGCTTGTTCAGTTAAACAAATAACTGAAAATATTATACTATCCAATGCATACATATTCCAATGCTTTAAACAACCATTTTTATTCCTTTGAAAGCTTCAGAGTTAATACCAACAAATCAGAAAGCACTGAAAACCCCAAAAAGCCGAGGAGCAGCTGCCTTTAAGTATTTTTCAAAGTCAAAATTAACTGCAAAATTTATTATCAAGGAGCACAGTCGCAACACGCACCTTTCAAAAACTCATAAAAAAGGCTTTCCAAAGAAGCATTCCAGGTAGGGGAATATTTTATTTGTTCAAGAAATTTATAGTTTATCGAAACCCCTTTTCTTTCTTCTCGGGTTTTAAAATTTTTAAAGAAAGGTAGAATCTTGCCTGCTCTCTGGATTAAGCATACAACTCTTTCCTCCAACAAATCGATTAAAATAACGACACTTAACTTGGTAAAATATTTCTCAGAATCATTTCCCTTTAGGTGAGTCTTACGAAAGAAAGCAAGACTTTAATCAAAGACGGAAAAAAAATCAAAGCTATAATTTTTCTTAAAACTCTTTTCTCTTTCGTATTCGAGGTTTTCTGCAGTCGTTGAGTTCCTCAAAGAGAATCATATTAAGAATTTTTCAAGCAGTAAAAAAATTAATCAAGTAAAATTCTTCAAAAGACCTTGAGAAAAAAATTAAATTTTTTCTATAAATTCCGGTATTCGCAAAAACTACTCGTTTAATAGTTAGGTAAGAAAACGAATTTACTGCTTTGATTGAATAGAAAAAGATAGTTTTAAATGTTAACTGTGCATGAGGTTTTGAACCAAAACTTTTCTCCAAAAAGCCTAACAGATATATACGCCGATTGTGAAATATCATCATGATTTCTACTTATATTTAGAAACCACAATAATGAATTATATTGAGTAATTGTATATTTATCATTCCAAAGAGAACTTAAGTGGATTCACATGTATTCTCCAAAAAAATCTAATAGATTTATATGCCAAGTATAAAAAAGTATGAGGATTATTATTTATATGTAGCAGTGATGTTAATGAATATAATTAGTAATTGTGATTACTTGTATATTTGTTATTATTCCAAACGAAAACTTAAGTAGAGAAAAATTGTTTTTACTTCCTTGCTCGAAGTAAAAAGGAAGTATTGTAATAGCGAAAAATTTCGGGTATTATATTTCAACTAAAATATCTATTTTGAACGCTTCGAATGCATTTTAACGATGTTTTAGAGTGACATCTGTACGTAAGGACAGACTAAAGGATTCTTTTCTCCCAAGAAAATTCTAAAACTAATTTAAAATGGATTCTGAAGAGATTGTTTAGTAGCGTCTGTGCATACCTACGTATGTATGTATGTGAACTGTATACATACTCAAAACATAACTCAAAAACAAGTAGCCTCAGAACTTTGAAATTTTGTATATAGGACTGCTATAACATGTTGATGTGCACCACTTATTTTCGCTGCAATCGGCCGCACCAAAAGTATATAAATATGTGTATAT
>KK116405.1:54043-65536 GCA_000611955.2 Stegodyphus mimosarum | reverse complement strand
ATATATATATATCCATTCTGTTACTCGGCTCAGTGAACTCAGTTTTTTTATTCTTATATGTTGTTAAATTGTGCATTTTTTTGCTTTAAAAATGATTGAATTATGTTGTTCTTATCTTCCGGTTAAAGCTTTTATGCCTTTAGTAAATCTGCATGCAAGATTTGTAGAATTATCCACAATTTAAAAGTTGTTTAAGTGTGGCTAAGCTTAATCATTTTTCTCATGGAGGCCATATTTGTCTACATTTGAAACTCAGGAGAATAATGAATGTGTTGCCAATCTAGAGAAACTAAGCTGCGCAACAACAACGATAACGCCTTCTTTTATTATTGCGAATTAAATCCTGCTTAATACATTCTGAAATTTATTCAAGGAAATAAGTGTTTAAGATTTACTTCGTAATTTTTAATATAGGTATTTTGAGTTTTTAATGTATTTTTGCCTTGTCGCGAAGGGAGAACTGAATTAATTAAATGAGATTTACTGAATCGTCTGTGAAAAATTGTTTCTTTTATTTTCTTTTTTGCTTGTTTAATTTCTTTTATACATCGTTTTAGATTTGTTATATTATTTGAATAGAAATGTGGCAACGATTAGATAATTCTTCAGATGATATACATAATTTTTGTGCATTCTGAAATATAAAATGAATGAGATGTAAAGCTGTCAACTGAACCTAGCTCCTGAGTGTCGCTATGGTAAGCAAATGTAGTGAATTTTAAAGAGGGTATTTATTCTAGTGTGGCTTATGCTCTATCGACGAAGTAGATTTACTTCAATCCAATAAGTTTAAATGAAATGCAAAATGCGCATAATTTAGTATTCTGAACAAGGAAGTCATGTGGTGTGCACATCAGATTTTTTATTATAAAAAACCATAAAAAAGTATTATTTTATGAAGGTATAAACAGGTAATGAAGGCATTTTATGCTGTCAAAAAATCGTTAAAAATAAATCTATAAAAGTGAAAAAAAAATTCTTTTTTGTTAAAATCCGTTTAAAATCAATTGGCATCTTCTGAAAGTAAAATGTTCATATATTTCATTTATGTACATCTCCTGTCACTTTTGTCACTTCTATCATATTAAGAGACATTTTCCTTTAGAAAGTCCTCCACGAAGCCTTAGGCAGATAACCACCAAGGCAGATTTTAGGCAGATAACCACCATATCCACCATGTGTTTTTCTATATTTCAATAATTTAAACACACCCTCAGCGTTAAAACGTTCTTAGCGAAGACGCATACCACCACCAGTGAGGTAAATTCACTGAACACTGGTAGTTCGGTCAAGGGTTAGAATCCTGGCGAATGGGCCAGCTGCAAGGCGATTTTGTTGTATTCCTCATGGGCAACGCATATGCAAGTCAGTTTCTTTTATAAAGTCCTACCCGAACGCATCTCTTTCCTAGGCAGGTAGCCCTCGAGTTTGGTTTGGTTTATGTGTTTACGGCAAAACCCCGAAAGCTATCTGCCTAAGGGAAGGGATGCCTTTGTGGAAGACGTTCTAAGGGAAACAGGCTCGTATGCACTTTACACATAGGGAAAACCACGAAAACAGCCATGCAGCCAGCCCATTCACATGATTCGAACCTCGGGCCGAACTACCAGCGACTTCACCGCTCGTACGCTGGTGGGCTGATAGCCCTCGAGTGCTTCGCCGTAATCAGTTAAACCTAACCAACCTTAAAGAAGATATTCTCCTTAGGCAGATTACTTTACATGCTTTGCTTTAACTTAGTAAAACCAGTTTAATCCAATCAATGCAGTATGCCATCAGCAAAATTATTGAGTTCTAATACTTTTTATATTCTTAAGTAGTTTCACAGAACTCCTAAAAATAAGGATAAATAAGAAGTGGCAGAAAATATTCAAGCGAAATGAATTGTTTTGGAAGAGCTGAAATCAGATGTTTAGTTCTAATAATTATAGAAACAATGATAGAAATTATTAGCCTAACAATTTAGCTAGAGTTTTGCTACAAATATTGCAAAATCAGCCAAATTTTCCTTAGAAATACCTAATTAGGTATTGGAAGATTTAAATTTCCTTTAAATGAATATTTATTCAGTACATATTCTTTGAAAATAATTAAAAAATAAGCTCTGTATTAATTCAGCTCAGAAATGAAACTCAGTGGTAGACAATTAATTTTAATTTTATTCCCATTTTAAATACGAAGCCATTGCTATTTTTTTTTTAGCTAAGAATTTTCAAGGGCTTATTAAAATCGTTCCATTGTCAGATGCAAGGAAAACAGATGTTTTTCCCAGGCAGCATGCATTTGTATAATGCACGAGAAAAATACGTGCAATTTACGAATGGCCCTTAGTATAAAAAGCGTTACGTTTAACGTAAAAATATTATGAAAAGTTTCCAGAAAAAAATAGCAGATACTTACGTATATTTTTACGTTACAATATACGTAAGTTTTACGTAAGATGTATTATGCGAAAGATCGCGGTTATTCGTAACTTTTACGTATAATATACTTAAATTTCAGGGATTTACGTATATTTTTACTAAAAATTTACGTACATTTATCTCATATACGTAAATCTTCCCATTTTTTTACTTCGTATATTTTTGGCGAAAATTTACGTAAATTCGAGCAAACGTATACTTTACGCAGAAATTTACGTACATTTTCCCTATTTTCTTACAATGCATATTAGAAATAATTTTTTATGAATTCTAGGTGTATTTTCACAGGTTAATACCATATTTCTATCATTACATGCAGATAATATATACTCATTAAGAATATGAAAATGCCATTTTAATCACATTTGATTTTCATAGACAGATACATTTAGTTGTATAGTGATAAATTAGAAAATATGTACCGGACATAGCTAAAGTTTACAATGTTTAAAACACGCTATCTACACATTTTCCCCCCTGCATGTGCTGAAATTTTTCGCAATTTGTTAAATATGATAAGCTAAAATAAGAAACCAAAAAATTGTTCATTAAGTAAATCAGTTTTACAAAAATATATGAATTAATAATGTAGAATTTCATGTTAAAGGAATTACTGAAATGGAAAATTTAAATAATTTTAAAGTCCTTTAAAAATATAAATTTTTATTTAAAAATTTCATGAATGATCAAATAACTAAGCAAATTTCAAAAATAAATTACTTTTGCACGTTTTAAGTTGAGAAAAAGTAAAGTGGAATCATCTAACCTTTTTTTTTAGGATTACAATTTCCTACGTTCATAAAAATATACCTGTAGTTTTCTGAAGAAAAATGTTTGGTTACATTATTTACATTTCATAATTAATAGAAAATAAATAATTTCTTAGCTTATTAGATTTATTTTGGTCATATTCATAAACAAACGGTATTGATTCAAACAAATATACCATTACGATTTCAATAACTATGAAATTGTAATGGTATGTTTGATTCGTATCAATAAATATGAAATCGTAATGGTTCAATCACAAAATTGTAATGGTACGTTTGTTCGTATGAAATCATAATGGTACGTACGTTATTGAAAATCCCAAATCTATTTCTTTGATGGTCTGGCAAACTGGACTACAACTCATCAGGGCACTGACTCACCAGACTGTAATATTATTATTTTTTTTAATTTGCAAGGGAAAAAATGACAAAACTATCAGCAATTTCTTGATTTTATATAGGCATTTCTGCATATTTACAATTTCCATTTGCTATATCAAAATACTTGCTTTAATAAAATATAATTCAAATAATTTAAAGTATTTTAGATCAAATACGTTTTCAATGAATATTTTCATGCAGTTCCAATAATTGAAATAACCATAAAGTTTTTCACTTTTAATATTATGTTAGAGAAACCTAAAGCTCCAGAAAATAGTAATAAATCTATTAATTTATTTAAAATTTAAAGGAAAGCAAGCATTCTTACTTGAAGTTATTTTCTCTAATTATGGCATATCATTTGAAACAGAAAAAATCAAACAAACCAAACTAACAAAAATAGCAATGCATTCATGAAGGAAACTTTACATATTTCAGTAATTACAAGTGCATGAAAATTCAGTATAAAAAGAATGAACACAGATATGGAGCAAAAGTAGTGTTTTATCACATAAAATTTCATTTTTTAACAACACAATATCTCCGAATTAAAGATTATATATATTAAGGCAAATTTATAAAATTGAATTCAATTAAATTCAAAATTGAATTATTTTTAGGAAAAATACTGAACAAATAAAAAATGTGAATTTCATAAATAAATGAAAGTTACATGCTTTATTTTTTGGCATAAGGTAGATATTTTAAGGGTAATTAGCGTAAGCATTTTTCAGAATAGGTTTCTGAACAATTAATCATGTTAAAATTGTCTTTCGTTTTTCATTAGGTTATTTCCTGCTCAATTATAATATGTTTTAAGATAAATATTAAAATGCTTGAGTAAAATACAATATAACTATAAGAAAGTGAGAAACACACAAACAGTGAGAAACATACAAGTGCAAAACAGGAAGTTTTCAATTTTGTTGATGGTATTTTGTCATTAATAGTACCAAATGCTGAAAATGAATGATTCGGCATGCTCACAAAAGAACAATACATACACTGTTGGCCAACCAAATTGCAACACCAAGAAAGACAAGAGATATCACAACAAAATTTATTTAGTAGATAACATGTTGACCAAGTATGAAATGATTAAATTTATAGACTTCTGTGAAGTGTGGTTCCTTCCAGAATCAGCAGCCAGAGTAGCCGCCATTGTTGCAGATCACCGCTGCCACGCGCCTCAGCATTGATTCAAAGAGACTTTGGATGTGTTCTTGGGGTACAGCAGACCAAGCTGCTTCCACACATTGCCAAAGTTGATCTGGTGTGGTAGCCTGGGATGTAATCTGGGTCAATCGTTCAGCAACCATGGACCAGATGTTTTCTATCGGCGAAAGATCCGGAGAGCGAGTCGGCCAGGGAAGCAATTCAATCTGGCAATTGACGAAGAACACTTGGACAATGCATGCCACGTGTGGTCGTGCATTATCTTGTTGAAATATGGCTGTGGATAAGCCCTGAAGGTAAGGAAGGACAACTGGCTCCAAAACCTCGGAGATGTAGCTCTGGCTGTTTAAAGTACTGGCAATACGTACGAGAGAAGTGCGACAGTGATATCCAATACCGACCCATGCCATAATACCCGGTGCAGGACTAGTGTGGCGGTGCATAACGCAGCTGTTCAGCATCCTCTCTCCACGGTGTCTCCAGACTCGAATCCGACCATCGTGGTGTTGCAGACAGAAGCGTGACTCGTCAGTAAAGACAATTTCATTTCATTCTGCCGTCCACATCCTTCTTTCATCGCACCATTGGCGGCGGAGACGTCTGTGGTTCTGCGTCAAGGGTAGACGAAACAATGGACGTCTTGCGGACAGACCACTCTGCTGTGAACGGCGTCGAATGGTACGCGCAGACACTGGATGATGCGTTGCAAGCCGAATGTGCTGTACTATGATTCGTGATGTGACTGAGCGATCTGTCACTGCCATGCGCACAATGTTCCTATCATCACGTGAAGTGGTGCACTGAGGTAGATGCGATCGATCACGTCGGTCCGTCGTGCCACTCTGCATCCAAGGGTCATATATCCTCATTATAGTTGTTTGGTTTCGTCCAACACGATTACCGATTTTCCTGAAAAATAATACACACTCTCGGTAGGCCACTATCCTTCCTCTGTCGAACTCGGATACTTGATCAAACGATGATCGCTGTTTACTACGAGGCATAATTGATCTTTTTTTTTTGAAAAAAACCACAAGAAAAACACAATTGCCGAACTTGAAATCGTCGAAAACTGCAAGCCCTAAATAGCGCTTTGAAGGTGGCGTCACAGACGCGCTTATATTTCTAATCATTTGCATATCTCACTTCCGCTAATGCATGTTGTAAATTTCATGTTATTTGCATGCTTCCAGGCTGTTACATTTACGGTGGCCAGCAGTGTACTTTAGGAAAATCACATTTCCTTGAGTGAATCAATTCGTAAAGTTTTATATAGGTGAAGAAAGCATGAATACTAAACACTGAAAATATAAAATTTTCACTTACTTTCTTCAAATAATACTGTAATATCAGATCTGATATAGCAACCAATACATATTCTTTGCAGCAACGTCGATGTCGCCGCCGTTGCTGACTTGACAAATATTCCGCCACACAGCCATAAGTAGAATTTTCTGCTTTGCCATTGGTCAGTGAACAAGAATTACAACGTTTTTTTTCTTTATAATCAAACATATGAAGAAATCTTCTAAATTAGCATATGAAATAAATTTATTTTTGCATTGCATAAATTCCTATTCAAAGCACCTCTGTAGTAGAGTAATAATTCAATTTTTCTACGAAAATTAAAAATGTTTGTCTATGCATATGTTCAGTGTTTAATCGTAAAAGGGGTAATTCTGATTAGCTTAAAATTAACTAGGTAAATTTTAAGTTCATTTAACTGGAATTTTGTACTTATTCTAAAGATCTCCATGTTAGGAATGCCCTTAACTGTTTCAAAAAAATATAAAATATAATATTATTCATTTATATTATTTATTTATTTTTTCTCATATAAAAACTATTGAAATCACTATATCATTTTCCCGTATATATGAAATGAAAAAAAATATAGTCTCATGTGATTTTTATAATAATGACTAAAGGAACTGAAATTTATGCAAAGTATCAGGATTCAGCTTGCAATTTCGTAGAGTTATTATTATGATTATATAATAATATTAGTATATGGCATTAAAACTCATTAAAAAAACCTCTATTTTTGCACATACTTCTTTTTTTTTTGTTCGAAGGGGGGGGGGAACTGTAAAGTGAGAAATAAAACAACAGATACCTTGAATCCTAAATTTTTTTAATAGTTGTTTAGAATTCGCATAATATTCGTAAAAGTAGCGAATGAAAAGTACTATGTTGTCGACAGCTCCGCCCAGCTTGTATAGTGGTCAGGGGAGCCAGCTACGATACCAAAGGGCCTGGGTTCGAATCCCGGAGAAGGCATCGCTGTAATTGTCTGTCCCTTCATAGGAGGCAAAGGTGGCCGGCCTATTGAGTGCCTCCATAATAAAGAGACTACCAATTCTGACCTTAGTATAGATTAATGGGCTTAGTTACAAACTGTAACTAATCACAGTCTGCCATTGGAAAAAAAATGTTGTCGACAGTTTTTATCCGTATATTTCGTTTTGTATAATTTTCGTAAAAACAATGAGCGTAAAATGCGATAAAGCGTCGATAGCATCTTCAGTTTTTTTATTCGTAAAAATAACGCGCAAAAAAGTACCACACCCTTTTTTCACCAAAATTATGCGTATATTTTTGGGGGCAAGCTGCCCGGGTTAATGTCAGAATTTTTAAAGGTGGCTTCGTTTTCAGATCAAAACATCTTAAATCAATAAATTTAAGTCGTTGTTCATGTCATTTGAACAGAAGTTTGGGGAAACATACAAAGAATACGTTCCAAAAATTATGAATAACAAAAACCATCAAAACAAATAAGCCAATTATCAGTTTACTTTAAAGAGCAAAAGATTATACTGTATGATTTAAAATACGATGTATAATTTAAAATTACGCAAAATGGTTATCTTAGATTGGCGAAGATTTTGAAGAAAACTTTTAGTTTCGATGGTTATCTGACATAAAATAAAAATTTTTTCAACGGGGAAAAGAAAGTTTACAATGGTAGAAGGAGCTACAATTATTTTACATGGAAATCAGTAGACGGAATAAAATGAAAATAAGCATAGTGCCATCTCTTGAGGAAAATAATAAGATATTAGAAATTTGAAAGGTAGGGAATTTGGAAACTGGATTGGAATTAATGGCACTAAAATAAAGAAAATAAATTTTTGTCAAAATTAAAATTAAGGGGATTCAGTTCGTTAACTGAAGAAACTTCGAGGAAAATTTTCGCAGACCTCAAATCGTGATTAATTTTCCAATTTGATAATATATCGAAGGGAAGATATATTTGTTTCTTTTTTGTCCGAATAGCAGATTCGTGTTAACGTGAATATTTTTTCTATTTTGTCGCTCTCTTATTTACTGGCAAGATTTTTCTATAAATTTCCCCGATTCAATTCTTAAAAATATGAACTTTAAAATCGAACACCAAATTTTGCTTTCTAAAATTGCTTATCAGTCTATGGTTGACCGTTTTGCCTAATTTAAAATTTTTTATTTGAGCTTTTATTTTAAATTTTATTTTCACGTTGTTTTTCCCAGTTAGATGACGCAGAATTGAGATAGATTCACTAAAAATTTCTATACTGTTAAATTATAGAGAATCTGTATGTATGCATTGGAACATTGACATTGTATCTCTGTATGTTGCATTGGAACATCTACACTGGAACTATGACATTCGCCCTGCGAAAAAACGGCCGCACTGTTGTATGGATGCAACGCAATGCAAATCTGTATGTTGCATTGGAACATCTACATTGGAACTATGACATTCGCCCTGCGAAAAAACGGCCGCACTTAGAACCACCAAATTTTGAACACACGTAGTCTCCTTCACCAATATAAAGCAACATAATTGGTTATGCTATTCTCAGCCATAATTATTGCAGTATAAATATAAATAGAATAGAGCTGCGTAAGAGGAATATATAAGAGAACTATCATGGGCATTTGATGAAAAAAAAGCGATAGAATGTACTTAATTAAATGGAATTACGAGACTTAAAAAGCTGTATGTGTATATGTGTATGTGTCCAGAGGATGTTTACACACTTTTAGAATGATTTCGATAAAGAATTAAGAAAAAAGCAAATGTTTTGGAATAAAATATCTGTCAGGCAGCTTATTTGAAATGAGAATTATCATCTGCTACATTGGAACTTTTTCTTCTTCGAAAATCTTGCAAGTAAACAAACTGTGGATTGAAGGATATCGTTTTGCGCTTTTCCGAAGAGAAATTTTCCTATTCCATAGTTCAAAAATGTTGCGAAATGCATGGTATTAAAATTTCTAAGTACAAAATAAATAATATTTTTAATCGAAAAGGAAAAGGCCGTCAATCATTACTTTTACCTGTAACGAAGATTTTAAATGTATTCTAGAAAAGGGTATGTATTACTTTTAATGTCTGTAAAGTTAAACGCTGGTAACAAGAGAAAATACGTCGACACAGAAAGTCTTTCAAAATATCTGTAGCAACAATAAATGAAATAATAAACCAAGATTTACAACTTAAAAAACACAATATTGACCAGCTCTTTCGAGGCATGTGGCTCAACACAGGACCACTAGTGGAACCCTGTATGAAAACTTCTTGTGCACTTGTGTGTAAAATTAAGAGAATTTGTAGATTATGTCTATTTTTGTGAAAAGTGTTGAATCAAAGGTATTAAATAAACCGCCGAAAAATTATGCAAATATTCAGAGTCGAATACATACGCGTACATGTGCATGCCTGCGGAGCTATGATTTTGGAGGGGATATAAGCACACGAGGTGTTTTAAGCGATTTGTGGGCTCGTACCCCTTTTACGACATATGCCGTGTTTCTCGCAAGAGCTGATTAAATTTTATAGGGAATCAGGTAAATAGTCATAAACGTATGGATGAGGAAATGAGATGGAGAATTTTAGACAGATCGGAAGCAGGCTATTCACAATCGCAAGTAGCTACAGAACTCAATGTAAGGCTCAGTATCATCTGAAATTTGTGGAAACAGTTGGTTCCATATCGAAAAGACTTGGACAAAGTTCACCAAGATCCGAATGAAGATCGTTTATTTGGCACTTTCAGCATGGTGACGCAGGACAGTTAGAGCTTCACAGCTCTCGCATAAGCTGTATGCTGCCACTGAAATCCAAGTATCCCGGTCAGCAGTTATCCAAAGACTTTATGAAATAGGACTGCATGGCAGAAGATAGACCCGCTTTTTGCTTCCCGCTCACTGCATCACATAAGGAAATGCATTTATCACGGCACAGACAACATGTGCCTTGGACTTCAGTGAAGCACTCTGCGTGTTACAGATGAGTCGAGATTTAATCTGTACACTGAAAGTGTATCTGTATTTGGAAAGAGCGTGGAACATGGTACCATCCATTCCCCATCACGGAAAAGAATCATTATGTTGGTGGAGGTGTAATGGGTTTTGTAGCCATTATGTTGTAAGACCGCACACCCCTATATGTGTTTGACAAATGCCTCTGACTGCTGTGAGGTACATAAAGGAGATCTTAGAAACCCGTGTGCAACGTTTCAGAGGCGCAATTGGTTCGGGGTTTCGGGTAATTGACGGCAAACTTCGTACATATTTGGTCATGGTTAGTCATCAGCTGGTCGAAGATAAACTGGAAAATAAGGTTATTCGCTTCATGGATTCGCCAACTAATCTTAACCCCTACAAAGCATGTCTGGGACGCTCTTGGAGGGCAATTTCATCTTGTCATTGCCTCCAAAAACTATCCCGGAGTTGAAAATTGCTTTGTTGCAGTAGTAGGATAGACTACCTCCTGCCCAGTATGCCAACGTGCTGTGAGAGATGCCTGGCTGTATGAGTGGACCGTACTCCACATTAGACTCGTTTTTAATTCGATATCACAACGTAGATTTTGGAAAAAAATTGTGATTTTTACTGATAATCATGAGTACATAAAGTCACTTTTGAATGCACATGTCTTTCTGTGTTAAAAATGCATATCTACACTAAATTTCATTATAATCTGTGTTTTAGTTTTTCAGAAATTCGACGCAATTGGCAAATTCTTGTAATATTGAATACAATTGCATTTAAAAGGAAATAAATGGAAATATATTGTTTCATTGATGAAACATACTTTTACTAAGTGACAGAAACAAAAAAAAAAGGTCATTTTATTTTCGAAAAAGAAGAGAAAAAAATGCACACACCTAGTTCGGTCAACACAAAGAAAATTTAAGCAAGAGGCTTTTAACTGTCACGGGATTCTCATTCAGTAGGAATAAAATAATAACAAGAGGGAAAAACAAATGTTCAAATCAACTCGACGTACTCTCAAGAGAAAGTTTTACTTCCCATATTTACAGGAAAAATTCCATTTTTTTATACAAGTGTCTTTCAGAGAGCAAAACTTCACCAAGACAAAGCAACAAATCATACTTCAGAAAGTACCACTTGAAAAAAGAAACACTGATGCAGGTATTGCATCCATACATTTTCAAAGTATTCTTGCGAAATTCCTTGATATTTCACCTATTGACTATCATTCCTACGGTATCTTGAAAAGGGCTCTTTTTAGGCGCAGATCTACCATGATTGATAGACTGTGGAGAGTAGAAGAAGGGGAATGGAAATTAATATCCCTGGAAATTTTATGAAAGAGCTTCTATCATGGAAGTCACCATGTAGACTTTAGTCTAGAAAGAAGCCTATAAGACTGACCATTTAGAAAATACTCTTTGCATTTTAAACATTAATTAAAGGGCCCCAAAGTTATTCCAAAAAATGTGGGAACACTCTGT
>KK116405.1:12421-53944 GCA_000611955.2 Stegodyphus mimosarum | reverse complement strand
TGCATTTTTTTAAACTTCATTTTATATACTTATTTTTTATTTATTTATTATTAAAAAATTCTTTTGGTCTTAAAAAAATTCTTCATTAAATCAGTGCTTCAAGAGCTTTTTCACATCTCAGCATAAGTCTCACGTCTCGAATAAGTATATATAATTTTTCGCTAAGGGGGCAACCTCACAGGCATTAAAATTTCGCAACATACTGCGAAGGGACGTTTTTCTATTAACATGAACAATTTATTGTTACGAATTTCACATTTATTTGGCTATTTATTTAGAATTGTAATTAGATTTGCTTCATGTTGCCTTAGCAACGCAGACGATTTTTGAAGAGAAAGCTACGTCAAAAAAAATAAAATAAAATAACAATAAAAATAAAAGAACGCGTGCATTTAATGCTTAATAAATAAATATCTCGTAATTACTGTTGCCATCCAGAAAATTCTAGAAAAATCGTGTTTGTTCTACTGATAATTAAAAAGCTTATAAAAGCCGAGGTGAAACAGCTCATCTCAGTTGATGTTGTTGCTGTTATACTAGTAGCTGTAAAAAGCGAACTGCTGTTTGTTTACTTAATGCTGTATTGATTGTAGCAATTTCGCTGAGAGATAGAACTATTTTATCTGTTTTGAACTGAGTTTTTGCTAAACATTTGAGATATTGTGCGAATATCTGTGAAGAAATATTTCAGCATTTTAATTTATTTCTTGTGGAACGAATAAATTTTTGTTAATTTTTTACGACTTGTGCATTCAATATAACCCGTACGCACGTAACATTATTTTATTTCATCCTAGGGATTCAATTAGCGAGATCTTTGTTTCAAATATTTTTGCATTAAAATACATAAAAATTTCAGCTAGACATTCCTTTCAAATATGTTACTTAAGCATTCAAGTATGTCGATTAAGTAGGCCATTTTTTGCTACCAGTAATTTTCCTACAACTTAGGTGAATAATGAAAGTTTCTCCTAGTTTTAATTCTTCATTCAACTGATGAATTCTGAACAAAAATTCCCCTCTCGACAGCATATGAACTTCACGATGGCAGAAAAAATACTGAAGCTAAGTTCTTCATATCATCATATAAGATTTAAAAAAAAATACGCGATAGAAGTGCTTTACTTTGGAAACATTCACCATTTTTTATTATGTCATTAAGTGTTGACTTTAATTCTAGAACTAAAGTATTTGACATAAGTGCTTCTGTATGACTGAAGTTGTTATTTGAACGTCAGAGTTTTCAGACGGTACTTCTAACACCATGAGTCTGTCATTGCAGCCGTCTCAATAGTATATAAAATTACCCAATTTGCTCTTGAAATTTATTTGCATTGAAGCATTCATTGATGACTTTAAATATTCTTTTATAGTTGTTTGTGTCTGGTATTCATTGCAGAATAAACAATACTCTTTCTTAAGAGTAATTCGAACACGCTGACAGCAGTTGCTAAACATTCTAACTAACGTGTTTTCAATGCGCATGCTAACTGTATTATTTAAAAACGATATTTTTTCAATTTCTTTTACTTCATCGGTTCTAGGTACAATTTGGCAATCCACAGTGCTTTTGTACTTGAGTGTGAGGATGCCTGGTAGAAAGGTGTAGATGTGGTTTACTTACATGATCGCTTCATTTGAAAGTTTTTCTGCGAGTATGAGACTCTGAGGTGCAGAAGAATTATTGGAACAAAAGAAACTAAATTTCAGATAATCCTGTTTATATGATCTATAATTATGAGTCTTGAATTGAATTTGTTTTTACAGAATCCAGTCACATTAATGTGACCACCACGTACTTTCCATGTCAGAGTTAAATAACCAATCACAGAAGGCAGGTGGCAGCACAGTGCAGTTGAGCGTATATAAAGGGTGTGTGAGGGCTTCGGAAAACATTTCAATCGTTGGCGTAATGCAGAAACGAAGCGATTTATCCGACTTCCAAAAGGGCATGATCATTGGCTTTCGGGCCAAGGGTGGAAGCATTTCCGAAACGGCTGAGTTTGTGACCTGTTCGCGTGCCGCCGTGGTAAAAGTGTACCGTGCATGGCAAAATGGGACTGTCCAAAATCAGCGACGTGGCAAATGTGGTGCACCACGGGCCATAGATGACAGAGGCGAACGACGGTTGCGGAGATGCGTTCGGGCAGATAGACGGGCTACCGTTGAGCAACTGACCACCAAAATGAACCAAGGGGCTACCAAAAGTGTCTCCCAAAGTACTATTCAGCGAACATTGCTGCGTCTGGGCCTCCGAAGCAGACGCCTGGTTCGTGCACCTATGCTGACTGCTGTTCATCGACGGCGAAGGCTAGAATTTGCACGCCAGTACAGCAGCTGGACGTCCACTGAGTGGCGACAGGTTGCGTTTTCGGATGAATCGCGTTTTATGCTCCATCGGACAGATGGACGTTGGCGTATAAGGCGTGAAACCTCTGAAAGGAACCACCCTGCAACCATTGCCGGAACGGTCCAAGCTGGAGGCGGGAGCATTATGGTCTGGGGAATGTTTTCCTGGCATTCTCTAGGTTCACTGATCATTGTGGAAGGCACAATGGATCAATACAAGTACGCATCTGTCCTTGCGGACCATGTTCACCCCTACATGCGCATTGTTTTTCCTCAGGATGATGGCATCTTCCAGCAGGACAATGCGAGGTGCCATACAGCTGCCAGTGTACGTGCGTGGTTCGAAGAGCACCAGGATGAGTTTACCGTCCTCCCCTGGCCAGCAAACTCACCTGACTTAAACCCAATCGAGCATCTGTGGGACCATCTCGATCGAGTTGTTCGCGCCATGGATCCTCAACCGCGTAATCTAGCGCAGCTGGCCACGGCATTAGAGTCGGCATGGCTCAACATCCCAGAGAACACCTTCTGGGACCTATGTGACTCTCTTCCTGCACGTCTCGCAGCAGTCCGCTCTGCGAAAGGTGGTTATTCTGGCTTTTGACAGATGGTCACATTAATGTGACTGGACTGTGTAGTTCACTAATGGTCGCTAATTTAATAAATTTTTCTGATTTAAAAAATATTATTCATTATCATGGGTCATTAAAAATAAATTTAAGATAATTAAAGGATTTGCAGCATGCAAAAATAAACAAGCCAATGAATAGGAAAATACTAAACTTGGAGGATCTGCTCCGGAACTGATTCAAAGAAGCGATTCACTTTACTGAGCGAATTTACTCTGATTTCAGAAAATGGAATTGTAACTCTTTCACAGTTCACGAACAGCTCTTGTTGGAAGCGGGCCAGGAATAGAGATCGGCTGTTATTTCGTGAAATGATTCACTTTTCTGAGCGAGCGAATTCCTGATTGGCCCCCCCCTCCAATGACGGTTGGCTCGTTCTTTTAGTTTAAAAAGCCGCTGGTGTTTATTGCGTAGAAAGCAAAAGCAAGATTTTGCATGCACATATCTTTCATTTTTTATTTATTACGTTTATTCATTCAAAATGACCTTATCTAAAATTGGTAGATGATATGAGAAATAAGATACGTAGTATCATCTATTACTTTTTTTCCTTTTTGAAAACGTTTCGTTCTTCTATCTTTTGCTGCACGTTGCCGTTTCGTTCTGCTGCTCTTTGTCTCGATCGCTTTAATTTTTCCTTTTTCCAATTTATTATTAACTATTTTGGAGAAATAAAATAAAATAACAACAACCCCGCCCCGAACACACTGCCTGTTTACGCTCGACGTACCAGACGCCCTTACCACTCACACGGGGTCGCGCGTGAGAAATGAACTTTGGCATCCCCAAAATTTCGCTATTTTTGACGCGTTCTTATGCGTATACTCTTTGTCTAATTAAAAAAAATGTGTTTGCTAATGTGCTCTTTCGTTTATCTAATGATCTATTTAGATTGACAGTAACATCTGTAGTTTCGAAAATCTAACCATTCCGTTCAGACTTCAAAGAGCATCTTAATTTTTGCTTTCCCATCAGACCATTACGAAGGCGTTACGTTATACCTACGTTAAAAAATCTGATGTGTACACCACATGACTTCCTTGTACGGAATATTAAATTATACGCAACTTTCATTTCATTTAAACCTATTGGATTGAATTAAATCTACTTCGTCGATAGTGCATAAAGCACAATAGAATAAATGCACTCTTTAAAATTCTCTATATTTGTTTACTGTAGCGGCACTCTGGCACTAGGTTCACTTAACAGCGTTACAGCTCATTCATTTTGTAATTCAGAATGCACAAAAATTACGTATACCATCTGGAAAATTATTTAATCGTTGCCACATGTTCTATTCAAATACTGTGATAAATATAAAACGATGCATAAAAGGAAAAAAAAAACAGTTTTCACAGACGATTCACCATTTCTCATTGAATTACTTCGCGACAAGGCAAAAATACATAAAAACTCAAAATATGTGTGTTAAAAATTACGAAGTAAATATTAAACACTTATTTTCTCGAATAAATTCCAGAATGGATCAAGCATGATTTAATTCGCAATAATAAAAGAAGGCGTTATTTTTGTTGTTGCGAAGCTTAGTTTCTTTAGACTGGCAACTAATCCACTATTCTGCTAAGTTTCAAATGTAAACAAATATGGCTGCTATGGCCAAAATAATTATGCTTAACCGCACTTAAACAACTTTTAAATTGTTGATAATTCTGCAATTATAACATACAGGTTAACTAAAGGCATAAAAAACTACACCGAATGATAAGAACAACATAATTCAATCAATTTTAAAGCAAAAAACGCACAATTTACAAACATATAAGGATAAAAAATAACTCACTGAGCCGAGTAACAGAGTGAATGTATATATATTTATATGCTTTTAGTGCGGCCGATTGCAACCAAAATAAGAGGTGTACATCTACAGCAGTCCTAATCTAGCAGTTAACAAAATTTCAGCGTTCTGAGGCTACTTGTTTTTGAGTTATGAGAGATACATACATACATACATACATACGTATGCACAAACGCCACGAAAAAATCTCTTCAGAATCCATTTTAAATCAGTTTGATAATTTTTTTGGGAGAAAAAGAATCTTTTATTCTGTCCTTAAGTTCAGATATCACGGAAGAACATCGTTGAATTGCATTCGATAGCGGGCAAAATGGATATTTTCGTTGAAATATGATACCTGAAATTTTGGTACAAGGAAGTAAAAAGTTCGTACAAGGAAGTAAAAAGAGGGCATAAGGGCGCTGGAAGTGTGCCAACATCTGATTTTACGGGAGAAAATAATATTTATACTCCCGTGTTAAAAGTGAGTTTAATTTTTATCATTTCGTAATATTTTTTTTATTGTAGAATTTTACTTTTAGTTTTTCAGTAGAAAAGAGGTTTCGAGAATCTCTAAACTACAGTTTAAAGAATCATTTCTGGAAGTTTGTGTTTGAAAGAGTCGATTTTGGCGGTCCTTTAGCGCCGTCGATTCTTCTGGCTGTTCTCTTCAAACTCGCTAAACCCTCTCGATTGCACTGCTCGTTCAATTACTTCCACTCTGAGCTCAATCCTCTCTAATCGCTCTTGATTCACTCATCATTCCGGATCTTTTCATCAAGGTTATTGTTAGTAAGCGGCATGTCGTAAAAAAAAACCGATTCCTTTCAGTGAGGGAATCGTTCTGATCTGATCCAATAAAAAAAGGTTATGCTCATCTTTTAAAAATGCGAATCACACGAAACTAAAAATATTACATTGTAATCGATGATATCAAGTAGGCATTAAGCATCCAAAGTACTGTTATAAACTGTGCTAAATAAATAACTATTAAATGACAGAAAGCTGAGTTTACCAAGCTTAAGTTGTACAAATAATTATTTTGTAACTCAAAATCTCTACGTTCATCGTCCAAAAATATTTCAGAAACCTTTTGATTCCGAAAATACGTTACGAAAAAAAAAACGGCGAATTAAATAAAATGTCCACCTAGTGTCTATTTTGTCGTGCCAAGATACTTCCTTCTTGCATGACCGTTAAAGTTTCTTGCAAAATGGATGTGAAACATCAACGGTAACAGGAAAAAACACCAAATAATGACAATTCGAGTTATGCTCCGTAAGCTACCACTTATTAAATAAAAAAATAGGGAATAAGACGTTCTTTCTTAGACGTTTTACACAAATCATTTAGCAATGCAGAACACCCATTTGAACTCATTCTTAACGAAAACGATACGCTACTGAAACACTCGGCTGGTCCTTTCACAAATACAGACGCGGAGAAATGGTCTTCTAAGTGGCAGACGCAAAATATAGGAGGAATGATGCCTAGAACGGTCTGG
Source organism: Stegodyphus mimosarum (assembly GCA_000611955.2). Classification (NCBI taxonomy): domain Eukaryota; kingdom Metazoa; phylum Arthropoda; class Arachnida; order Araneae; family Eresidae; genus Stegodyphus; species Stegodyphus mimosarum. The sequence continues at coordinate 47,667 of KK116405.1, read as the reverse complement.
CTTGTTCCTTTCACACGCGAATAGGTCGAAAAGAGCAATAAAACGAAAAGGGAGCTACTCTTCAACTCAGCCCTCCGATACCGTAAAGACTCTACGGCTAAATTTTTCGCGGCAGGGTGTTGTGGCATGGCACAACATTTGGAATGTATTGCGTTACATAACTCAAGAATATGGCACCAAACCGTGAAGAAACTGTCGCAAGAAATGTAATATTTCTTTTTTATTTTTACTCCCATATTTATTCTGTTTTGCAGTGTCATTTTGTTAGTTTGATTTTTACTCTATAGTATTATTTTCTTGCTTTTCCGGAAAGAATATGAATATATATAATGATATTTACCAATTTTCTTTCATATATGTATAAGTACACATTTGTATTAGGCTTTTAAATTAATGTTTTTCTCCCGTTGATTGTCTATAATACATCTCACGAGTTCTCCGAGTCCGCTAACAGAAGAGTCAATTTGGAAATAGTACTTATATTTTTCAGTGACTTATGAAAAGGCTTCTCTTTTCCCTAGTAGAATAATTATGTACATAACCTCTAGAGGGTAATAGCGTTTAACGTTTCTATTAAGGAAAATTTGAAAATATATAGCCTTCGCGTTCTCCCGTAAGTGTTCTCGTAGTGCAAAAGGCTTAATATGTCCGGCTAGTAGTTGGAAGAATCCCAGCGAGTGCATGTTTGATATTTTTATATTTCCTCTTATAAAAATATAATGGTCTCTTCAAAATGAGTTACTAAATTGAATAAAGGCATTATATCTGTTCTTGATTGTGAATAATATTTACTACTTCTTAACTTCATCTAGTCGAACTTCTTTTAATTTTTTAGAATTTTTAACGTACGTGCTGCTCTCATTACTCAAATATGTAGGGGCACGATAGCGTAAAGTTTTTATAACATTTAGTTTTTATAACATTTTATGTAACTAAGGTTTGTAAAGTTCATTAAGCAATTGCTATCGGAACAAAAGAAGTGAAAAATGTGCACTACCCACACTAGGATACAAACTCTAAACCTTCCGTTTACTAGTCGATTGTGAATTATAGTTACGCCATTTACACAGCACAGTTTAAGGTTAATAAGTTTTGCCAATGAATTGGTTGCTATTCACTTAAGGAAAGAGATATCTTCATGGAGGCAATTCTAGAAGAAACTAGGCCATATTCATATTACGCATGGGAAAAATCACCCATGTAAAGCATCCCGTTTGCCGGAATTCGAAAACTATTACAAATTATCAGTGTTTAATGATCTTAATACTCGGTTGCTTACGGGCCTAAATATGCTTTCCGAAACACTCATTTAGTAGCAATCCGCAATTACCATCTCACCAGAGGCATAACGGTTAAACCACTGAACCCTGAGGGGTAATGGAACCAGAGGCTAATGGTTATTCGATCTAGGTTCAAATTTATGCGAACAGAGTGGTTGCATGGAATTTTTAGTGGGTTTAAACATGTGAAACGCTAATGCGAACTAGCTTACATCATAAATTCCTCCGCGAAAGCATTTCTACCCCCAACCTTTGGACATTTGCAATATAAGTAATTCTTTCTTCCCAAATACGTGCGATATCTGCTTGAGAGCTAACAAACCACCGACGGGTTAAGCAGATAGCTTTCACCTGCTTTGCCATATAATCCAATCCACTCCCCATTTAATCTTAATAAGTGCAGAAAAGAAACGGTTAAAAATAAAATTTCTTCTGCTTTGTTAGGAATACGTAAGATTTTAGAAATATATGTACTGTGCACATTTTTATGTAAGTGTGCATTGCGAAAAAAAAGGGGGCGAGAGTTCTATATCTCCCGTTTTACTGGGCCGATTGACGAAATTCAATTTGCGTTTTTCATGTCGCGAAAGCGCGTCTTAAAATATGCATTAGATTTATATAGAACATTGTTCAAATTTAAGTATTTTGACATAAAATCGGGCATTTTCTGAAATAAAAGAACAAGAAACTTCAAGAAAAAAAATTTTTAGTAGTATTTTAATTAAATTTTTTTCTTTTCATAATTCATGGTTTTAAATTGAGTTTCTGTTCCTTGGAGATGATATATACGGAACGTTTTCTTATTATAAATTATTTTATATATAGAGATATATAGATGCACTCGCGCACATATATATATAGCCACAGAAATATGATCCCCTTATACCTTTTCAGAACACCTGTGCGTGCGGTTCCGTGGTGTAGTGGTTATCACGTCTGCTTTACACGCAGAAGGTCCCCAGTTCGATCCCGGGCGGAACCAGTAAAGGCTGTTTAATTTTTTGATGCATCCTAAAAGACGGAAAGCAAACTGGCTTTGTATGTCTAGTATTTTTTTTGGGGGGGGGATGGATACTTAGTTTTATAATTTGGATTTCAAAACTGATATGAATGATAACGAAACGTGTATGTTAATTATTATATCAAACAACATTACTATTTACGCTCCAGATTGCTGCGTTAATTGCCTTTCAACGTTAATTATAAATTTTTTCGGTTGAGTTTTTATTCTTTTTAAAGGTATGTAATTGTGTTAGTTTTCGAAAAATGTATACACGCTTTTTTTTTTTTTCGCTTTCCCTTCCCTTCCCTATTTTAAACCAGCGTCAGTTCAGTCGCAGACTGAATTGTTCGTAGAATCTGCTTGCCGGCTTTAGTAGCTCGGTAATAACAGCAGCCTGGTTATAAAGATTAGAAGATCCTGGATTCAAATAAAAGCCAAATCGTTTCATTTTTTTGTTTAGTTTCTTCAAAATGCTATACGACTGCATTTATTTAAGTTGTTTTAATATTAGTCCAAAGTGGCTTTATCCCTGAAGGACTATTCGTTCTGCGATTTTGCGTCGGAAACATTAAATGTCGGTTCACTTTTCAAACTGTTGCCACCAAATATTGCAGCCCTGTATTATATTTAAAGAAATTAAATAATGAAGAATGTGCATAAATGTATGTATGTTTCTCGCATTGTGATAAAATGACGATACCTAAAGCCATCTAATTTTAAATGGCATAGTCCTGCTGCGAATATGGGCATCTGGAAGCCCAAATTTGAAATTTGGAATTCGTTTTATTATGGATTTCATATTTTGTAAAACTTTTATGAATTTTTCATTAACAAACTCAAGGATTTCAAAGCGAGCAATGGCACCGTTGTACAGAAATTTTTTTTTTATCTCCAGCGCGTGAAAAAAGACTGTATAGGAAATTCTTCTTTAACTGAATTTTGTGGTTTAAGTGCAAAGAACATGATATTTAATAAATAAAGGTAAGACACAAAATGTTAAAAAAACGCCCCTTTGGTCGTAATTTAAAATCAGAAGCGTTTCAGATTTTCTTTTTTTTTAATTTTTTCTTTTTTTTTGGCATTTTGAGATAATCTACTTTTGCTTAATATCATTTTTCTGATAGCTTATCCATATCAGTGTCAGAACTTTCTATTGGTTTGCATTGGTTTATATTGACTTTCATCGGTTTTCTTACTGGTATCAATATAATAGAAATAGATGCCAAATAAATCTTCTGTTGGCTTATATGGGTTTATTCAAATTTTCTAACTGACGTCAATAGACTTCTTCTAAACAATGAAATTAATACTGGTGTCAGTAAACCAAAATTCATTGGCATTCTTGTTGTCTACGGATTATTTTAAATTATTTATTTATTTAATTTTATTTCGTTTATTTGGACACTGTTGAAAATAAAGTTATTTCTGTTTTGTAACTAACAGAAAGCTTTAAAGTTAAAAAACATATAGTCAACCCTCTCGTCTCCACCTCTTCTCTAAGACGATCAGCATTTCTAAGAATGAAAATATGATCTCTTTAAGACCATCAGAGTAACCTGGAAACGCAGGTGGTCGTTTTGGAGAGGGTTTTTACTATATGTGCTCATTTATTTGATTTTTTAAAAACTTTTGTGAGGAACAGTAACACTAATCATTTAAATTATGAGAATTTAAATGGACATCAAATTTGAACATCACCTCTACAAGACGACCATCATTTCAGATTTGATGATTTCTGTTCTGAAAAAGCTGTTCACGTATAAATGTATTCTCAAACGAAGAGATTATTCTTACTGAAAGAATGCGTAACTGAGATGAATTATTTTTGGCAATTTGAATTTTGTTGCAACCACATTCATCGATGGTTTCTTAGGGCGGTGGTCGCTTCGAGACGGTTCACACTACTATCAAAAGGTCGAATAATTAATAATTGAACCTGTGCATATTCCATATACATAAATTTTCTATTTGTTCTTAAATGGCCCATTTCTGCGTTGAAGGGGGAAAAAACCCATTCTATTCTACAGAACTCTTCTTCGGTCTCGAAGGTAAACTATGAAAAACAACTTTTTCTAATAATCTAAAAATCTACAAATAGTAACATAATTATATATAATGATAGCATTAATAATATAACAAAATAAGTTCTGATTTTGATTTTAGAACGAGATTATTTTGCACTGCGTCAGAATTATTAAGGTTATTTAGGTTATTCGAGTATGAAAAATAATCTAAAAAGTCAAATAAATATTTTAAATATAAGTAGAAAAATCTGAAATTCACAGATATATGCCACATTCACCGAAAAAAACCATGAAATCACAAAAAATCTCCTAAAATTTGCGGAAAATTTACAGAAATTTCGCACTTCAATGAAGCTACTATATTAGTTGCGGTGATTTCGTAAATTTCTTCGATCACGCTTCATGTTTATCAAAAAAAGTGAATAGCTTTTTCTACGTCCTTGATGATTTATGAAACTAACTGAAATAAGAGCCGTATTCCTATGTGTCATAGAATCTTTATTCAATTTTAGAACTACAACATTCATGATTAATTTTTTAATTTTATAGATAAAGATTTTGATTCATAAATGGTTAAAAATATTATCGGAAAAGTCAGGAGAATTAAAAAATTAAATGAAAATAAATCAATAAAAAGCTTAAATCTGTTTTTAATGCTTTTCTGACGATTAGCTTACGTGGTTCCGTGATGTAGTGGTTATCACGTCTGCCTTCCACGTAGAAGGTCACCGGTTCGACCCCGGCCAGAACCAAGATTAAGCTCACTTTGCTTTTGACGTGCATTCTATTTTTGCATTTATTGTGTTACCGTGCTTGCGCTTTTACTTGTTCATATAATTCCAGTGAATATCTAGTTATTAATGTCAAGCATTGCGATCTAAAATTATCTACTTTTTTATATGTACCCAAAAAATGAAAGGTGAATTGGAATCTTAAATAATTTTAACCATTATAATAATTAGTAATTAGTTACATTTTTTATATTTAGTTATTTATTTTACTTCACACTGTGGATTTAAATACCAACATAAATGAATAATCAAACGGATACTAATTCGTAATTATTATAATAAATAATATTATTATTTAGGAGGATACATATAGCTCTTTCCTTGCACATACGTTTTAAAGTTGTATAAGAAAGTTTTTGTTCCTAGACGAAGAGCGATCTGTGTCAGCCTCCCATTGAAATGTAGTTCCTCTTCCTCCCATTTGAAGCACTGATTCTCAACATATTTCTCATTACTGTGCACTTTTAATTATTGAAAAATTTCGTGGCACGCTAACAATAAGATATATATATATATATATATATATATAAAGAAGAAAGTCTGTGTGTTCGTGATAAACACAGTCACTACTATAGTCGCCAAACGTTTGGCAATTCTTTCCTGGGTTCAGGGAAAAGTCGACGTCCACTTCCCCCCCCCCATGTGATTCCATTTCCGTTGAGACGTTGCAAGACGTGATGTCAAATTTCATTGATCGTTTACGCCACCTCATTGTTTCGAACGGTGAACGTTTTGAAAAAATTGTATTTTGATTGCAAAGGCTGCTTCATTTTATTTTTTTTATTTACTTATTTATTTATTTTTTTTTTAAGACTCCTTTCAAAGAAAGAGTTTTCAGCGCAGAGCGCCATCTGTTAACAATTTTCGTAACTAAATTTTCTAATTTTTTGTACACCATTTTTACAGTTTTGCTAATAAACGTACAGTTTACCGCATAATTCTATCAATCTTTGTTGTAGAGATATTTAATTTTGAAATCAGGACTTATTCGCTGATCACCCTGTATATGTCATAATTCCGCAAGCATAGAAGAGGAATTAGCTTGCAGTCATCGTTGCTGAGGGTGAAAGCTTACAGATGAAGATAGCAAAACATAAACTTGACGGATTTCCAGTCTTTATTTCCACGCATATAAAATCATCTCAGTAGATATTTATCCAATCATAATGAAATCCGAGGCATTTCTATGATTCAATCGGAATGAAATATGGTAGATTGCTACGCACAGTGCGGAAAAAAAAGGGACAGGGTTATATCTCCCGTTCTATTGGGCCGATAGACGAAATTTAACTTGCGTTTTTCATGTCTCGAAAGCGCGACTTAGGGTATGTATTAGATTATACATAGCATTGTTGTAATATAAGTATTTTGACACAAAACCGGACTTTTTCTGAAATGACATGCCAATTTTTCCCTATATTTCGATCCTACGACTCAAATTTTGCCAAACTGCCAAGTTTTGTAAAAATAACACGAGCAGTTTTTAAAAAATTAGCGCTCAAAATTTTATCTCCTCAGTGTTAATTGAATTTGGTATATATTTATTAATATCACTTTTTTATTAAACGTATTTGATTATTCCTTTCATATTTCGAAGTTTAGGTTCATTCCAAATAAAATTCCGCCAATTTTTTAAGATTGATTTTTAAAATTTGCATTTAAAAATAATTTTATTAAATTTTTCGAAAAAAATTTGAATTTTAACCTATAAAATCTTTGCCATCATCTTCAAGTAGATGAAATTTTTAAGCATACCTGCAAAAATTTAGAGTTTTTTATTCAAAATTTTCTAAGATATACAAAATTTACATTTTGGCGCGTTTTGAAATTTGGCGTATTTATTATAGGCAATAATAACGAAAATGTGGTTTACGAACTCTGTTAAAATTATTTGAAAGTATGAACAATAACTTTTTTTCCGCTCGTGGACAACGAAAAAAGGAAAGAAAAATAGGTTGCTATAAATTAATAAGTTCGCCAAGTGAATTATTCTTGGCGCAACTGAAAAAAATCCGCCAAGATAAATTTTAAAATTTCTCCATAAATTTCTCAACAAAAGTTACAAAATTTAATATCTAGGCATAATTTGAGTCGTAGATCGAAATATGGAAAACAAAATTGGTATGTTATTTATTCCAGAAAAAGTCCGATTTTGTGTTAAAATACCTATGTTAGGAAATGCGATATATAAATCTAATACATATCCTAAGTCGCGCTTTCTAGACATGAAAAACGCAATTCGAATTTCGTCAATCGGCCCAGTAGAACGGGAGATATAAAACTACCCCCTTTTTTTTTCATATGAATGAGAGTAATCCAGACGTGTAAAAAGTAAATACTTGGAACTCGTGCCAAACGACCAGAATTCAGTTGTATTTTCCGTTCCGCTATGGGTGGATCTTTTGCATTATTGAAATCTCAAGGAAATACTTATACACTCACGTTTGTGAAAATTGCAACACCAAGAACGAATCGTCATAATTGAATGCAATTTAATAAACAGTTGAGTGGTAGTGGTACAAATAAATGATTAAATGTTCAAAGCAAACAAACAAGAACAAGAGATCAGAATCAGTATTTTGTGTGGCCACCACGCGCCGCAATAAGTGCTGCTACACGACGTGGCATGGAGTCAAACAAAGTTTGAATGTCTGACTGAGGAAGAGCATTCCATATCGTTTGTACGCGTACCCAAAGTTCGTCTGCAGACGCAACAGGACGAGGATCACGAGCAAGACGCCGACCAATGACATCCCACACATGTTCAATTGGCGACATATCCGGGGAACACGCAGGCCAAGGAAGAAGCTGTACCTGCTGCGCTGCAAAGAAGGATTTAACAATCCGAGCAGTATGAGGGCGGGCATTGTCCTGTTGAAATACAGCGCCTGGCAAGCTTTGAAGGAAGGGAACAGCTTCGGGCTGTAGAACTTCACGGATATACCGGTTGCTGTTCAGATTGCCCACAATTCGTAGCAATTGAGATCGTCTATGATATGCTATGGCGCCCCAGACCATAACTCCGGGTGTTCGTCCACTGTGGCGTTCGATAATGCACTCCGGAAGGTGGCGTTCACCGGCATAGCGTCTGACACGAATGCGGCCATCATGGTACCACAAATTAAAGCGGGATTCGTCAGAAAACACGACATGCTGCCAATCAGCACGCCAGTCTCTATGCTGATTGGCCCATTGTAGCCGCAGGCGGCGATGGTCGTGCGTTAGGGGGATCCTGTATAAAGGAGTCCGTGCGCGCAGTCCACACTGCAGCAGACGTCTACGAATTGATGAAGCACACAATGAAACACCTGTAGCTATTGACCACAGTGCTGCCAATTGTCTAGAGGAAGCTGTACGGTCCGTCCGCGCCATGCGGACCAGGTGTCTATCATCGCGAGCTGACGTCACATTTCGGGGTCCACTCCCGGATTTCCGAGTTGTCCGACACTCGTCCGTCCACTGCTTCCAAACGCGCATCACTGTGCTGCTGTTACGCTGCACACGAGAGGCTACTGCACGATACGACAATCCAGCTTCACGAAGGCCGATGATTCTCCCTCGTTCAAACTCTGTAAGTTGTTCAAATCTCGCTCTCTTTCGTCGACGAGGCATAAGTACAGATTGAGTTAACGTTTACCACTAGCAGATAACCACCGATAACCATACACGCCTCGCTACAGCCGTCTATTTATTCGGATCCATCAGCCGTTCAGAGGGCGCTGCTCAGCATACGCATGCGCTACGGATTTGCAATTCTAATCATTTGCATATCATGCGCTACTTTGCATTTCCTGAAAATTTCAGCTCACTCGCGTAAGTCCTTCATGGTGTTGCAATTTTCACAAACGTGAGTGTATTATTGAATTAATCAACTTATTGAAACGAACGAAGTGCCAAGGTTGCCAGTTCTGGTTGGTATAAAACACTTTTGATATATTCCGATAAGCAGGACGACATATGAAATCTTCGTAATAAATTTGGGAGTAAATTTCAAAAATGACATTGAAACTTACTATTAAAATTCTCCCTCAGACAGGAATAATCTTTAGATTACGCTCCATTTTCAATTATTTTCGGCTCTTTTAATATTGTCACGCGCAAAATATCTCTTGTTGTCTCCATACCCCACTCCGTCGTCAACAGAATGAACACTGCGTCTGGTGCAATCACTTTATTTCACTGGAAAAGACACTTCCAATTGTGTGAACGGCCTATTCTATGCGCTTCAAAAAGGCTTCGGATAAAAGGCTTTTATTAAGAATTCCTGACAGTTTGAAAGTTCTGAAAGATGGTGTTAAAACATAGTTTGTGTTTGCTTTTAAAAGCCACTGCTAGTTAGTATAGTGAGCAATTTTTCAGAGACAATTTCAATTCATTCCGAAAAGAGCTCGTATTGAGAATTTGGAAGTTCTTTTGGGCAGGCATTATAGTTAAAACATCTGCCGTCGAAACTGTTAGAATAGGAAACTTCCAATTCAGCCAAAATAAAAATGGCGCATTTGTAGGAAATTCGAGAAAAATTGTTTAAGCGATAAGAGTAACGAAACTTTTATTGCGTTTTCCGTAAATTTAAACTTCTCTTTGTCTACAGTATTTAAAACAATATATAGTGTTTAGATAATTAGTAATTCTATCCCTGTCGATGCCCGATATGCTTTTGCATATTGCTGTGCGTAAATTTAAACGAAGTATCTTCTTCTTGGAAAATATTAAAGTGACTACTGAAGAAGTAGCGTCGTTTAAGAAAAACAAATCTCACTACGAGGATATATCGCACTGGCAATATTAGAAGATTTTGAAATGTGGCATCGTCCTCTTCGCCAACAAGACAGTTGTTGCTATTTCCTCGCCATCATTTGGCCAAACTGATACTGATATGCCAATTGGAAGTTGATATGGTACGGCAAATTTTGAAGCACGTATCTTACAGAAAATAAATATTATTGACTGTTCATCGAATAGGGAAATTTAAATAGTAATTATTGCATTCCGTCGTGCGTCCTTTCGTGGTGTAAATGATTAGCACATATAGCGAGCAAATTCGAAGATTCGTCTTTCGAATCACGTCGAGGATACAGTTGGTTTTTTATGTGGCTTGGCTTTAAATAAACTAACGGTTTTCTACGGAATCGCTTGGACTAAAACATAGCAGGCACTAATTCGTCAGCACTTGGATTTTGTCTATAGGCTGTCATGTCTCTCCCCTCACTTCCGAGGTAGGAAGAATGGAGGCCCATCACTTTGAAGTACTAAATGTCACTAGAGGCCTAAATGCTTTCTGCTATTAAGCCTGGTATCACCAGTGGTCGAGCGGTAAAGTAGCAGAACACCGGTAGTTCGGCCAAAGGTTCGAACTTCACGAACGGGCGGGTTGCATGGGCGTTTTCGTGATTTTTTCCATATGTAACGTGTATACGAGCCAATTTCTCTTAGAACATCTTCCGCGAAGGCGTCCCTTCCCTTAGGCAGATAGCCCTCGAGGCTTTTCCGTAATCACATAAACCCAACCAAACTATTAAGGCTAATATAATAAGTAAAATAAAAAACGGCTACATGGCAGATGTGCGGACCAGATAATATGCATATAGGCATCTATTTTATCGTAAAAATATTATCTTGAAATACATTAGCGTGAAATAAGTCTAACCTTTTTCCCACTGGCAGCCTACTTAGGGATTTACTACTATATTCTGGAGCTCTCTTTCTGAGATATTTTCACTTCGCCATATTTCATAGTAAGTGAAATATCTTCTCTTCAATCTAAATCATTTGCTCTGGGTTACCACAGCATTACAGACATGTTCCGTGGTGTTCAGCGTTTAAATCAAGGCATATGAAGACTGTAATAGAGGTCGTATTACTCAATAACCAGCTCATCGATTAAGTTTTGTTTGGTGCATTAATTGAACTAGGGACATAGAGTTATCTATGCTATTCTCATTGCCTTTATTGAAAAGACATCCAAAAAATCAAGAAATAATTTAGCAAGATTGAACCACGAACAATCCATAATATGACGATATTCCACGTCATTTCACGCTGAAGTAAAACATTCAAAATAACTTTATCATAACACATTCCTCAAATCCGTGTATGACCAATAAATTTCCAGTTGGTGATATGCGGTACGAAAAATTTTGTACGAATGCTGTTGCATAGTAAATGCAATTTTTCGACGGAAATGTTCCCACAGTGGGCGATTTGCTCGATTTTAATTAGCCTTCCAGATCGAATAATTGCATGCAAGATACTCCACAATGATACTACTTATGAAGGGGGTAATTCAAGATACCAAAATAACAACACTAGACGGACCAGTTCATAATTATACAGGAGTTAATTAGGCCTTGTTAGCTTAGTGTTTCCTGTGCCTGTTTGTAATGGCATATGAATTTGAGTAGAGATGCTTGTCCTCGATGTTAATCTGCGTGCGTTCATACTCATAGATCCCTGCGATTTTTGTGATAGAAGGAAAAGTAAAGTTCATTTTTGTTGAAGAAACTTGCATCTGAGAGCATCGGTATGTTTCAGTAAGCATTTAGAGACGATACTTTTAGTAAATCACAAATAGTTTTACACATTAAGAAATGGCGACACGTCAAATGAAGATCGCTACTGGTGCGGCATGTTATTCATGATGATCACCGAAAGACCATTCGCAAGATTCCTAGCGAAACAGTCTCTGTTCGATAATTCTTACGGAAGAAACATGGTGCTTGCATTTCTCTCCTGCTATTCACCGAATCTTCTTCGTGCTCAGGGCAATTTTTTCTGTATCCACCGCTAAGGAAAAGCTCTCAAAAAACTATTCAGTAAATGTAAAAAAAGGAAGTCAATGATATGGATGAGGCGTTAGAAAATACGTCGCAGGCCTCGAATAACAATCCATGTCAGGAATTTCAGAATTGTTCCATGTTTCCGACAGCAGGCAAAACACGGAGAAAAATATATGAGCAGTGCTAGTGAAAAAATTTCGAAGGAGATTAAAATATGTCAATGTAAAGTGTAATAAAATTGTTTGATAATAATTCCTCTTATTTTGGGATACCACTTCGAATATTATGCCAAGAAAATCCAAAAGCGCGAAAAATTACTACTGGCTATTTACAAGGAATTGTTTCCTTCCTCTCTGCGTGCTTTCGAAGTGTAATTGTAACTCCAACTAACAGTTGGAAGGTCCGGAGTTCGAAAATCGGAGATCTTCGCTGATTTTCCTGTTTCCTGGCTTTCAAAAGTTCTAAATAGCTTTGTAATAGGAGCTTAAACGTTTTATACGGTAATTTGGCATCATTTGAATTTAGCGGTTGGGTTCTACGCGTCCCATTCGATCTTTAAATGTAGAAGAAATAAGAAATTTTCTCCTTCATCACCACTTGCCTTTATGGTGTAATTGAAGGCACATCCAAGTAGCAGTCGGATGGTTCAGAGATCGAACGCCGGCGAGGGTATTACAAATTTCTCAAATTTTCTACTTCAGTGAAAAAATATTTAATAACTCTGCATACTGACTGTTAAACACAGCGCAACTGTTGAACTATAAAATTGCTGTGGGTAATAATTTCGAAACATCTTGACCTGAAGGATTGGATTTGACTTTTCTCTGCTTATTTAGTTCATTTCAGTTAATGATGCATAGGGACACCCGGTTTTTATTGGTGGTGAACATGTATTGCCCCATATCCGCCATTAACTAGGTTATTTTTTTTACATTGTTCATATTACGCTACACAATTTAAACACATAAATTTTGAAACATCTGAAAGAGAAAGGAAAAATTAAATACAATTACATTAAAAATTAAGTCCATACTTCATAGAGTACATAATGTTCAACCAAATCTAACATGAAACAAAAAGTTATCACGTTTTAATTAAGCCTTTACACTTATAAGATTTATTTTAATTTAATTAGCAGTTGTTTTGTATTGGCAAATCTGTACTATCAATTCTCCCTTTCTGTTTTCCCGCCAGAACGCAAATTAGTTCGGGTGTTTAAGTGAGGGTTTCAGATTGCTTAGACAGAGCGTGTTCTGCCTGCTGAAGGCCACGTTACTAGTTTGCTACTGTAAGATTAAGAGATTCTGTTTTCGGTATTGCTTTATTCTTGCCAGTAGTGCTTTCACACCGGTGTAAGCTTAAAAGACAGCTTCTGCTGTTAATTTACACTGCGTAGCCTTCGGCTGTTTGATATTTATATTTAGTTTTAAATTTTAAATTCTGTTTTGGTACTCGCCGGGTTTGTAAGCAGAAGATGCACTTTCTGTTTAACGTATTCAGTTTTAAATAAAGGAGTCATTTATGTCCCTCCCACGTCTCTGTACTATGTTGCGAATAAAAAATTTGCGTGTTTTCTATTAATTTTTAATTTTAACTTGCATACTCAACCTCTCTTGGAGCCATGACAAATTTAAATACAAATTCTCATGAAAATATCTAGAATTCATGAAATCAATGCAAAGAGACTGGTGTTGAAACAAAAATAATTAATACCTGAAACTAGAATAAATTTTAATAAATCTTCAATACAATTCGTAATTATCGCTGAACCATACTTAAGTAGTCTGAAACAATTTTTTATTCTTTAAATATTTCCAAATCTTACCAAAATCTTAATGAAACAATTTACAATTTCTATTAATTTTAGAAGGTTACTCAAGCATTTAAACTCACACTACATATACAAATATTTTAAATCAACTTTCGTTAAAGTGAAAGACGAAGCTTTTTTCCTAATAATCAATTACACAAAATCGGTGGAGAAAGGATTCCAGTCCAGATTTTGTCTTCCTATTCGTCTGCGAAACGCACGTAAAAGAAGTTCAAAAAGTTTCCTTCATCAATGCCACATCAATTTGTCAATTCACCTGCTGGAGAAAACTTCCTCATGGATACAGACCTTCTGCATGCAAGGAGGTCCAACTTAACATGAATGTCCACCGACATTTCGATGATGTTCTCAACAAAGATAAGGGCGAGCCGCAGAAATCTGTAGGTGAAAGCCCACCGACTTTTCAATGATGTTCTCACTGAAATAAGTGCAAGTGGCAGTAATCTGCAGGTGAATGACGTTTTTCTCCTAATATTTTTATCAGTAATCTGGAACTACAGCGCGAGCTTTAAATCACATTTTTCCTCAAGGAAAAACCATCCGTGAGAATTCGACATAGCCGCAGGCCTCCAAACGATTCGCCGACGACGATACGATGGGAGCGGGCCAATTCTCACCCCGAAAATTCGCCTGTAACCGCAGTCGTACCAACGGATGCCCGGGGGGGGGGCGCGCCGCCGGGCTGTTTGTCTCTCTCTCTCCTCAAAAAAGACTCGACACTAAGACAAATATTCAAGAATCCTCTCTCGCAACGTGAGCGACCAAATTTAAAACCTCGCGCCGCTCAAAAATTGCACCGCCTCTATAATTACTATTGGTTCAAAAACAAAATCCATAAAATTAAAATTCACCAATGCTATACAAAACAGTAACCCTCTCTAACCACTAGAAACAGACCAATAAATACCCAACAAAATTCTAAGAAAATCAGTCCTATCTTTTCAAAATGACAAGCCTCTATTTTTCAAGCTCAAAAACAAGGGATGTTTACACCGTAAATCGGTTAACGTAACGACTCTTCAGACAAATCCTAAATTTTTATACTCCCATAATTCTATTAAGAATCGGCGCCGCTAAGCTGATCGTCTTTGAACGAGAAAAACACATGTTCACCCCCGCAAGATAAGGGGACGAAAAAATGCAGCAGGCCGCCGACACTTGACCCCGAAATTCTCCGCCCGTAAGAATGAAAAACCTAACTATTGCTGTACAAGCTTTTCTGCTAACTTAAAGAAATTTTACCCAAATCAAAAGAAATAATTTAGCAACAGTATAATTTAAAAATTACAACTCAAACATGAACATTAAAATTTCACTATTCACTGTAAATTAATAAAATTAATAAGCATGTAAAATAATACTTAATAAATCTACACTACAACTACTTCTCAAGACATAGCGATAAAGCTTTTACAGTCTTATTAAGGATTAGCCATAAGTTACAATTAGTGAAATGCTCATTCCTTTGCACATTCTATGTTCTTAAAGGAAAATTACTTTGTAAAAGCTTATAAATAAAATTCTGAAATCATAAAAGAAGAAGTAAATATGCTACTATTATGTCCCCATTTTTAAGTTAGTTGGCAAATATCTTTCCCAGTTCAGAAAGTTGATTCATAATTTTACAAATTTTAGGAATAAATTTTCTTTACTTAATAAAGAATCTTTCAAAAGGAATAAGATAAACTGTACGAAAGTTGCTATTGTGTTGTTTCGTAAAGGAGCATTGCATTATGTAACGATCTGGAGTAGGTAGGGTTGGGAACTTGTAAAGCATTAAAGGCATTCATTCGGTGACATAACTACAGTAGGGCGGAGCAATTTTTAAGGCTATAGTTTTCATGCGAAATAATTTTATAAGAGTTAGTCTTATGAATCGTCACATTAAGAAGGAGACTGGGATTTATCAGATTACAGCTAATTTGAATCCAGTTTCCTGCCTTGAAAGAAAAGGAAAACGGAAACTGGCTCATATTTATGTTACGAAAGGAGCACCAGCTTGTAATCATGTTAAGTATGCGAGAACACAACGTTAACACACTCTATGTTACACGCAGAGTAAACCATAAAATCCTCACACAGCCAACCCGTTGTCTGGAATTTGGTCCCATGCGGAGCTCAAGCATCCTATCCATTCGGTCACTGCTGGAGTGAAAAATCACGAGACACTGAATTATCTAGGAAACTTAATTGAGGAAATATTATTTTTGCACTGGACAGAGCATTCAGAGAGATTATACTTTTCTTGGATGTTCTTGCTAAGTATTTCTCACTACGTTGAAATATTTGAAGGAAAAATGTCAACTAGACTATGTTTCCAATGATACAAATAAGGAAACAGTTTTCACTGAAATGACAAACACTTCAGAGTCTTATTTCTGCTACTATTTAAAAAAAACGAAACAGAAGTAGAAAAGAGGTTCGTTTGAGCTTTTGCAGTTTATTTGAAGTACGGTACGCAGTTCCGAATACTGTAATACTACTGCGAATTTTCCTTGCAAATTTTTTAAAGGTTATTTTGTAGGTTTCCCTTATTTCGCATAACAAATTTATTTTAAGTTTGATACCTTTCCTGAACCTCTCAAGTTCCCCTAGTATTTTCGCTCCAGGTTTAAAGCTAAGTGAAGTGAATATTTAAATAGGTGAATCTCTGAGTTCATTCAGAGTGTGTTTTCGCTAGCCAGCGCACGTTTCGTTGCTATCTCGCTGTTACGCTAGTAAGCCTCTTGGCTATTTAGGATTATCATCACGCCTGTTAGGTTTTTTTTTGTGTTGCTGTTAACAGGTTGCTGTTAGGTGTAATTTGATGTGGTAATCCAGCATTATTTTATTTTAGATTCGACTTGAATTATATTCTACATTTAAGTTTTCACCGCAAGTTGACGGTGTTTTTGAAACGCACAAAGATCGTGCCTTGCTGTTAAACTTTGAATTAATAAAGGGTTACTTTTCACCCTTCTTCAGTGCTGGCAATTTATTTACGCCAGGTTCATTGTAGGAGCTGGAATTAGTTAATGCGGAGCAGCAGAGACAGATCTTACAGTTTGCTCTGAAAGGAGGTAGCTTAAATACAAATCGATTAAGAAACACTTAAGACTTGAAAATGAGTGTTTTATGTTAAAGAAACCTTGCTATAATGTTTACAGAACAGCGAATGGTGTCACAAAATAAACTTATAGAACGCGATGATTTTTCAAACACGAAAGAAGTAAAATAGCAACGGCACTCACAGTGTCAAAATTGACATTTTATTTCAGAAATAAACACAGAGATTTTATTTACTTTCTTATAACTTCATATTTTTTTTTGTACATTGAGAAGAGCTGGAAACAGAACGCCCCAGAGGGGCAAAAGCGCTTGGTATGCCTTCAATTAACTGAAATTATTGAAATGTAGTGAGTAGCAGATTAGACAAGCAAGGTTCTCTTCCCAATGCCAACGTCACTTGAGTTAACGTCAACAACAAAGGGGGAGAAATGGTGACACAAAATAGAAATCAATGACGTTATATCAGAGCAATCCTTATGGGATAGTGCGTTGTGTGGCTTATCTCACTTATCTGACAGTAACATCAGAACAAGCCCACGAAATTCATCGTAGCAAAAAGAGTAAGATAGCGCCTGTCGTTGGCAAGAGCCTTGAGCACCCATACAGGTGACAGTACGACTTCGCTTAGTTCCGCTCCCAATTTTGATGAAGAGCACCTCAGATGAGGACGGATCCAAGGGTCTCCCCCCCTCTTCCCCTGCCACTAACCTCTCGAGAGAGCTTTGATCCGCCATGTACTTAGAATGCGCTATGTCGCGAAGACACTATACATTTATAAACATCCATGTCTTCTCCGACAATCGAACCCAGGCTCTTCGGTACGCAGGAGAC
Organism: Stegodyphus mimosarum; assembly: GCA_000611955.2. Lineage (NCBI taxonomy): Eukaryota > Metazoa > Arthropoda > Arachnida > Araneae > Eresidae > Stegodyphus > Stegodyphus mimosarum. The sequence goes on along the minus strand of KK116405.1, from coordinate 30,083 downwards.
TTCTTTAACTATTATAGCGTCTGAGGGGCTTGTGGGATAGTAACCTTGTTGATTAGCACATCGGATTATTAATGGAAGGTCTTTGGTCCGATATCTAGGAAAACGTGGTTAGTTTTTCCTGCCTCCAACTCAGATAAAATACAATTAGGCATTGTTCGTATCTCTACAGTAGTTTTCATGAGTACTACGGATATATATATTTTTAAATACCCAGATGTTTTCTAGAAGACCGAACGCAGCTTCCTTATTTTCAAGAATATTACGAAGAATGCACTTCATGGGATACACTGATACTACATTGTTGAAAAAGGGAGTAAGACGCACACATCTAACGAAATCTCACTTTGGAGTCGAACCCATACCTTAGTTTTGGGCCAGCAGTGTATTTCCGGTAACTACTATGACAATTTCATTCAAGTGTTAAGGATTAAATAAATGAAATGAAATCATTTTGTTGTGACATTCTGTTTAAAAGAAGTAAGCGCGAATAACACAGCTGATGTAGAATGTGCTATTAAAGGTTTGTTATATGGTACAGAAACTTTTATTCTAACCAATTCCCGAAAAGAAGCCAGCGCTCTTTTAAGATAGGAAATAAAAAAACTCTGAATTGAGACAAACCCAACTACCCTGATATTTGCAGTTATCACCGCAAGATCCTTTTGTATTCCGAGAGAATCAAAAAATAGACTTTCAACATCTCCGAGAGTCAACAGAAAGGCTTCTGTACATACGCAGGCAGCAACTGATACCCTTGAAGTGCTTAACCAAGTGGGATGAATACAAGTTTATATTCTCCCAGAAGAAATGTAAGGAAATATGATTTGTAAAAACATACATTGTCGGGATACGAAAAAGTTCCTTCTGTTTGACTTTTTCGCAGCATATAAGTATAACCCTTTCCCAACTACTTTTATTTGTATGGCTTTGGTATAAAACATTAGAAGAATATTTCTCTAAAAATTCAGAGGTATATTCGTTTTTTTTTACATTAAAAGCATGTTTCTTTTCTAGAAGGCTTTTAGATGTAACTTCAATTACATTATCCTTCTTTTAAGTGCAAAGGTCGCTTGTCTCAAGTGGTTTCGAAAGCTATGCTTCTTGGATATCTATTATTTAAGTCCTATCGCAGGAAACCATGTCGAAATTTAAAGGTATTGCACTCATATCCCGCTATAGCGAAACCAGCTTAAAACGGATCCTTGGATGATATAATGAACGAATGTTTTTCTCTTGTCCAATTTCCTCTAAATTTAATGTTATTTTATACGTCTGTGGCAAACTTCTAACTGAGTGTTCTCGTGGTGTAATTGGTTAGCGCGTCCAACTAACAAATACAAGAGCGGTGATTCAAACCCCGGCGAGGGAGCATTTCATTTATTATTTTTTTAGGTTTCAAGGCAACTGCATAATGTTTAGATATTCTTCTATTTTCATTCATCTTGGAAGCATTTATTTTAAGGTAACATTTGATTTACTGCCCGCCTACGCGGAATTATTATAAAAAAGGAAAACACATAATTAATATGGTTTAATTAGTTAGTGTAATTTCATTGGGTCCAGTCAGTATTAAATATTATTATTATTATTATTAAGTTGGAGAGACATTAGATATTTTTTGAAACAGGAGAGATGTGGAGAAATATGGAATGCTTTCGCCGGGACTCGAACCACGGACCTCGAAGCACTACACCCCGAAGGCATGCGAAGAAGGCGGGAGCAATACCTGATAAAGTGTTTATTGCTTTTAAACTGCTTTAATTTCTTAATTAGTATCGGACAGATGAAATTTGGAAATAAACTGCAAATAGAAATTTTGTTAAGCTTTGCGAATGGCAACACTGTGCGGCAGGGAAGATAAGTATATTTTATTTTCAGCAGTAGCGATATTTTTCTTTCAAATCGCTAATTTGCCTCATTAAATTTGAAGCATATATCTTACTTTTTTTCAAGTGGCTACACATTGCTTTTAAAATGCTCACTAAATTCGCATTAAATATGAAATAAATAAAAAAAAATTTAAATTCAAAATTTCGGACTTCAAAATACGTATGTTCGAGGAGAAGGTCACATGTGTTTAAAATTTAGTGGCTCTAGGTGCCTTCCTTTTTCCACAATACGATTAACAAACGCACATACGGATTTTTCATTGTGTAATAGTATAGGTGTGTTATTTCTTGAGTAACGTCTCTCATCAATTTTTTTTTTGTGTCTTGTTTATATAATATTCGTCATGAAGTTGAGTTAAATGCATAGTTATATAAGGGTAAAAATGAAAAATTGAAATCTTATTCAGTAATTCTAAAACAGAAGCATTATAATAGACGGCGGTTTAAATGCTATAATAACAACTTCTGAGAAGAGTTCCCTGGAAAAAAAAAAAAAAAACTACTCGAACTCAAAATTATTTCCTTTTCCTTTGACTCAGAATAAGAAACATAACGTTCCTTGATCTTAAATTTATATATTCCCATTACATGCTTTTAAGGCTTAATTCAAGTTATACGAAATTTCGTTTTCCCCACTGCATACTCTCGTTGTTTAAATCGTAGCGCATCTGGCTGGCACCAGAAGGTCCTTAGTTTCAACTCCGGTAAAGGCGTAAATGATATGTCATGTTTCCTGCTCCGAAACAAAAAAGAAGCAAAAGGTACTTCTTATGATAAATTTTTCATGCATTTCTACTTCGTCAATTAACTCCGCCAGACGGGCAAGTAACTATAAATAACTAGAGAGAATTTAAAGTAAGTGAGAATGTATTGGTAATTTCTGGCAAGAAAGATGTAATTTTCACATTCAAATATAGCACTGTATTGATTAGTGATGAGTTTTAGTTTGCCATTCAGCTTACAATTATGTTAAGGAATCACGCTAAACAGGACATTCTCTAATTTGAAATTTCTTCTGTAAATAATTGAAGTAATGTAAGACCGCAGGAAGAGGGAGTTATATTTCGGTTTCAATTTTAGATTTTATAGTTTGAAACCGAAGGAAAAAGCAAATGTTTTCACTGATTTTACAATTGTTTTAATTACTTTGGGCTGTTGAAACCTGAATTGAAGACGAGAGGAAAATTCAGCAGTCTTAGAAAGTTAATTCAGTGCTTAGCTGAAATATAAGTATAATTAGTGAGTATAATTAGTGTTTAATGTTTCATGCTTTAGTTTAGGTTTTATAATGCTCTGAATTGCATATAGCAATGCTCACACGCATTCAATAACTAGTGACGTGTTCAAAAACTATAGTTTTTTCATAGAAGTCACATATGTACTGTGGCTAGATCCCTTAATATTATCTATAATAATACCCCAAAAACTTATTAATTAACTTATTCTCAAAATCGAGTCGTTCTTCTATACAACGGCATGAAGTATTTTTTGGGAAAGCGAAATTTCGTTACTCTTTCGGAGTTGTTTCAGTCATAGATGGGCATTTTCAGCTGTACCACCGATCACTGCATGTTCGAGTGTGAACATGTAGTGACCGATGGTACACTGCGAAAACAAAAGAGGGTTTTAGTGGTACGGTTCTATATTTCCCGTTCTACTGGGCTAATTGACAAAATTCAAATTGCGTTTTCATGTCTCGAAAGCGCGACTTAGGATGTATATAAGATTTATATCTCGTATTGTCCTAACATAGGTATTTTCACATAAAATCGGACTTTTTCTGAAATAACATAGCAATTTGTTTTCATATTTCGATTCTACGACTCAAATTTTGCCTAGATATTAAATTTTGTAGTTTTTGATGAGAAATTTATGGATAAATTAAAAAATCTATCTTGGCGGATTTTTTTCAGTTTGCACCAAAAATAATTCACTTGGCGAACTTCTTAACTTATAGCAACCTATTTTCCTTTCCTTTTTTCATTGTCCACGAGCGAAAAAAAAGTCATCATTCATACTTAAAAAAAGTCATCACTCATAATTTTAACAGAGTTCGTAAACCACATTTTCGTTATTATCGCTTGTAATAAATACGCCAAATTTCAAAACGCGCCAAAATGTAAATTAACGTATATCTTAGGAAAATATAAGTAAAAAACTCTAATTTTTGGCTGGTATGATTAGAAATAATTTTAAGATGACGGCAAAAATTTTATAGGTTATAATTCAAAATATTTTTCGAAAAATTTATAAAAATTATTTAAAAATACAAATTTTAAAAATAAATCATTAAAAATTAGCGAATTTTATTTGGAATGAACTTAAATTTTGAAATATGAAAAGAAGAATCAAATAAGTTTAATAAAAAGAGAGATATTAATAAATATATACCAAATTCAATTAATATGGAGGAGCTAAAATTTTGTGAGCTTTTGACAAATAGTTTGAGTTTTTGTGTATTTTCGCCTTGAAAACGAAATGAGAACTAAATTAATTGAATGAGAAATACATCTCTAATGAAATTCGAGAAAATAAGTGTAAAGAAATGCAGGAAAAATTGAGTATAATTTAATATTCTGTGCAAGGAAGTCATGTGGTGTACACATCAGATTTGTTTTCTTCGTGCCATCAATTATTTGCTTATACATTTAAAAAATTGAAAGAAAAATCTTTTTTTATGTAATCAATTCCACCTCCCTGATAAAAAAAAGAATAACTAAATCTCCGAACTTAACGGTGTAGCCATGATTATATGCTTAGTATAGGTATAAATAGATTCTTAATCTCCGGCCCTCTTTCTTTAAAGAACTAGAAGTTTCAAACTCCGTAACACTTTCTCACATAGACGCGGAGCATCCAATCTACATAAAAATGTTTAATTTTAAAAATTATTCTTTTAGCAATCTTCATATTTTCAAGGAATTCAGTGGTACGTTTTGAGGTATGACTGATTATTTTGTCTTGATAATGTTTCATTCTTTGAAAATCATTGGGATATAGATATGGAATTTCTTCTATAAATATCGGACGTAAAACTTTCTGCTGGTTGTAAGATGAGTAGATTTTAACATTTTCCTCCACTCTTCCTATTTTTAATTTCCCAGTGTAAGAGAATCATGCGACAATCATAAATCCTTTATCGTAAATTTCTTTGCATTCACGGAACTGGGTTCGTAAATTTTTTCCCTCTTCGTTTTCTATAAACTTCTTTGTTCTTTGTTTGCTGTCCCTAATTTAAGCAGTATTTAACTGGGTTATGGAAAAGCACAAAGCTGTCTGATAAGTGAACGGATATTTTCGTGGTGGATTTTCTAAGGAACACTGGCTTATAATTATGCTACACATGAGAAAAATCGCAAAAACACTCGTGGCCCATTTGCTGATATTTGAGTGCTGAAAAATCCTATCTGCTCGGCCACTCGTGGGCACTCAGCATTAAAAACTCAGCTCGGCTTCTGGTGGCCCCCCCAAAAACAGAAAAAACAGAGTAAAAGATTTTTCTTAGGCGCATTGCCCTTTTGCAGCCTATCTGTTTCGCTTCGGACTGCACCACGCAGTTTCATGCATATGCGCTCAACAAGTACCAACGATCCCTGCATGTTCGAGTGCGAAATCACCAGAGACCTACATTTTCGGCCGTAAACAACTGAAAATGCCCAGGTATGGCTGAAACAATTTCAGAGGAGTAAGCTACTACGAAGCAAACTTAAAACTCTCATAAACTACCTGGCAATGAATTGAGAAAATCTAAAAGTAAAAATTAAAGGAAAAAAAAAAGCTCTCAGCACAGATCTAGCGGCTGAGTGGTGGTATAGTAAACTTAATATTTTCTTCGAGTGTTCTGGATCAGTAACCGGTACAAAATGCCAAGCAGATATAAAATGGTGCTCTGTGTAGAAGTGAATCTCACATATTATTCAATGAACACATAAATTTTTAACTCTACACAGTGATTTGTATTTCTTAGTGTCACCTTCAGTTATCAGGCAGCCTATACATAAGTGAATTGTAAGCGAAACGTAAATAAGTGAATAACACAAGTGACCACTACGAATATGACAAGCAAATCTTACATCGGAACTCTACAAATATGTGAAGAGCACATGCGATATATATTAATATACCCAGCTGATATTGTTCAGTATAATGCTTCAGAATAACTTCTTATATCCAAGTTACCACTAAAGTTAGTGGTACTTTAAAACTTCCTAGTTACCATTATATCCACTGACTTCTAGAGTAACATTCTCCTTAAACACAGAATCACAATGCATAAAACATTGCTAAAATCCTCATTCAGTACAGTCAAAGTCTTGACAGGGTCTATTTAATAACCGTAGGTCAAATGCCCATCTTCCGAAGTAACTTTATATATTCCACTACAAATTTTAATCTTCTATAGAGATTTTTGGCTAGACCTAACGACAACAGAATGATCCAGCAATTGAGCACAAATGCTGTCATATAATAGGCGGTACAGCATAATAAATCATATAACAGGCGGTACAGCAACTCAACGGATGGTAAGTAAGTAAGTCGAGCATGTGCACAAATTCTAGCTGGTTCTTTCAAAGATGCTTTCGAAATCAGTTGATTATAAAAGCTCATACACAGCAACAATCCTGTTTCTGATATTTTAAGAAACACAAATACCTTGGTAGTTTATTTTGATATTTAAGCCTGTGTGCTTTAACCTGTCCGTTACCGTGCATTGCCTTTTTATTGACGTGTGTTAGGTAGCAGATTTAAGAAGAAAGAATGCATCCACTAGGGGAAGATTTATAAGCGGAATTGAGAGAGCTGTGGAGAAACGTGCTCCAGACGATAGTAAAATAAATAAGTAAGCAGCCACATTCTTTAGCTTCGTGAAACAATTTTATGTCTGATGTCATGGTGGCATTTTAACTGGTTCTTTTTTAAATTGGTTTATTTTGCTGAACAAGGGTGCATGCTTAGAAAAAAAGAACGTAGGCTGCGCATGCTTTCGGCGGTTTATGATGTCACGTGAAAGTTAAATATTTTTTACTGCGATACCTTCTGATTGGTCCCTCACAAATGCACGAGATGCTGGACGTATAAGAAGAAAATTAAAAATTGCATAAAATTTTACTATGTACGCTTCGTATGTTATTTTAATTTGTTCCGTTTTTAATTTTATTTATCGAATCAACTTGAATATAAAGTATTCATTTTCTCTCTTAAAAATGCACATCTATAAGCTAAAACAATTTTATATGAGCGATCTATCATTAAAATGATCAATATTTTCATGATTAATAATAAGCATCGTATTGAATATCACCTCTTTGTTACAACCACCTTCACAGATGAGCAACATGGTGCTGAGCATAAGGGTTGAGCCTAAAGGGTTCAATGTAATCTCCTCCCAGTTGCTACATAATGTAAAATCTGCGTGAGAAAGTCCTATCCACTCGGCCACATGTATGATTGTACTTCTCTTGCTTGTAGAAAAGCGGTGGCACATAGAGCCATCAAATTTTAAACACACGTAGTCCTTCACCCAAACAGTGGACTTCATAGCCCGAATTTTGAATTTCGAATATGCTTTTATGGATTTTATGTTTTGTGTGATAGTAATAAAATTTTGAATAATTAGGTCAGTGACTTAAAAGTAATCTGCTACAATGCTCCAAAACATACGTGTTTGTGTTTCAAATTTAATGAGAAAAACTCAGCGAGTTTAAAGAAATATGTTGCCACTCGGCAAAACGTAAGATCTTTGTCTTTCAAATTCAATCAGAAATTTAACAATTTAAAAGAAGTGAGTTGAAAAAGCCTGAAATAAAATGCTTTTATTTTCTAAGAGCCAGTTTGTTGCCAATCGGGAAAAGATAAGACATTTAATTTTCTTTCAAATTTAGATTTTCTGTTATTGATTAAGAACCTGAAGGATTTCAAAACAATAAAGGCAGTTATGTATCTCTGTTATTCTTGCTAGTTAGCTGGACCAGTGGAATAACACTAGCCGGATTCATTAAAATCATTACTTTGTGAGGTTTTAGTTGTTTAATTCCAAAGTTCTAACTTAGAACCTGAAGAACACTAACAAGCGAATAATTGCTTAAGTGTATGAATAAACACGTAAGTCCTAAGAAGGGTTCCCTGCCCTTTATTTTTCAGAATATTTACAATCAGTTCCTACTTGGAAATTTACACAAAGCCTCTACTCGGGCTTGAACTTAAATAATAATGAATTTAAATTAAAGTAAGCTTAACTAAAGCTATCTGAAGGGTATAGCCGAAGTTATCAGAAATCTACGTAGTAGGCCCCTAAATATTAATTTAATCGGCGAAGCCAAGCAAGGGCCTAAGGTATGGCCGAGCGTAGTAGCTTAGAGAGAACGTAGCCAAAGACAAACGCGCGCTAGTCAGGAAATCAGACTCTCTCTCTAGAAGTCGGTGAAACATCCACTTAAATAGTACTCTTACTCATTTGCCTTTACTGCGTTTCTGAATTTACATTCTGGCAGGAAACTGTAAGCTGAAACTAGAATAAGATAAGAAAGATGCAAAACTTAAAGTAACTGTTAATAAACTTAGGATAAAACGTTACAACTTATTTTTTACTTTTTTTAGAATAGCTATTTTAGGTGGCTAGTGAAAGCAGGTAGCTTGTTATAGATATGCTTAGACAACTCATAAATTATTTCTTTGTTTTAGCTTACGATTTACCCCTTTTGCATTCAAAAAAAGACATTTACTTAGTTTTAAATTCAAAGAGGAAATTAAACAGCATAATTTATCTTTCTTAATAACCCCCGTAATGTAACATATTGATACGGATTTCTTATTTATTTGGCTATTTATTTAGAATTGTAATTGAAATTGCTTTATTTTCCCATGCAATGCAGATACTGTGTAGATTTCTTAAGTACTATTTTACAGTGCCTAGTAATTTTAGTAATTTACAGTAAACCGCGAAATTTTTATATCCTTGTTTGAGATGTGATTCTTAAAATATACTGTTGATTAAATTCTTTCATTTGATTGGAGTAAAGTTCTTTTAAGATAGCAGAAAAGGTTGTACAGCAATAGGCAGATTTTTGCGTTCTCACGGAGACCGAGAATTTTGGGGTCAAGGGTCGGCGGCCAGCTGCATTTTTCGTCCCCTTCTCTTGCGGGGCCGAACATGTGTTTCAGAGGCGAACTGCTCTAGCGGCGGCGATTTTTTATAGAATTATGAGGTAAAAGTATTTAGGATTTGTCTGAAGAGTCTTAACGTTAACCGATTTACGGTGTAAACATCCCTTAGTTTCACGCGTGAAAATAGCTGCTTGTCACTATGAAAAGAAAAGTCTTAGTTTTTTTCCAATTTTGGCTAGTATTTATTGCTCTGGTTCTAGTGGTCAGAGGGGATTACTGTTTTGTATAGGATTGGTGAATTTTAATTTTATGGATTTTTTGAACCAATAGTAAATTTAGAGGCGGTTCGCTTTTGAGCGTCCCGAGTTTTTAAAAATGGTCACACACGGAAAAAACGGTTTGCTTCGATTGCGAGACTTTTGAGGAAAGGGAGCCCACTCCCCCCGTCTAAGGCCTAACACTGTCTGCTGTACATCTGCGGGTGTAGGCTATCATAGAGGAGAGAACTTGTCCGAGAGCTTTGCGGGCCTCTGTCGATGCATCTTCGGTGAAATTGACTGAACTCCTGCGGCTTCGTCCAATAAGACGTTGGGGTCTGTTTAATAGTTGATGTGTTTTCTCTTTGGGAAAAAATCGGGCTCGAAAGAAATGAAAGACTGCTGCCGTTGGCACTTTCCTTCCCGTTATCATCATCGGTGAATATCGAAAGAATGGTTTTTCCCTTTCGAAAAAAATGTGTTTTAAAGCTCGCACTGAAGCTCCCGATTATTATGGAGAACATAGAAGATGGGTGGACAACCCAGTTGGTATTTTTCTTTGCGTAATCCTCATCTTGGAACTGGAAAAAAAGGGAAGGTTGCTCCTTGACTGAGTACAGTGCAGGATTATGAAAAAGTATTCCACCTTTGGAAGGAGGTATTTCACAGTCGCAAGTTTTCCACATTTGGTCCTATAGAACAGACATATGGTTTTCTACGATTTCAAGAAGTGGTCAGACAGTTGGCCGCATACTGGCCCTACAGTTGGCCCTACAGTTGGCCAGTATGCGGCTTTTTTGTGAGTGATTATTTTTTTTCTCTCTCGTTATGTGTATTACTAATGATTTAACAAATTTGAGGGAGCGATTTTTAGTTTAATTGCCATGTTTCGTGACTTAAAATTTAATTAAGGGAGAAGAAAGGTGTGATTCTATCAAGAAATTCAATTATATCTACATGTCCGAAGATAAATATACTGAGGTGTCACAGGTGAAAGAATACTAAGTTCTTCTAAACTAGCTTTTCACGTGATCTTGGTAATTACGCAATTATTGTGAAGTGTATGACTAGTAAAATTTTGGTTACAATATTGATAGCTGTATAGATTGTCGTATAAGAATTTTACGAGTAATATTTTGGAAGATGTTTTTGTAGAGGTAGTCTGATCAGCTATCCGTAATTAAAATTTTTGGAATATTAAATAAATGTATGTTATTGATTTACTATTGTATTTTTTTTGTGTTCTTATCTTGTTTTCTACTGTAGGTCACCCATGTGATACTTTCGGAAAAAATCATTAAACTTGAAATCGAACCTGGGTAGTTTATGGCAGGCATAGGAGAATTTATTGATGTTTGTGACTATATGATCAGCTTTATTAATTGAACTAAACTGGTGTTTTGACTTCTTAGTGTGAGATTCATCTTGTCCTGGTGTTTTGATTTGTTGTGCGTTATGATTAAACGAAAAGTGTTTGTGGCTATCGCTAAAGTTGTGTTGAAATTATGTGTTTTCAGGAAGGAGAACTGAGTAGTTAGTTTATTGAGAGATAGCATGATGATGATTTTGTGTCCGTAATGCATTTTACATGATTATTAATCTTTTGATTTTAACAAAACATCAGGGAGGCTATTTTTATTTTTTTTATTAAACTTAAGAGTTGAGAGTAGATATGATAAAACTTAATTTACTGTGTTGAGGATTTAAGGCAATTTAATCTATCTCAAGGTATTAATTATTTTGTTTGCAATCACCAGTCTCGGTGATTCGATTTAATGAATTCAGTATATTTTTACGAGAATTTTAGTATTGTAATTTTAGTTTTTCGCGGCACCAAGTTAGAGTTAGGTCAGGCAGAGAGTTAAATAATAAATGTAAAAAAATCAAACCCGCAAATTTTTGCCCTTCTTTTATTGTATTATTATTAATTTACATTATTAATTTACTCATGGGTGCCATGATCGTATAAACATAATACCAACTTTTAAATCATATCAACACTAAGATACTGCAAAGGGTGAAATTGTAAGTAATTATCAGTAAGATAAATGAATATCAAACAAGTATAGTTGTCAATGCCATATCAATAATACAAAAAGTGTAATAATTTATAATTATGCGTTGTGGATAACTGTAATAACCCGTCCAAGTTTTAATTTAATTTATTGGGTACAGTGTCCTAAATTATGAGTGAAACAAATTTTGGCAAATTTAAGTTTAACATTTGTTAAGAATTAAACAAGAAATTTATACAACATTTTTTAAAGGAGTTTAACTGAAGAAGTCATCTAAACTGTCTAAGCAGGAAACAAAGATAAGCTTGACAATTACAAACCGTACCAGAAAAAATATAGTGTTTCGCCAAACGGCTGTGAAACTGTCATTACATGTTCCGGTGGTGGTACTCAGTCAAGGAGCAACTTTTTCTTTTTTTCCAGTTCCAAGATGAGGATTACGCCAGGAAAAAATACCAACTGGATGGTCGACCCATCTTCTATGTTCTTCATAGAAATCGGGAGCTTCAGTGTGAGCTTTAAGACACCTGTTTTTTCCGAAAGGGAAAAACCATTCTTTCGATATTCACCGACGACGATAACGGAAAGAAAAGTGCCAACGGGAGCAGCCTTCCACTTCTTTCGAGCACGATTTTTTCAAAAAGAGAAAACGGATCAGCTATAAACAGACTCCCAACGTCTTATTGGACGTAGCCGCAAGATTTCAGTCAATTTCATCGAAGATGGAACTATAGGGGCCCGCAAAGCTCTCGGACAAGTTCTTGCTTCTATAATACCCTACACCCGCAACCGTACAGCAGACAGCGTCGGCCCTGAGACGGGGGGGAGGGGGCCGTCGGGCCTCTCCCTTTCCTCAAAATATCTCGAAATCTACGCAAACCTTTTTTTTCATATGCGACCATTTTTAAAAACCTCGGGACGCTCAAAAGTGGACCGCCTCTAAAATTACTATTGGTTCAAAAAATCCATAAAATTAAAATTCACCAATCCTATACAAAACAGTAACCCTCTCTAACCACTAGAACCAGAGCAATAAATACTAACCAAAATTGGAAAAAAAACTCAGACTTCTCTTTTCACCGTGACAAGCAGCTATTTTCACGCGCGAAACTAAGGAATGTTTACATCGTAAATCGGTTAACGTTGCGAATCTTCAGACAAATCCTAAATACTTTTATCCCATAAATCTATCAAGAATCGCAGCCGCTAGAGCTGTTCGCCTTTGAACGAGAAAAATACGTGTTCGCCCCCGCAAATTCTCCGTCTCCGTGAGAACGGAAAAATCTGCCTATTGCTGTACAACCTTTTCTGCTAACTTAAAAGAACTTCACCCCCGATCAAATGAAAGAATTTAAACAACAGTATAATTTAATCATTGCATTTCAGACAGGGACATAAAAATTTCACTGTTCTCTGGAAATTACTAAAATTATTAAGCACTGCGAAATAATATTTAAGAAATCTACACAACGCAGGCGACTTTTGAAGAGAAAGCTACGTCGGAAAAGTAAAAATAAAAGAGCGTGTGCATTTTATATTTAATAGATAAGTGTCTCGTGGTTGCTGCTGCCATCCACAAAAATTGAGAAAAACCGAGGTTTTACCGGAATGTTGTAGTGACTAATTAAAAAGTTTATAAAAGCCGAATTAAAACACCTCAGCTCGGTTGCAGCTGTTTTAAGCGAACTGTTTGTTTACTTAATGCTGTTATTGATTGTAGCGAATTCGCTGTGAGGTAGAATTAGTTTCTCTGTTTTTGAATTGAGTTCTGTTTAAAGTTTGAGATAGTGTGATATTGTACGAATATCTCTCAGGAAATATTGGAGTATTTTGCTTTATTTGTGAAAAGAATAAACTTTAATAACTTTTTAACGACCTGTGCATTCAATCCATTCCAAACCCGTAGGCAGGCATCAATATTATGAAATTCCCTCCCTCATGATACTACTTGGGTGTAAGTTTTGTTGTGTAGTGGAGTAAGTTGTATATCTAGCTAGCGTCTGTAAGATCCATGGTTCGAATTCCAACCAGGAGACAATTGTTAGTTCGTGATTCCTGCTTTGAAAAATTAACAGGTTCTAATACTTTGCTTTATTTCCTCCTTCAGATGATTTTTTGATGTATAACGGTGCAACTATGCGTCATACTCAGCAGATCTGTTATCCCATTTCATTCTTATTTTATGAATTTCTTTTTTTAAGATATTTTACGGTATTGATATGCATTATGGAAGTTTCTGTATCAGGTAAATTCATAAATCTTGTCCATTCTGGGCGGAAGCATAAAAATCTACCATTAATGCCTACGTTTCATGAAAACCATCGTTAAATGTCAGCTCTCTTTCAGATAATGAGAATTTCCATGCTGCATGATTACGATATTCCGAAGAAAAAGAGAGAAAGAGTTCCAGGGAAAGACGAAAAAGAGCGCACTCATCTTTTGCGCGGACGTGACGGCCCCAAGGAACGTTAGAAAATCGATGCGACCAAGAAGTGGGAATCTGAGGAGGAAGAAAGGTAGCCTCTTCGTCTTACTTTCTGTTTACTTTTTATTAGGGGGAAGAAATGGGTGAGCAAGCATGGCTACGAATAGCTTTGCGTTTGTACGGGATTCTGATTTTCTAGGTCGGACTTATCATCCGACATTCTTTGGTTGGTACTCCCAATTAACCGAAGGGCATATCAACCGAATAGAGGGTAAACCGGGCATCGTCAGCATCGAAGGTCCTTAGCATTTTATGAAAACGGTTTTAATAATTAATTTTCAGCGTCGAGTGATTTTACAAGTATTTCATTAAGTGAGATACATTTTATTCCTCTTTTTGATTCTTTCTTTGCTAAACCAGCGGCAGTTGACATGGACATGTGACTAGAGGCTTTGTCTGTATGAGCCACAACTTTATCGATGTCATTTCCATGTAAAGTTGGAATTTCTTCATCGAAAATTGGCCCCAGAATTTTCTGCTAATAGGAGAGTGAATTAATATTATCCTCTTTTGAGGCTTGTCTGAATTTTAACTCACTGTTGTAATAAAATCCTTCAACTATCTTGAATCTCGTTCTGAACTTTTCTAAAGATTGCCGAAGACATTCCGTATATTCATTTTTCTTAAATGAAGAATAGAAAGTTGATCTTTTTAGCCCAAAAGATATTAGCCAGAATGGGCTATTAGTGTCAAAACGGAATCTTGCGTAGGCCATCATAAACGGCGAATTGTTTTTCAAATTGCTGCGACCAAATACTATCTCCCTGTATTATCTTTAAAGAAATTAAGTAATGAAGAATCTGTATGAATATTCCTCATATTGTAAAAAAACGATGGTACCTAGAGTCATTAAATTTTGAATAATGTCCTCCAGACGAATATATACACTTGGAAGAACAAATTTTGAATTCCGAGTTTATATTTCATATATTTTAAAACTTTAATGAATTTTTGATTAATGATCTAAATAAAATATTTTTATCGTGAGACTGTTTCTCAGAAATTCTTAAAATACGATGTTTGTAAGTATTTTGTGATTCCGCTGTTGAACTGAATTTTATGTGGCCTAAATGAGAAAAAGTGATGTTTAATAAATAAAGTTAACACGCAAAACGTTAATAACAAAAAAATTGCAAGCCATCTGACTAAGAAAACTGAACAGTGATATGATGAAATGAGAAAGGACTGAAAACAACGGGAAAACGTATGGAAACACTTAACTGCATCGAGAATCTTAAACATATACTGCTTTTAATCTTAAAGGTTTTGTAATTTTGCTGTTGAACTGTATATGGCGTTAAGTACGAAGAAAATAGCACTTAATAATAAAGCTAGCAGGAGTGAGTGCAGCAGTAGACTAGTTGAAGCGAGTTTAGCGAAAGCATAAAAAACTTTAACAAATCCTTTTAGGTGATCTTTCAGAATTTTGTTTTTAAATCACAGTTACTTAAGTAGATCCTTTACCACAAAGTTCCATTTGTTAATAATTTTATAATGGTTTTTTCATATAATTTTCTATAATTTATCTTTCTTTCAGCAATATGCATTGGCAAAATACAATAAACTTTAGGTTTCAACACACTTATGATTACTTACGTATACTTTATAAAAATACTTTAGGTTTAACATCGTTTTCGTGGCTTAAAATTTCGTGGCCAAGAGGGCAGTGTCGATCCTTTTAACTGATGACTAACCAAGTTGCACGTATAAAGCAGACGTATATCAAGGTACTATTGTATCTTATTTTAGATACTTAAGTTTTATTTTAATTATAAATTGTGCTAATTTCTCACGCAGAGAAGCCTTCTGTTGCTACTGGAGTTGTGTAAGTTGTTTTAAAATGTTTGCTTTAAAATTTCTTCTGTGTCGGTGCAACTTCTCTGGAAGACTTGGACATATGATAAAGCAGTTGGTCTTTTTCACGGAACTGTAGATAGCATTTAAAAGATTTATTTCCGTACACATTTCTATTAAGAATATTGTTCTTAAATTTTTATTATACCTTAATTCTCATGCTTGGAGAAGAAGAATGCCCAGTTTAATTGAAGAAGAAGGTTTTATTCAATCTTTTGTACTACAGTACAGCAAATTTGCTCCCATTTTCTTTTGTTAATTATTAGCATCTTTGTTATATTCTAATTGAAATTAACTACCCAGTTTAATTTTTAATTGCATCTTCCCTTTGTGGCTCATTTCATTACATACTTCCCCAGTCCGTAGAATTATGCAGATTTTATTGACAAAGTATAAGGTTTAGTATAAGGTAAAAGAAAGATATCACAACCACATAAGTTACAAAAATCAAATTTTGACCGTCAGAAATGTCTATAGCATTAGTCTGTTATTTAGCAAAACTGCTGCTCTAGAGAATTAGATTTATTAGACATTAGCCCAGTTGATTAAAATCTCGGCTTAGTTTATTTGACCCAAAGTCTGTACCTTTCACAAGAAATACGTACGAGTATATTCTATCTGGACAATCTGACGTTTTTGCTTTTTTTGTACTGTTAGCCAACGAGGCTGTCGTTTGTTTTCTATTATTTTAATTTCACCCTCAGAATAAAACTAAAGTTCATCTGTATACCTATTTGAGTTTTAGCAGTTTAATTAAGTTATCAGCGATAACGTACATTATAGGTTTTAGGTAACGCTGATGAGTGAAAGCTGAAATATAAGAAGTAGGTAGAAATAGTGTTCGCCGAAAACATTGCGGTAAACACATCGCGGACGAAAACGTCGCGGAGAAAATGACTCAAGGGAAAACGCCGGGGTACGAAACATCGTGGGAGAAAAGAAAGCAAAGAGAAAACATCGTGGTACAAAATATCGTCGTCGAAAATAAAGGGGTTCAAAAATTCGTTGTTTAAAAACATCGTCGTTGGAAATATCTTGGTAAAAAATAAAGTACCTACAAATCCATAGCATGACGATAACATCGCACACATGCGTTTTTCAGGTTTGAAAAGTTGTAAATGCATGTTCGAATAAAGATTTGGAAGCGCAAGAAATGCTAACGACACTTAAAAAATAAATGAAAACAAAACAAGGTATGATTTTCACCAAAATAATATCAGCTTAACAAACGTGAAGGAAAGTAATTTCATAATTAAGTAAGCAATTTTTATAGATGTAACCTCCATGGAGTTATTTATCTTCCTTTTTTTAAACATTTTTAGGTTGTATTTTTCATGTAACATTATAATTAAAACTTTATAAAGAAAGATTAATTTGTTAATACCTTTGTTAACTATGTAAATTTAAAATTCTATTAAGGTCTATAAGATGTATTAATTTTCTAGTCATTTTCAATTTTTAAATACTTAAGTTTCTTTATTACTTTTTCAGACAAAATTGATTAGTTCATTCGAAAATATGAAATATAAAAATAAAAATATCCCTCTTTCCTTCTTGCGCTCAATCATTATGAGAACAACATTTATAACTTTTAAAACCTGTAAACGCATGTGTGCAATGATCGTCACGCGATGATTTGTAAGTACTTTATTTTTTACCACGATATTTTTTTAGATGACGATGTTTTTAAACTGCTTTATTTTCGACCATGATATTTTGTACTACGAAGTTTTAGAACTGCGATGTTCTTCTCTCTTTGCTATCTTTTCTCCCACGGTGTTTTGAACCACGACATTTTCGCCTTGTGTTGTATTCTCCGCGACGTTTTCGTCCGCGATGTTTTTGCCGCGATACTTTCGACTGTAACCAGTATCGTGGTATAAAGCTCAAATATTATTAGTCCAAAGGGATTTAGTCCCGAAGGACTATTACTTTCGTTTTGCGATTTTGCGTCGGAAACACAAAAACGGCGTATCACTTTTCAAATTGTTGCCACTAAATGTTATCGCTCTGCATTAAATTTTAAAAAATGAAAAATCTGCATAAATGTATGCATGT
>KK116404.1:160993-186211 GCA_000611955.2 Stegodyphus mimosarum | reverse complement strand
CAAATTCAACTATTTTAAAAGTTTAAGATTATTATTGCAACAATATCTAAAGCTGTTACACAGTAAATGGACTCTTTCATTCAAAGCCAATTGCACGTACTGTAAAAGAGACGAGTGGTACGTCTCATGCGGTCTTAAATTTTGTAGCTATTTCTTCCGCTTTCTTAGCATGCCTTCGTGGTGTAGTGGTCAGCTTGCTTAGCGCGTGTTCGAGAGGCCCGTAGTTCGACGAGGGCATTGCTCATTTTTCATCTGTCCTGCTTTCAAAAAAATACCTAATGTCTCTACGGCTATAGCGTTTTCGAAACAGGAATAGCAGGAATAGCGGAGTTCTAGGAAATGCAGAAATGGCTATTATAAAGTGGTGTGCATACCTCCTTTGACAACGAAGACAAGTCTTACATTGTTAAGCTGGATGAGACATGACTAGATGATATGAGCAAAAACTGAAACAACAGTAGAAGAAGTGGCGTCATTAACGGATCACCAATAGAACTCAAAACTTCAACTGAGTCACAGCAATGTGAAGATTAAGGAGCTTTTGAATTTAAGGTGTGACCAGCTTCGCAGAAAGAAGTGGCGAAGGAACCTACTTCCGTTTTGCTTCCATCATTTTACAGGACAATGTTCGGATGATTAATTTATTAGCTCCTGAAGTTAATTTTTTCTCGGGTCTAATATGTGCATGATTATCTACCACTCGCTCCTGAGGTTCATTTGCTTCTCAGTAGGGCTAATAAATGTTCGATTATCACACCACACTCTTGAAATTTAAGTCTTTGTCGATATGATTTGTTTCCTAAACAACTACTTAGTGGGATTTGTGTTTGAACTGTTCTAGATATTCTTGAAATGATAGATCCGTTCATCCAAACCCTCAACAGAATAGGGGTTGCTACAGGTATGCTTCGAATTTCACATCCCTGGAAAGCAATTGAAGGGCAAGCTGGTGATATAACGTTGAAATGAAATACATATTTCACAGGGGCAATTGTTTTATGTCCATTTACATATAAATATTTGACGCCATTAAAATCCAACCTTCGTAGTTTCATTTCTTTAGTTAGACATCATCAAAAAACGTGACATCTCTAGCATCACTTACCTTAGATATATCATGCTATTATAGCATCGCTCTGTTTATAAATAAAACAACACATGTAATAAATTATGAAAAAGTGGTTGATCTTTAGAAAGCTGATGAGCAAGGCATCTATGGATAACGTCAGTTTTATTTAGAAAATAGATAATGTGGTCAACGACTCGGAAATGTTTCGAAAGCTATATTAATCAGTTTTAATATCAATTAAGAAACTATTTAAATGTTTTCATGAACAACATGCTTAAAAGCTTAAGCTTGAATTTCTTCCAATAAGTGGGAGTAGGCAAGTAATTACACTTAATGCTTTGCTTCTGACACAGTTAATATGGTCTTTCCAAGTTAGCTTATTATTGAGTGTTACTCCTAAGTATGTAGCCTTAGATACCAACGGTACCTCAGTGCCAAATAATTTAATCTTTTCATTAAGTCTTCTACATCTTTGTTTTCTTCTAATAACTAATAGTTCGGACTTTGCCGCATTTATCGATATACGCCAACGCGTACACCAATTTTCAATATCAGGCATGTAATTCTGCAGGGCACGTATCGCAAGGTCGGCCTTAAGTGATCTGGTAGCAATGGCGGTATCATCCGCGTAACATCCCAGATATTGTTGTCTCGTGAATCTATCCCTGGGAAAATCTGAAACGTAGAATGTATAGAGAACCGGGCCCAGAATTGATCCCTGGGGGACCCCTGCACCCAGTCTCATACAATCCGAGCTGTCTGAGCCAATTGAAACATAAAAATTTCTGTCCTTGATAAATGAGTATATAATCCTTATAATTTCTCTATTAAAATCAAGTTGTACTAATTTGTATATTAGCCCATCATGCCAGACGCGGTCGAAAGCTTTCGCCACGTAGGCGACACTGTGTTTTGTATGAAGGGCTTCACCAATGTACTCCGTCAGTCTGACCAGTTGCTTAGTAGTGGATAAACCACTACGGAAACCGAACTGTTCTGGCGGTAGTTTCTCCATATGAGGCTGTAGTCTTCTTAAAATTATTCGTTCATATATTTCTCTACACCGGGGAGGAGACTAATAGGTAACTGAGATGAGCTGTTTCACCTCGGCTTTTATAAGCTTTTTAATTATCAGTAGAATAAACACGATTTTTCTAGATTTTTCTGGATGGCAACAGTAATTACGAGATATTTATTTATTAAACATTAAATGCCAGCGCTCTTTTATTTTTCTTTTCTTTTTTTTTTCGACGTAGCTTTCTCTTCAAAAATCGTCTGCGTTGCAGGGAGAAATAAAAAGGAATTTTAATTACAATTCTAAATAAACAGCCAAATAAATGTGAAATTCGTAACAATTCTGTAATTTACACATTCTTAAAAACGTTTTTGAAAAACTGACGTAAGCGGTAACGATTTCATTTATTGCGAATGCATAACGTTTTATTAAGCCACCTTAAAAATTCATTCTAAAATTATTTTCTCTAATAATTAATCAACTGCGAACTTTTCTGCATATACAGACACAACTTTTCTTTATTTTCTGTCTAAGACTCCTGAATTTAAAATTATACGCCCAAAAGCTAATGTAAAAGTATTACATAATTGTCAACAATTATCTAAATTTAAGAAGAATTTTAAAATAAAGAGTACCTGAGAGACGATTTTCTCTGAATAGTTTAAAAAAATAGAAAACAAGATATACAATACATAAAAAGAGAGTAAGATCTGCTATAAATACCTGTTGATTGTAGATATCCAATCCGGATATAATATCAAGTGTATTCGGATCAATGACATTACTTTTCTGTTCTGCAAAAAACAAGGGCAAATATTTGTAAGTTATTAAAGAAATAGAAGTATTAACTATTTGACCATAGTTTAGGTGCCTGTAAAAATTCTTATTGGCTCCAAAGTAACTTCAGTAGCAAGGTGTGCAAATTTCGACTGATGGACTATCTCCTCCATTTCGGTAATGAAAACTTTCTAAATGCAAAACAAAAACAGCAGAGACCCACAAGGGCTATATGATTCGAAAAAAGATACCTTTGGTGGAGGAACGGGAGATAAGAGGAAATGGATCACACTAGCATTACAGATAGGAAATTTCATGCAGACAAACCGTTTGTCGGGGTTCACATTACCGTAGCTCAGCGATCTTATCCAATCAGAACATAGATGATTTAAAAAAGGCACAGAAATAATGAACGAAACAGATACATTAAGAGAGTATATCCCAGTGAATCAGAAAAAGTACTGAGACATAACAAACCTCCAAGCTTTTTAAAGAACGATTAAATGTTTAAATTAAACGAAATACTTTTCTTAAGTACCGTATCTTAGGATTAAACAAAATCGAAAAAAATTAATTAAAAATAATAAAATAAATTAATTAAATAAATATTAAATTATACACATTTTGTGTACAAACAAGAGAGTAAAGCCCAAAAATGTACTGGAGCTGACAAACATGTTCGTTTTTTTAAAAACTCCTAAAAATAGTTTAGTAGTGCATTATGCTTGTGTCGTCACTAAGTCTTCCAAGCGTGGATTAGCCCGTGATTGTGACAGAGATTTGCTTCGCATTTTTCTCATTTCGTGGCAAGATTTTCTCTAACTTTTTTCTGTTGAAAATTTTAAATTTATTAATTCTGTCTTGCAAATAATTCCAAATATGCTGAACAGAAATAAGATCAGGAATACCACAAACGTTTTTATTACATGTAAACTGTTAAGATAAGTCCACAGTTTGCAAATCTGAGCGTTATGCTTGAAATGTTCTGATATAATTTGTAATGCCACAATATGCCCATATTTTCAGTAATCTGTTTCAAATTTTATTCTAAAATATTTAAGTACATAAGTTTATCCTTGTCATTAATAAACCGTACATTTTCAATCTCACAAGCACTCGCACAACTCTTCTACCATTTGGCAATTGCCACCATGCTTTACTGAAAGTGAAGGTTTTTTATCTGAAGTTCGGCATACAATTTTCACCATACTATTTGCTTTCCGTTACTCCCAAATATTCATTCATCTAAAAGTATAATCATATTCCAAAATCATGAGCCTTTTTACTTCCTTCTCAGAAGTAAAGGAAGTATTGTAATTGCGAATATTTTCGGGTATCATATTTCAACAAAAACATCCATTTTGACCGCTATTGAATGCAATTTAACGATGTTTTTGAGTGATATCTGTACGTAAGGACAGAATAAAGTACTCTTTTTCCTAAAAGGGTTGTAGAAAGGGTTTAAAATGGATTAAGAAGAGATTTTTCCGTAACGTCTGTACGATCGTATGTATGTATGTATCTCGTATAGCTCAAAAATGAGTAGCCTCAGAAAGTTGAAATTTTGTATATAGTACTACTATAACATGCAGTTGTGCTCCTCCCCTTTTGGTTGCAACTAACCGCATCAAAGTGTATATATATATATATGGGAAATGAAATATATGAGAGAATTATTTCATTTCCCATATTAGATGGTATAAAAATCCTGCAGCACTACGCGCATATTTCTACTAGTTTTTCTAGTTTATTCTCTCAACAACATATAGAAAATTTGTCAACATTTCTCAGTATATATATATATATATATATATATATATACATATATACTCGCTCGGTTACTCGGCTCTATGAGCTCAGTTATTTTTATTCTTATATGTTGGTAAAATGTAAATTTTTTGCTTTAAAAATGATTGAATTATGTTGTTCTTATCTTCCGGTCAAGGTTTTTATACCTTTAGTTAATCTACATGCTATAGTTGTAGAATTATCAACAATTTAAAAGTTAAGATACAGTAACACGCCGAACAAATATTAATTGAGAAATCAAAAGACAAAAATCAGCGTTATATTTTCAAATTTTCATAGGACTAGTTGCGATGGTTTTACCGAATCATCACCCTCAGCTGCAAAAGCGCAAATGAAGGACATAAGATATAGTGATTAGATAAGACAAGATAAGAAAGCCTGGACAGGAGACAAGCTACTGGCGCCATCTGTTGATGAAACCAGAACTAAAACATAATTTCTTTAAAAGCTGAAAGCAAACATGGATTGGAATTAGGGTCGTTAACTAGAACAGAAAGATTATTTTGAATATGAAATGCCTCTAGAAAATCCAGTTCACGAAAGGAAGATGTTTTTTGAATAATTTGGCAGCAGAAAAATTGAAAGTGTGATTTTAGGACCAACAATGTTGGGCAACAGAAGATTTCTGTGTTTCCTTTTCTCTAACATATGCCTCATGTTCCTTAACGTGAAATTTTAAGGCTGTCTTAATTTGGCTATTGTAAATTAAACCACACTGGCAAGGAATCCTGTAAATACCCCAGGAATTCATATCCGGAACGGAGTCCTTGAGTATGGAACTTGGAATTTTACTGATGGGAGAATAAACGACAAGATAGATAAATTTCTGTAAAATATGTGCAACTTTATAGCTAATTGATGGAAGGAAGGAAATGACAACAGAATTTTTATAATCTCCTAAAACAAGAGTCTGCCTTTTGGTGTGTTGAGATGAGATTACTGTTTTTTACCGTAGCAGCCATATTTGTTTACATTTGAAACTTAGCAGAATAGTGAAGTATGTCTTTCTGCACCCGTGTCTTTTTGCCGAGTGAGACCAAAAGGAAACTTTTATTTTTGTGCATCGAAAAATCTGCTTTCTTGCCTGCTGGCCGATTGCTTATTTTTGCGTAGAAACTGCCATTTTAATTGTAATAATTTTTTAAATTGTTTTAACTGTATTTGGTGTTTTATATTTTTCTATATTTTTCAGTTTTTAATGAAAATATTTTGAGTTTTAATGTATTTTTTGCCTTGCCAGGAAGTGAGAACTGAATTAACTGAATGAGAAATATGTCTCTAACGAAATTTGAGGAAATTAATTAAAATGAAATGCAGGAAAAAATGCGTATAATTTAATATTCCGTACAAGGAAGTCATTTGGTGTAAACACCAGCTTTTTTTACCATGGCAGCCATATTTGTTACATTTGAAACATAGCAGAATAGTGAATTAAGTCAGTTTCTGCATCTTCAGTGCCTTTTTGCAGAGTAGGACCAAATGTAAACTTTCAGTTTTGTGCACCGAAAAATCGACCTTCTTGCCCGCTGACTGAGTTGCTTGTTTTTTTGTAGGAACTAATTTTAATAGTAAAAAGTGTTTTTTTAATTGCTTTAACTGTATTTGGTACTTTATATTTTTCTATATTTTTCAATTTTAAATAAAGATATTTTGAGGTTTTATATATCTTTTGCCTTGTCGCCACGTGAAAACTGAGTTAATTGAAGGAGAAATATATCTCTGGTGAAATTCGAGGGAATACGTTTAAATGGAATGAAAAAAAATGCCTATAATTTTACATGGAAATCATGTGCTGTACACATCAGATTTGTTTTGTATGTCTTGACGAGTTCTAACTATGCCGTTTGATTCGTTTTATATAGAAATGCGTTTCTTCTATATATTTAGAAAATTTATATTTTCTTAAAGTATTGTTAACAGTTTTTCTTCATTATCAGACTTGTTAAACATTGTTAGTTCCTCTAAAGTCGATTTGATTGCACTAGTTATACAGTTACAGATAATTTTTCTAATGAATCATCTTTTTTCGAGTTCAATGAAATGATTTCTCTGATTCATAGCAAGCCATGTAATTTCTGTGGTTTGTTGTCAATCAAACTGTTTAAGGTGTTTTGAAATTGTATTATGAACAATAGGTCTTCTTACATTGAACAATTTATCTGTTTTGTCTGAAATTTTCCATAATACCAATAAAAAATTTTCAGTTTTCTCACGTCAAGAGAAATCACAAAATGTTTTCGACTACGTTATTAAAATAACTCCTCAACTTTAACTTTACCAAGTTCAAAGGCCTTCTCCCAGACATTTTGCAAGAAAAATCTACTAGAACTGTCTCTCTGTCTTTTTGTTACCTCAGTGCAACAACACGTTTTGGCTTAATTTAATTTAAAGTCATCTGGTATTTCGTGTTTAAAACATCTAATTTATTTACTAGTTTTATTTAATTTTTCTAATCATAATAGATTTAACATGATATTTAGACACAAACAATAAAAGATACTTAGTTTTGGAAGAACAGTTAAATTTTTTATCTTTAAAAGTCTGAAAGTTTCTTATGTCCCAATATTTTCTGAGCTATCGCAAATGCATTTGAAGAACCAGTCAAGGAAAAAAAAGGAATCAGTGCTAACTGTTTAAAAATTTTGAGATATAGTTTTGCAAATTACTCTGATCGGAATCTAATCTACTGTTAGGTTTTAGATCTGTAAAAAATTGACAATTAATGTTTAAAATAATTTAACATTTAAAATACATTTATATGTATTAATGTATTTGATTTATGTAAACTTTAAGTTACGCCAGTTAAGTTTTGATGAATTTAAATTAATATTTTCATCCCATTCGAGGTATTTTATCTATTAATACTTCTTATTTTCGTTGCTGTTCGCAAAACTTTACTTTTAATAATTCAGTTAAAATGTATAGCAAAGGTAAATTTATATTAAAAGTAAATATTAAAAGGTTATCATTATAAATAATCTACCGAACTTTACTGAATTTAATACTTAATTTATGTAGAATTGTCATCTTCCCACGCGCGTGCTCTCGTGGTGTAACTAGAAACATGTGTGGCTTGCAGTCGAAAGATCTGCGATTTCAGTCTCAGCGATAGCATAACAGACTTTTAGTGCTTTCTGTCCCGAATAACCTAATAGCTCTAGAAGTTAAAAAAAAATTCGAGTGAATGTTTTGAGTTTGGGCCCATCGTTTTAACTTTTTTAACTGAAATTATAATTAGCTTATAATTTATGTGCAATCCATTTACAATGGTTCCTTGAAAAATTAAGATATCATGTTGAAACTTAGAAACGAAAAGCTTGATGAAATCTCTATGGCAATGTTAAAGAGGATTTTTTAATGGACGAGAATAATCTGAAAGCAAGAGGAAAGAAACTGTTAAATTTTGCATTTATGATAATCATAGTCCAAATTACTTTCTGATCCTTTGGGAATATCCGTCTTCAAAACTCGGCTGTAAGACAGAGGTACGATTTTCTTTTTATCTCGTAGAGGCTTCACCATCTAGATGAAAAAAAACAATTTATAAAATAAATATTAAATGATTCAAATCTTATTCTAAAAGGAAATTATTTTAAGATTAGAAAGCAACTAATAACTTTCATTAATGCCCGCACTTTAAAATCAATTACTTGCATCAATATTGTGTCTATCGCTGCATGTTTTAATCATGACTGTTTTTTGACGCAAAATATTGATATTCCTTTAAATGACCGATAGGTAGACAGGTACAGGCTGAAGGAATGGCCGACACCTGCACAGACCGATACCTGTGCATCCAAGTAGGTATACAAGGTATACACACAATAGCTAATGAATTAGAAACCCAAGATCAATATTTTATTGGACCCCCTTTTGCGCGGATAACTGCTCTGATTCGTTTGGACATCGAGTATGCATGCTTCTGGAGTGCATTTACATCCAAAGAATACCATCCATTGACTATGCAGCTTTTTAAATCTTGTAAATTAGATGGAAGAGGAGAGTGCTGTCGGATATGTCTTTCGACCATATCCCACACACTTTCTACGGAGTTAAGATCTTGGCTATGCGGTGGCCAGGGAAGGTGTTGAAAGTCAGACTGGTGTTCAGCATATCAATTTTGAACACTTCGGGCACGATGTATAGTTGCAGTATTGTCCATGAAGTATCCGTTGTCATCAGGGTTAAAATGCAACATTCCAGGGTGCACTTGATCTGCCAGTATATATCTAGGTATATCATGGCTGTTTGTTTACCCTCTAGGAACACCAGAACACTTCCATGCCAGCAGAACGTGCCCCATATCATGATACTCCCACCAGACCCTTGCACAGTGCGAGTAAGAGAAAATGGATTCATGGGGTTCTTGCCGAATTCGACGTCTTCCATCAGTGAAAAATGAGGTGTAGCGTGATTCATACGACCACATTATCCGTTTCCAATCCTCAGATGTCCAGTGTCTTCTTTCCTGACACCAATGCAAACGAATTCTTGCATGTCGAGGAGAATTGAGTGGTATTACTATGCATACCTATCTTCCGCGCATTCCGATTATGCATTCCTATCCTCTGCGCATGGTTTGAGCTGAAATCTGTTGGAAAGAGACTTGGTTGATGATCTGTGTCATTTGAAGGACAGTAGATTCCCTGTTCTGCCGTACAATTCGTTGGAGACGCCGCCGATCACTCTCTTGGAAAACTGGACCTTAGCAGAAATTGTCTCTGCCTTCTGAGCACGAGTTTATTGCTACAAAAATAACTTTCGCATGGCTAGACAAGGGCTGAGAGTATATAAGTGATATTTTACAGTTGATTTTTTTCAGTACGCAACAAACAGTTTCGTCTTACAGAAATGAAGAGTGTTTGTAACCAAACATGTAATTTTAGGACACAAAGAAATTAAACTAAAAATTATGCAAATAACTTTAATGAGCGTAATTTTAGTTTTATTTATTTTTTAGTTCATTTTTTAATTTGTTTAGTTGTTTCTTTAGTTGTTCTATTTTAAACAGTTTTTATTGTTTTTAGTTTATTTTTATTTGGTTTTCAATTGTTTTAGATTGATTGCTGCTTTTCTGGAAGGAAGTTAACTCACTGAGTGTCCCTGTTTGACTAATACTGTTGAGAGTCATCTTGCCCAGCTGCAGCCTTAGATTCTACCATTCAGAAAATTTCATTATTTGCCGTTTGTTGATTATAAAGCTCTTGCATGCTCTCTCATTGTTGGTAGAAAGACCAGATGATTCGTCACCGTTAGCGGGCAGTAGAAAGTAAAGTGGTTAGGGTTGCCTTCGTTTCCGCAGATGCAGACATCTGTGTCCGATGTTAAAACAATAGAATGACATTGGAAACTGATCATGACGCAAAATTGTTTAGCTAGTCTTCCGGTATCACTTTGGTCTTATTCCAGTTGCCATTTTTGGATAGCCTTGCACAGCCCTGCGCGCTTAAAATGTGATGATAGCGATGAATGCTAACTTCTGCTGCTTTATATTAATGATTTCTTCCTTGGCGAGCATATCTACTGTTTCGTTTCCTTCTAGCCCGGCATTTGTTTTTATCCAAATAAAAGGCATGCATACGCGAATACTATTAAATAAGAGTTACTGTATTTCTATTGTAAATTCTTATTGGTTCTCATGAATATTAAAAAGGACTTGCTAAGCGTTGTTATCCAGGTAGGTAACCTGTGTATTTGTCAGTAAGTTGTGCGCCGGCGTATTCGTTCGAGGCATTTTCTATATGTGTGGCAGCAGATGTGGTACGCTGGGTAACTGTATGGTGTTTTATTGCCGGTTTTCTGGTTGAAGTTTACGCAATTGATGCAGGTAGGTGATCTGAAAGGTGCCGTTCTTGGGATTATGTGAGCCCCAGCAGAACACGCAATATGCTTCATTCTTATAGTTTTGCTGTGCATGTTTAAGTTCTTGGCAACTGAAGTAGTGTTTGGTATTGCAGAATTTTTAATTCTATGATCTCGCCAGCCGATACAGAATCCCCTGAGATTGCGTAAACTTTTTAAAGGCAGCTGGTTGCCATTCTGCAATTCATTTGATATTTTTTGGCCCTTTAGACTGCGAAGTAACGTTCTCAACTGTATTTGGTGTTTTAGGTTCATCTACATATTACAATTTTGAATAACGGTGTTTTGAATTTTTATGTATTTTTGCCTTTCCGCAAAAGGAGACCTTAGTTGATTGAATGAGAAGTATATTTCTAATGAAATTCGAGAAAATAAGTTAAAATGAAGTGCCGTAAAAAGTGTCTATACAAGGAAGCCTTGTGGTGTCCAAATCAGATTTTTTACTTTTTTTTTCTTCCGTTAAATTAATCTTTTGATCGCAGGTATTTTTAACCGCACTGTTTTAAAGATTCCTAATTTTCATGCTCACGGGAAGAAAATCAGATTAGTAATTCTTCAAGATTTCAGTGATGGTGGTGGTGTTGATACACTCGTCTCGACGCGCCATCTTTGCGGGGTATGTATTGCATCTGCAGATCACAACTCAAACATCCGCTTTAACAGTTTCATTTCAAACGATACCGTTTTTTTCTCTAAAAATTCTTATTAATTATGACCTTACCTTAAATCCTTCTCTTTCTCTGTGTGTCTTCGGTGTGTAGCGGTAATCTTATATGATTATAAGCCAATGATCCTATACGATAGCCTGCGATAATCTTATACGATAATCTTAGGCGATAACTTACTTAATAAACTTAACGATATAAGGCGATAATCTTATACGATAACAGCCAATAATCTTATATGAATGTTGGAACAACCAGTAATCTTATATGATTATTGGCTAATGTCGTGTTCCGGATCTTCATGCGTATTTCTGAACAATAATTATGAAACACGCTGAATAGATAACGTATTTTCGGAGATATTTAAAAAGAGAATGTTTTTCTGTTTCAGTTCTTATGTAAAATACTTTATCCACTTACTTTCCTGCAATCAAAAGCTGACATTTCATCTATGAGTGTTGATAACTCCAAGGCCACATCATCTGATTTAGTAGTGAAGTCCTTAAAAAAAGAAATTATGATTGTTAGATTACTTTTAGTTAGAGAGGGGTTGAAGATGGCGACAGTTATCAAGGCGATAATCAATGAAATATGGTAAATTGCTGCGTTGCTATTATTAAAAAAATATCTGTTCAATAACGCTTAAATGTCGTTAACATTCGCCAAAATCTATCTCGTACCTCCAACTGAAGAATAAACGGTTATCTTGCTCACGTTTTTAAGTAGGGTGCTTTTAAGTGTTTTTAAGTAGACTGTGCTTTCTAATTTCTGCATCCCTGGTTTCAAAATTTGGTAGAATTGTTGCTTTTTGGCATATTTTAGGGTACATATGCGACAAGAGGCAATACGCACATGGACTTAACGTGCCACATTTTTCCGTACCATAGTCATAAAAAATAACCAACTATTTTTCACCAATCACAAAATTCTTTAACAAGTTGACTGTTTTTCATAGGGGTGTAGAAATCAGAAAATAGAAAAAATATTCATTAAGTGTTTTTGACCTAATAAGCAACAAATAACTTTAGGTATTTATGTATTACAGCAACCACCTTGGCGCAATTTGGTGATTATTTACAAATGAAAAGGTAAAAGCTAATTATGGAGTGCAAGCTGGTGATTTTCACGATATTACGAAGTTATCTCTGTTTATCATAAGTTCGCAAGTGTTTAAAACACAGATTATAATTATTAAATAAGGATTAC
Organism: Stegodyphus mimosarum; assembly: GCA_000611955.2. Taxonomy (NCBI): domain Eukaryota; kingdom Metazoa; phylum Arthropoda; class Arachnida; order Araneae; family Eresidae; genus Stegodyphus; species Stegodyphus mimosarum. The sequence continues at coordinate 173,808 of KK116404.1, read as the reverse complement.
AGATTGCAGAAATGAATAAATACAATATTTACATTTTTAGCAAATTGTTCTGTAATTTTTGGTTCTATTCTCCTCCTATGTATATGGCAGTCTGCTTTCGATTAGAAAAGGTCTGAAAGCTGCACAAACCCGCCATTACTCGCAACATCAGTAGTGCTAGTACCTATCAAAGCCTATCAAACCTATCAAAACCTATCGCGCACCTATCAAAAGCGTTATTCTCTTAGCGCCATTACGACAAAATACTTTACTTTTGCAGAAATTTTACATAGTTTCTTTCACTGATGGCAAATTTTCCCAGTGAATATTTTAATATTGAGTTTAAGGCAACAAAATCTCACGATTTGTCTATAAAAACAGTTAGAACTTGAAATACAACAAAAAGAACGCATACGAACATGACGAGGTTGCTTGACTAAAAGCTGTTATGAGTATGGTTGCCTGAAGAATGTTTATGCGCATGGTTGCCAGAGTTGGACATATTCAGATAATTTGGAAACTTCTACTAAGGTGCTTGCGATAAAATGTAAGTATTTGCATATTTCCTTTAAATGAAAGAACACGTATCATGAATAAAAAACATTTACAAATACTTTGAAGTTTCTGGGGGTAAAAATGAATCACGTGTACAAATATTTCAAGACTTACCGACATCTATACTTGACTGCTTCTTGACACTTTTAAGAGGAAACAAAATTTAGATAATATAAATTAAATTTCTTTATTGTTTATTTTTACCATAGCAATGAAATCTTTGTATTTTCCTGAATGCAACTATGTAATCAAACACACGAATTCACCTCCTCCTCGCATGGGATAAATTAAGTCTCGAGCTTGAATTTAACGAGACAGCGAGCTGAACTCGAAAAGAGTTGCTTTACAAAATATATGCGAATAGAAATCTGAAAGACTTGTTAACATATGCATTGCATTAGTTCTATGCAGTCAAAATATCTGTGTGCATATCCATTTCATAAAAATATGCTTTTATACACATGGGAATTTGCCTTTTGTTCTGCGGAAGCCATTTTTTCATTCCATCACAAATACATTAATACAGATTCCGGAAATTCATGAAAGATAAGCAGGTTTATAGACTTTTAGAAGTAGACAAGCGGGCAAGCCCGCTAGATGAGCGGACTGCGGCCAAAGCAAAGCTTATATGTTCTAGGTACACCTGAAAAAATGTATAAAAACAGTTCAATGTAAAATGAAATGATGTCATTCTTTTCAAGCAACATACAATTGGTAAATATTTTTTTTGTTGCCAAACCAGAAGACAAAAACATTTGACACTTCAGTTTAATACGTATGACGTCATGATTTAAATTTAATGTAACATAGCAACTTTTTCTCGATATCAATAAAGGAATTAACGTAGCAATAACAGATCGTGTCATACTTAACTTGGGGAAGTTTTTTAATTAATATCGCGGCTGATTAGAGTCATATGAAAATGGGAACAGTCGAAATGGCTTCCCACGAATTTTTGAAATCCAAAATAATATATTTAATGTTTGGCAATGGTATGTTTTTTATATAGATTTTGTGAAACTTAAAACTTTTTTAGTAACAAACTCTGCGATTTGAAAGGGAGTAGTGGCAACACTTCTCGAAATAAAGTAGATTTTTATCTCCAGCACGCTAGAGTGTTGCCACGCGGAAAAATGAAGGCGCAAATTAGCGTTTTCAGAGTTTTTAATTAATATCTCCGCTAATTAAAGTCGTACGAAGATGAGAATGGTCGAAATGCCCATCCTCGAATTTTTGGAATCCGGGGTACCTCTCTCGAAACTCAACTTCCCGCCGTTCCAGAGAAGATAATTCCACAAACAAACAGACGCCCACAGATTTTAATAGTATAGATACTTGTTTCAAAATCATGAACTTTAATTTATTGCTTAAAATATGCATGAATACACACCATACAGTTGTTTTTATTTATCTATATCTTCATCTTTAAAAAAATTATAATTTGTTATCAATAAAGAGCGTCAGTGACTTTATTTCTTTCATTGACTGGAACCTTTTCCGAATTTTCTATCAAATGGTTTTGCATGGTCTGATAGTAAGCTTCCCTTTCGCCATTTTCACTTCTGCAGCTGAAGAAGGTGGTTTTATTTGACTTTCGGAACTAATCCTTGCAAATTTATGCAATATATGCTGATTGTTGTTGCTATAGTATCTTTAACAGCAAAGTGTGATTGGTTGCCAAAGGTTACAAACATCTACGGAAACGAAAAACATTAAACGATGATCAGCGGAAATTGATAATTTATTTAATATCTAAACAACTTATTTAATTGATATGTACACATAGCAGCAATTTAATGTAAATTTGTAATTTTATTTTATTTAACACAATTTTGTGAGCAATTGATTAAACCATATAACAAACCTGAAAGTTAATTTTTAATGGACTTTTTTAACGGACACCTTCTAGAGGCACGAATTTAAAAATGGGTGTTAATAATGCACCAAACACACTGTAACGACCAACGTGATGCCCGGATATAAATTCAACTGGGTATGACTCTACGTGATGAAGAAGTCTATCCCTGCTTTTTTGTTTTGTGTTGTTTTTCAGTGTGCATTTGTTCATTTTGCCATTTTATGAAGCCCCGTAAACGTCTACTTTCTGCTTGTAGTACCTTTTCCCGTCAAGGACAGATTACAAATAATAGCATATTTAAGTATTTAACAGTTTTTAATATCTTGAAAACGCAAACTGTTTGCCCTCACTCACTTGGTAAACTATTTGTTTCTCGCCAAGCCAAATCCTTTTCCTCATTAAGGCCTCTATAGCAGGGAAGCATCTTTAAATTTATTAATTTCAGTTTACTTTTTAATTACGTTAAGAATTTGACTCCTAGAATACGTAATTCATCAAACAGATGTTTGACGAAATATTTCAGCATGTAACACAGAATTCTCTCTGAAATATAATTCTCTCTGACATAAAAAATTCTCTTTCATTTGCTAGGATGTGCAATAGATGGCAGCAGCAGCACTAAAAGGGAAGTTTTATCGTAAAAGAAAAATTCATCCCCGTCGCTCCCATTCGCATACAAAAGTTTACAATTAACATTTCTTTAAAAGTCTTATAACCAGCTAATTAATTTCTTGTAGTCTTGCAAGCCTAAAACGAAAGCATAAAAACATATATATAATTAGCTTTTTTTAAACTTAACTTGCTTGCTATATTTATGGTGGTATTGTGCAAGCCTTGGAAAACACATAGTAGTTCATTTTTTTAAGCAGTCCCAAATGTTGTTAATAGTGTTATGAATTTCTTATACACATAAATAATTTTAGTGAAATTATGTGTAAATTGTAGTATCACTTGCATAATGTAACATGAAAGGCCTTAAGACGGAAGCATCGCCGGAAAAATATAGATACAGAGATAAGTCCTTTTAATTGTAGTAAATGGCTATCTCGCCAGTTTAGAGAGAAATCGACAAAAGTCACCAAACTCTATGATCATTTGCCTTCATTTTGGCAACATTCCTGTGTAACTATAATTGGTGTATTTTATCTGGCCCTATGTAACTGCAAGTGTATATATACTCTAGCAATTCTGAGAAATAGAAGGTACTGGGAATTTCTCGGCGAACGGGGTAAACCATATAAGACCGGAGGGAACATCAATTTTCAGTTTAGTTTGTAGTATTGAGAGTTTAGAATATTGAGAGATTATCGCGTGAGCTTATGCTTTTGACGCATTTAGCATTACTTGGCGTTCAACGTTCTTAATAGTGCTGCGTGGATGCGGGTTCGTAATAGATTGAATGCCCACAGAACTCGTGATAAGTTGATAAAAAATTTTTTACCAAAGGGGACACTTCACAGTTCTGGAACTTTCCACAGAAATAGTCCTATAGCTGTTCACAATATCGCAGAGTAAAATCAGTAATTACACTTCAAGCTACTAAGACCGTTAAACACTACCCAATGCTAAGCGCATCTAAGCACACGCTGAACTAACAGTTAAAACTACTAACAACTGAGAAATTGATGCTCTCTTTAATCTTATATAATTTTAACCCGGCAGCCAAGAAACTTCTAGTACTTTTTGCTTCTCGAAATTACTGGAAAGCATATGAGGGCCGAATACCGTTACAGCTACATAGAGGATAAACTATAGTTATTCAGTTATACAGTTATACAGCAACCTATTCAAACTAACCCATCAATTCTTATAATACTATGCAAAAAGTGTTGCTTAAAAATATAGATTAATATAAAATTAATTGCTGAATGGAAGAATGATTCTTATTTTATGTGTCTTTATTCATAGGAGCATTCAGCTGCATAGTGGCTAAATTACATGTATTCAACAATGATAGAAATTGCAGTTTCACAGGCACTGGGCCAAAATGTCACCAAATGGTAGTCTAGTTTGCCGACTTTTAGCGATTCTTCATCAAATTGCCAAGAAAGCCATACTCAGTAGCAAGTCTCAACAACAAGTAGACTTGCTCCTGTATTTTCACTTTTCCGGCACGGCGTCCTTTCTCCCAGCTTTTCATGTTACATTATACAGAAAATTACAGCAGTTTCACATATAATTTCCCTAACATGATCTATCTATGTACAAAATTTGTAAAACAGCTCTCTTCCCGAGGACAGCAATTTTATTTATTTACTGAAATTACTTGGAGTTTAGGAACTTACGAATCCGAGCTACGATAGCGTTCAGTCTGTTTAGAAGTGTGTAAGGACCGCCCCAAGGTGACAAGTTATTCAGAATGGTTCAATTAAACATCTTCACCATGCCGTTTGACTAGGGATGTAGAGATGTCATTTGAGTTTTGTCAATGGCGAGTAACTTGTTGTGTTCTTTAATTGCAGCTGAGGCAAAATTTCTTCTTTAATCGGAATATTACCGAAGAGGCACTCCGAAACTGGACATCAAATTCTGTGTCATCCAATACTATACTAGTATTACTGTAACCTTGCAACTTCCCTCTGCTCCGTTTCTTCGGTTCCTTCCGACCCGCACAGGCATCACAAAATTGGCACCACTTTTGGACGTCATCCTTTGAATTACTCCACTAGAATCGCTCTCTATGCAACGTCTTCATTATTCCCAAGTGACCTCTGCTGGACTACTATGCAATTCTTTAAGGACATCTGGAATCCAGGACTATCAGCTTGCATAAGAATGCTTCTCCATCAGCCGAGTCGAATTTCTGCTACAAGACGCCATTTCGCGTATGGAGGGAGTCCCAGAAAGCTCAGTATTGTTTTCTTGTATGTCTATAGATCGAAATGTCTTTCCAAGTAGGTTTCCGGTTTGAAGACTCCATTAAGTCAATTATGGGTTTAATGTCGCCGTCTTCTTGACTTCTGAGGTCTTCCCCAATTTCTTCATCACTCCCTGGTTCTGGGTCAGACGATGTTCAATTTAAAACTTGACGTAAGATCGAATTAAACAGGTTGTATTTCGCTTCGACCCTGGAACAATATCAGCAGCTTCTGAGCAGGGTCTTCTACACAGGGTTTCGGAGTTTCCATATGATGGTCCCTTCCGATGACGGATACTGATGGATATTGGGCCTTCCGGTTTCTTGAAGTCTAAAAGCCAGGTCAACAATGCATGACTGTGTGGTGCAGGAATTTTTTGCCCTAGAGATAATGATGGATATGTTCTATGGTTTTAAATATGGCTAGCTTCTCTTTCCTGGAAACACATTAATTCCTCTACGGTTTAGATAGACTATTGCTCCTGTATACTATGACATGTTCTTCACCGTTTATTTCTTGGGATAAAACAGCATCGATACTGCTTTCATACGTGTCGAAAATAAATGGTTTCCCGAGCTGAGAATGAGCAGATAACAAAACTGAGGATGATTTTTCGGTAAAACCATCGAAACTAGTAATGTGAAAATTTAATGCGGATTTTTGTTATTTGACTTCTAAATTAATATTTGTTCGACGTGTTATTGTATTTTAATTTTCTTCTGTTTGTTAAATGTATCCTCACATTCTTTCGTCTACAAGAACTTTTGCTTCTCGTCCGTCAGCTTGCGAAGGGGTCTTGCTATAGAAGAAAAGTTTTTCGCAAAACTCCTATAATAGGTGCAAAGTCTCAGAAAACTTCTCAGCTTATAGACATTTGCGAGGCGTCTCTATTCTTTAACTGCCGACACGTTTTCTGGATCCGTAGACACGCCTTCGGCAGAGATGACATGTCCAAGATAAGTCAGTTCCTGTCTGAATAATTTATATTTGTCGGGACTTTTTTGCTGAATAATTTACATTTGCCAGCCTTTAATTTTAGATTGGTTTTCTTCTATTTCTGAAGCATTTTTCTAATATTTACCAAAGGTTCTCGAAAACTCTTTCCGACGATGTTGACAGATATATCAGACAGGCTTCGTTGGAAAGACGTCTTAACATTGTCTTCATGAGGCTTTCGAATATTGCCGGCTCATTACATAATCCAAATAGCATCACCTTGAACTGCCAAATTCCTTGTCCGGTAGTAAATTTCTATGTCATCAGGGTGTATCTCTACCTGCCAATATCCACTCTTTAAATAAAGTTTCGAAAACCACTTGCGTACAGAAATAGTGTCCAGAAAGTCGTCAATTCTAGGAAGAGGGTAGCTGTGTTTCTTCATAACCTCGTTCAACCGGCAACAGGATGAAAATTGATAGAAATTTAATATTTAAAAAATTATGCCACAATACAATAAATTTGCGAAGTCATGTATTTTACTGTAGAAAGATGTACCGTACTTTATTCGTTTAGTGTGATACAAAAATGCGGTTTTGAAAGATCATATATAAGCTGATTATGGAATGAATATATTAAGCAGTAATGTTTTGCACCAACTACAGTTAAGGAACTAAATCGAATTGCAAGTGATTACGGACTATCTCAGGAGCAGGCGAATAGCAGAATCGCTGCGCTCAAAATAGTTTGCAGCGTGCTCATATGCCATCAAGTAAACTGGCTGCATGGGAGCTTTCTTGATTTACTTAAGTGCATTGATATAAGCTAATTTTTTGTAGGTTAAGATTTTTTTCTGTCACAGCGCTTTTGAAGCATATATAAATTTAGGCAGATGAAAAGCTTGCAGCATTTTTATTTCTTCCAGTAATAAAAATGCTGCAACTCTTTCACATGAATAAATTTATTCTAGACAAACTACAAGCTACATTTTATCCCTCTCTACTCTACTATCAGCTTTTCACAGCATTTCAGATTGTAATTACACATCAGACTACTAAGAATGTTAAGCACAACTAAATGCAAAGCGCATCAGAAGAGCGAAGCTAACACGGAGCTATCTCAATACTCCGAACTCACGTTGAACTAAATAACCAACTAAGTAACTGAGTTTTCCCCGACCTTACATAGTTCTTCTCTCTAGTACCTTCCACTTTTCGAAATTACGGAAGGCATATGACAGCCGGATACGGTAACAGTTACTTACAGGATCAATAATATTTATTCAATTAACAATACCTATTATACAACGACCGGCGTAAAATGCGGGAAAATGGTCGTTAGGTTTGGCAACAAAAATTAGTTACCAAAACCATCACCAGGTTAGCCCTGTATTCTTATTTTGCTGGCAAAGCTTCTCTTCTTTAAACTTTCATGTTATATTACACACACGCACACACACACACACACACACACACACACACACACGCACACACACACACACACACGCAAAAAAAAGGACACTTCAATTTTACCTAACTTATTTACATACGTACAAAATTCGTAGCAATATTTATGGCATACGAAACTATATTAATATTTCATCTCTAGAAAGTTATTAGAAAAATAACAATTATTATATTTTAATAAATATATAAGGTATTTCTCCCGCCTTCTTCGCATACCTTCGTGGTGTAGTGGTCTGCATGCTCGACGCGTAACCGAGAGGTCTGTGGTTCGATTCCCGGCGAAGGCGTTGCTTATTTTCACCTCTCCTGCTTCGTAATAACCTAATGTCTCTACAAATAAAGTAAATTAATTATTATATATTTGTTTCTGCCATACGTTATGCGACTTAGCATTAATTTTCCCCTTTCCACAAGAAGAGCTTTTCTCAAGTAAAAACGTAAGAGCTTTTTTCTTGAAAAGCCCTCCACGAAAGCATCGATCCTCTTAGAGTCCTAGTTTTCAAGCGCACTGTCATAATCTAAATAATCTAATCTATTTTATCTTTTCGGCGGGAAAAACTATTGCTGAAACAATCCAACAACGAGAAGAAGCTGACACCTGTACGTTCTAGGAAAAGAATGTAAAGGATCTTTTATTACAATAATTACGAAATGAATTAGTACCTTTCTATTTTAAACATGAGAAAAGATTCCATTTCATAGAAATTCCCATACTTTTATGGAATTTTATTATAAAAATATTAAGTAAGCACCAAATACACAAAATCATAGATGCAATCTGTGAGATCACCTCTTTTATGAAAGCCTAATTGTACCAGCTTAAAATTTTCAAGTTACTTCAATTAAAATATTTGCACTTTTCTATAAATTTGCTATTTTGTTTATTATATTATATTTGTTTCTATAAATTTGCATTCATGAATATATTTCTAGCCTGTGAAAATAATCATACTTATCTGAAATATGACATTATAAAAGATTATGGCTAATGCTGTGGGATTTTCTAAAAATATTATTTCTGTCGGAATAATTTATTGCCCACTGTATTATTACCTGTCATAAGTATTACAAAAATTGCTTACAAGGAAACAACTTTAAATTTTAAAGTTTATCGCTTAGAAATTTTTACTTTATTCTTCTTGGTTTCCACTATGCGGCACGTAAACAAAGATAAAATCGATTAAAATATGAATCCCGAACGCTCGTCATGCCCGTGGTGTGGCATCATACAATGAGTACTTAATACCCTGCTGAGAGGGGGGAAGACAGGCTGATTTACGGTAAGAGTGCTTACTAGCATGGCCGGATATCCGGGTTGGGCATTCCGGACTGGAAATCTCTCGAATTTTTATCCTGGTGTTGCGTGAGCCGGAAGGAAGTTGAGAGGGCTGAAAAGACAAGCGTTTAGCCACTGTTTAGATGACACCCGTGGAGAAGATGAGGGATCAGCCCATTTCATGAGATCCATTAAGACTGGTATAGTGTGAATATTTTCGTGCACTTCTTCCCCCTCTTATTGTTTTCAAATAGGATTTTAATTACCGTATATTCCGGCGTATAACCTCGCACTTTTAATACAAAAAATAGGACCGAAATTTACGGGTGCACGTTATACGCCGGATATAAAAATGATAGCTTAAAAATAAGGAAAAATTTAGATTTTTACATGCACCAAAATGCTGCTTATTTAAAAGAAATGGCATACTTTATAAGGTATATCTCCCACATTCTTAGCGTGCCTTCGTGGTGTAATGGTCAGCACACTCAGCCGGTATTTCAGAGGTCCGTGGTTCGATTCCCGGCGAAGGAATTGCATATTTTTCATGTCTCCTGCTACTAAATAACCTAATGTCTCTACAACTTTATGAAACTAAGCATTTTTATTATCGGATAACATGAAGAGTTCGTCATGTTCGTTTTCGTTATATCTTCAGGCGTATCATCGAATTTTGCTTCATCTCCACCACCATTGTTATTTTTATCCATAAATAAATAACCATTATCCGTTCCATCTTGCACCAACACCAAACATCCTCGTTACAGCACGATTTCCATTTTCTTTGGCAAAATGCATGACTTTGCATTTGAAACCGGCACTGTGCTTGTTTCTTATCGCGACAGCCATATTTACTACTAAGCACTAGATCAACTGTATTTCAACTAAAGCAAATGCGATTTACAAAAGCCTTCGATTTACATTTCAAAATCTCGTCTTCAAATGACTACAGAAAGAGATAACATCTAATTTCTAATTCCAGGATTTCATTTAGGTTGCAAGTGCTCTACAATAGCATTATTTTGGACATCTGCGTTGAATACAATCCACCCTCTTTGCCGGTGACCGTTATACGCCGGAAAATACGGTAAGTACCCTGCACTGAAAAAAAAAAGCCAGTTAGCATTTGTAATAAAAATAAATTCCTATTAATTTTTCCAAAATGAACAAGCATACGATATCTGAAGTTATCAGTTTAGACGATTCATAATCGTGTATTTAAAAGATGTGTGATTGCCACTGAATATAAATAGTTTGCCCTTGCTGAAAATATTAGTTCCTTTTTAATCGTAATTTTTTTGTAAGTAATGTAACTATGCTGCAAATTTTCTCATTTATTATCCAATTTTCCATCAAATTTTGAGCATTTAATAACTTTGAGATGTTTTAATGAACTTGAGAACTGAAACTAATCTGTTAATTTCGTTGTTATTTTATTCAAAAGCGGTGGTCTTCAAACTTTGTCGACTCACAGAGCCCTTAGAACAATAAGGTTTTTTTCGGGGAATCCAATCCCACCCTTAGAAAAATATACCTTAAAATAATATTTAAAGTAGATCAATATGTTACAGCTACTTTATGTAAAGACTATTACAGAAAATTTTGACGTAAAATTAATTTAATTTACTCTTTATTATCATTACCTCGAATTCCAAGTGTCACCTACTCTTGCATTATATTTAATGATTGGGGTATGCTTGCATTTTTATACATAAAAGGTTCAAGTCTATCTCTATTCGTGTTATCTGTGGTCAAATTTCATATTCTGCATTTAATTTGTTTCTGTATTTCGTTTTTGTTTCCACATGCATTGAGAAAGAATTTTCACTTAAATACATTTCTCAAAATGGCATTGCATGTGAGAAACTTCTTTGTATTCTGCATGAATCTACTACCAAAAGTTTTGAATATGTTATTGGCTAAATTTGGATTTTAACATCGAATCTAACATGTCGATAAGTCTTAACTTTTCGCTCACTGGCAAAGCCTTTTGATTTATTGCAGCATTCGACATTACAGTGTGTTAGATCATATTTAATAATTTTATACAGTGATACTTAGTTCTTTCTACTGGCAAATATTCTTTTATAGTTTTCTCCAATTGAAAAAGGTGCTCTATTGTAAAATTTTTAACATTTTCATCTAAATTCAATTCATTTTCTATCTGAAAACTGTTTAGTTTCGCAAAGCATTGGTTGTCATTCTCCTTGACATTGCTGATCCAATGGAAAGTTTTAAAACTAACCTACTACTAATAAGGTATATTTTAATTTTATAACAATTATTTTAATTTCGAAGCCCTTTCCTATCAATTCTTATTTACACTTACAACTTTCTACCGGAATGAGGTTTTAGAATGCAAATGAGTTAGAAGAAGTATTTAAGGAAGGTTCAACTAATTTCGATAGGGAGTGCTAGGAATCCTTAGTAACCCGTGTTTGCTTTCTGGATAAGCCATTTTTGAAGCTGTTACGCTCAGCCGTATTATGCGTGCCCAATGATATCATCGGCTAGTTTAAATTAAGGGCCAACTACGTTAGATAATTGTGTTTAGTTTCGGCTAAGTCTTGTTTAGTTAATTATAGTTTAGTTTCTTATTTCTGAGTTAAAGCTCGAGTAGAGGCTTCCTGTAAGCCCGAGAAGAGGCCAACTGTTATTCTTATTTGAGTGAATAAAAGGGTGTCTTAACCCTTCTTGAGGCTACGTCTTAGTTGTTCTGAACTCAGCTACATAGAATCCTACAAGTTAATAAACACTAGTAAACTAGTGCAAGTGTTTTATAATTTTCTTTTCGAATTTCTACTTTGATTCTTGGAACTCTGGGTTTCCAAGTAATGCAATTTGAAAGCCACTGATCTAAAGTAACACCTATTTAGGATAAAAAGTTTAGAAAGCAAGTTAAAATTTGTTACTCCCTGTTGCATGGAAGAGTTTCAATTAATATTTCCTAAAAGTGACATTTTTAAGCGAAAGAAACACAGCATCGAGACAGAGAAAACATATCTATAGGAAATTTAATCCGGAAAAAAAAATCTTTTTCGTAGAACTTTTTTTTTTCATTTTTCTTTCCCCCTTTTTATAGAATGATAAATTCCTAAAAATTTTCTAAAGCAAGCTAACTGTGCTTATACGTATGATGATGAGGCATACATTTATTGAAGTTGTGCCTAGTTCTTAATTAATATTCAATAATTAGGCAAAACTATGCAAATTTTAATTTTGAAACTAAAAATTTACCTTATTCATAGAATTGCAATATTAAGCAAAACAATTATTAAACAAAAATATCTGATGTTGGCGCCACATGAATTCCTTACACAGCCTAATTAAATTATATATATTTTTTGCTGCAATTCATTTAAACTTATTTCCTGGAATTATTCCAATTTGATAAACAAATTCCTCAAGGCAATTTGAAAATCTCATCAAAATTGTAAATTTTGAAATGAAATATCTCGGTCAATTTTTGTCGTATAGGAGTCCAATTTCTTGCATTTTTATTATTTCCTTGTACGAAGTAAAAAGGAAGTATTGTAATCTCGAAATATTTCGGGTATCATATTTCATCAAAAATATCTATTTTGACTGTTATCGAATGCAATTTAACGATGTCTTTGAGTAATATGCGTACGTAAGAACAGAATAAAGGACTCTTTTTCTCCAAAAAAATTATAAAACTGATTTAAAATGAATTTTGAAGAGATTTTTTGTGGCATCTGTGGGTACGTACGTACGTACGTGTTCGTACGTATGCATCTCACAAAACTCAAAAACGAATAACCTCAGAAAGTTCAAATTTTGTATATAGGACTGCTATAACATGTAGATGCGCATCTCCTATTTTGGTTGCAATTGGCTGCACCAAAAGTATATAAATTTATGTATAT
>KK116404.1:130395-160968 GCA_000611955.2 Stegodyphus mimosarum | reverse complement strand
TCGGCTCAGTCAGCTCAGTTTTTTTTATTCTTATATGTTGGTAAATTGTGCATTTTCTGTTTTAAAAATGATTGAATTATGTTGTTCTTATCTTCTGGTTAAGGTTTTTATGCCTTTAGTAAATCTGCATGCAAGATTTGTAGAATTATCAACAATTTAAAAGTTGTTTAAATGCTGCTAAGCCTAATCATTTTTCTCATGGCGGACATATTTTTTACATTTAAAATTCAGGAGGCTATTGGATTTGTTGCCAATCTAGAGAAACTAAGCTTCGCAGCAACAAAGATAAAGCCTTCTTTAACTATTGCGAATTAAATCATGCTTAAACCATTCTGAAATTTATTCGAGGAAATAAGTGTTTAAGATTTATTTCGTAATTTTTAGCATAGATATTTCGAGTTTTTATGTATGTTTGCCTTGTCGCGAAATGAGAACTGAATTAATTGAATGAGAAATACTGAATCGTCTGTGGGAAACTGTTTCTTTCTTTCTTCTTTTGTTTAATTTCTTTTACACATCGTTTTAGATTTATTATAGTATTTAAATAGAATATGTGGCAACGATTAGATGATTCTCCAGATCATATGCATAATTTTTGTGCATTGTGATGAGTTATAAAATGAATGAGATGTAACGCTGTTAAGTGAAGCTAGCGCCAGAGTGTCGATGTGGTAAAAAATATAGGGAATTTTAAAGAGTGAATTTATTCTGTTGTGGATTATGCGCTATCGATGAAATAGATTTAATTCAATCAAAAAAGTTTAAACGAAATGCAAAATGCAATGCAAAAATAATTTAATATTTCGTACAAGGAAGTCATGTGGTGTATACATCAGATTTTTTTTATAAGGAGTATAAAACTTTCCGAAGTATAATCATACGAAACCTGGAGATCACATTAAAAATTAGATTTCAATATTTGTCAAAAATTGCTTTTTCTTTTATTTGACATTCTTAAAACATAAATATCTTTGTTATTTAAAACACATTTGAAATTGGAAGTATTTAAATACAATCAGCGATTGCGAAAATAATGGCTTAGTAAGGACTTTTAAACCTGTTAAAGGGATGTATATATGCATATATACATACGTTTGGTACCGCCGCTTGCAATAAAATGAGGAAATTTACAAGTAAATATTATACCAGTTCTACATGCAAAATTTCAACATTCTACAGTCAATCATTTTTGAGTTATGCGAGATACATACGTGTACATACTTACAGACGTCATGAAAAAAATCCATTCTGAATCCATTTCATAAATAGAGTAAAATTTCTGATCCATTTAATTGCTTATGTGAAAACATTTTATTTTAAAAAGGGTAGGAAAATGTGTTTCTTAATATATCGTAAGAAAGGAAAGTTTTAAATTGCCATATCTATTTTTAAGCAGTTTCGAATACTCTTCTGTTGTTCTATCAGGAGTTTAGAACTCTTCTGTTAGAAGTAGTATATAAATATTTTCTTACACTACTAATTGGCAATGTTGATAGTATTCTAGGGTCTTTTATGACTTTTCATGAATGATGGAAAAGCACCTTATGTTTCGAGAGAGAGAATTATATTACTTTTTATGGTAATACCAGATCAACATTAAGAATTGTAGAATTTTCGAATATATTTTTATAACATTCTGGCATTCTTTAGAGCAGATTTTCTGTTATGAAAGTAAATTGCCATATTTTCTGTGACAGTATTGCACAAACAAGGGGTTTGACATCATTCGAGGAATTATCTAAAAAGTTACTGATAATTTATGTAAATGGAATGTTTTCTGTATATTTGTTACTTAGTCATTTTAATGCTAGATTCATTTTGATATATTTAATAGTTTTTGGAATAACATGTTTTATAAACTTGGTATTCATTTTCGAAAACCCATAGTATGAAAATGATGAAGCGGATCTTCTGTTATTGAAGAAGGTTTTCTATCTTTTCCGATAGCAGTTCAAAAATAAGGAATAAATTCTGACGTTATTCAGGGAATTATATGGCGCAGTTTTCTGTAATGTTTGCTAATGCATATAAATGGAATGCGGTCATTATGCTTATTAATCAACCAGTTAAACGCTACTTGACGGATTAATTCGAAATTTTCCAATGTAAATAAGCGTTTGATTGAGTTAAATTTAGGAAATTCTGAAAAATTAACAAACAAAACTACTTCAGATTTTCTGTGTGTGTGTGTGTGTGTGTGTATGCTTGTGTGAGTGATGAAGCGAGTAACTTTCCTATGGGATTTGATTGATTATTTGAATATGACAACGTACACGATGCCTATCTACTTAAGAGGAGGTATGCCTTCATGAAGGACTTTCTAAGAGAAACAGGCTCGTTTCCCCGTTACACATAGAGAAAACCACGGAAACCAACTATGCAGCCAGCTTCCCATCGGATCAAATCTGGGGTGAACTCCCAGTATTTAGCAGCCTTAATCGTTGGACCATACGATACGGAAATCCTTGGTAACGGAATTGACGTTACACGAAAGGGAAGTGCCTATTGTCATATCAGAATCATGTAGCAACCAGAAGGGACGTTTGACCGAAAATGCGTCAAATTTATTTAAAGATTTATTTAAAAAAATTATTTTAAAAGTTTTATTTTGCGGCAACAACGGTTTTTTTTCTTTCCTTTGAGGCAACTATCTCTTGAATCACGTGTTTGGGATGACAACAAGTTTAATTAATTTTCCTTTAGTATTTTTAATTATTTAATACGTCATTATTTAATCTGTCATTAATTCAAATTATCTAATCTATGGAAAGAGTAGAGGAAAGGTTATCTTAACTCTGAATAACATGCATAAAAAATGCAAGATATTAAACATCAAAGTAGGATCCAAAGTCACTCAAAGAAAAGAAAATACACTAGACCAAATGGGTCTGTTTTAACATCAGCAGCCTTGGAAAATGCGGATACAGTACATATATGATACAAGCAAATGCAAGAGAGTTTTATTTTACCATTGTGATGAAAAGCTTAAGCGATGAAATTTGGTCACTAAGAAAATGAGCTATTGTTCGCTGCTAACTAGGCTGTCTGTCTGTTTATTGCTTCATAATTCAGAACATTAAAAAAAACTGACTTGAGAACAAATGATGGCTTTCTTGTAAAATTTCTCATTGGCATCTTAAGTATGATTGCCAATAGTGACAATTATTCTTGATGTCGATATGAACTTTTTTGATAATTCTCACACTTGATTTATGGCTTATGATTATCTGAATTAGTAGTCGTTGTCTGTACCGGGGAGGTACAGCTCATAACCAACCGGATAATAATATTGTTGCATACGTACGGGTTCGTAATGGATTGAATGCACACAGGTCCGTTGAAAGGGTGGTAAAATTTATTTTTATCAAATGAAACATTTCAAAGTTCTGGAATTTTCCATAGAAATACTCGTACAGGTGTTCACAGTATCACAGAGTACAATTAGTAGTTATGCTTCAAACTACTAAGATTGTTAAACACAATGCAATGCAAAGCTCATCCAAAGAGACTTAATTCACGCTGAACTAACAACTCGCAACAACAATAACTAAACAAACGAAAGCAGATGCTTTCTCTCCGGCCTTATATAGTTTTCAGCCGGAAGCCAAGATATTTCTAATACTTTCTGCTTCTCGAAATTACTGGAAGGCAATATGAGGGACGAATTACGGTTGCAGCTAATAGTGTCAATTACATTTATTCAATTAAAATGCCTATTACTGTGATTCAGAGACAGGACCAAATTGTCGCCAAAAGTCGCCAGCTAAATTTGACTTAGAATAAGTCGCCAAAACCGTTGTCAGCTTGGCGATATCTCACCCAATTACCGAGATACCTATTCACTTATGTTAAATGGACTTGCCCCTGTACTCTTACTTTACTGGCATAGCTTCTCGCTTAAGATTTTTAGCGTTACATTACACAGAAAAAATACAACAATTTCACATATTATTGCACTAAAATCACCTATCTATGTACAATATCAAAATAAATATCCCATTTTTTGGTTAAGATTTAATCTGAAATATTAATTTGGGTGAAGGATGAGCTCGTGGAATAAAGAAAATTTTCTTTCGATTTATTTGTCTAATATGTGAAGTTTTCGTAAATTTTTCTTTGATAAAGAACAACACAAAACCGACATATTTTCTATTTATCTCATCACTTTTGCATTTATTGATCACAAAACACACCTAAAATACGCGCAACAGGGAAAGTGTGATGCTTATGACTAAAAACAGACTGTTTTTATTTTCCTCAATGAACAGATGTCGCAAAACTTTGAAATACTTTTAAGAATATTTTGATTTTTTTATAGTCTGTTATTTTAGAACAGATACTTCAAGACCATGCTTCATAACCACGGCAACGAGTACTACGGAAATAAGTCGAATCTTTTATTTGTTGAAATACCTTATTTCTGTCAGCGCGACATCATCGCGCCGTCATCAACGGCACTTACCATCACCTTGAAAAGCTTATTTTAAAGTACAGACTAGTAAGTGTTGAAGTAGTAAGCATGGATGTATTAGTGGTTTTTAATGCGCTTTAGAGGTCATTACGAAGCAATTATTTTTATAGCGTCCAAAAATATAATGTAGTTACACTTATTCTATATTTGTCCAAAAATCTTGCCTATAGTGGCAACTTTGTCTGCAAATTTCCGGAAAAGAGTAAAAATGTCTTACCTCGAAATTCTTTCAAACTCTTGCACACAGCAGCAAAGTTACTCGATAACAGCGTTTCTCACACTTTTTTGAAGTGGCGACCGCTTTTATAAATTAGACAACTTTACTCTTGTCCTCTCCGAAAATAAATTTGTCAGCATATGTTCCTACTAATACAACTTATATTTTTAAAATTCAGCTAATTAAAATTAATTTAGTTTTATATTGGCACTAAATTATTAAGTTAATAGAAGGAAATTATAATTGTTTCTAATAATTCAAGGCAGTTAGAGGTTTGAATAATCTTTATCTCATTTTATTTTCTCGAATTTCACTAGAGATATATTTCTGATTTTATCAATTCAGTTACCACTTTGCGAGAAGGCAAAAATACATAAAACACAACACATCTTCATTAAAAACTGTAAAATACAGAAAACCTAAAACACTAAATACAGTTAAAAACGGTTAAGAAAATTTTTACATTAAAATTAGAGTTTGTATCCAAAAAAAAAAAAAAAAAATGTCGGGCACCGGGCAGGAAGACAAAAATTCTGATTCACAAAGTTGAAAGTTAACTTTCTGTCCCACTGGGCGAAAAGATGTGGGGTATTACTATTTAATCCTAAAGTTATAACTTAGAACCCCACGAACACTAACAAGCGAATAATCTCTTAAACGTGTGAACAGAACACGTAAGACTTAAGAAAGGTTTAAAACCCTTTATTTTTCAGTATATTTACAGTCAGTTCCTACTTGGAACTTTACACAAGTCCGCCACTCGGGCTTGAACTTAAAATAATAATAATTTTACTAAAAGTAGCTTAACTAAGCTATTTAAAAGGTATATCCGAAGCTATCAGAGATCTAATTAGTTGGCCCCTAAGTATTAATTAAATCGGCGAAGCCAAGCAAGGGCCTAAGGTATGGCCGAGCGTAGCAATAGCTCAGAGAGACGTAGCCAAAAGGCAAACGCGCGCTAGTCAGGGAATCAGACTCTCTCTCTCCTGAAGTCGGTGAAGTCACGACTTAAATAGTACTCTTTCTCATTTGCATTAACTGCGTTTTTGAATTTACATTCTGGCAGGCAATTGTAAGCTGAAATTAGAATAAGATAGGAAAGATATAAAACTTAAAATAACTGTTAATGAACTTAGGATAAACCTTACAAAGAAATTGAAATTAGTGCACCAAATGACTTAATTCACTATTCTACTAAGAGTTTCATATGTAAACAAATGGTGACCTCATTAGGCCTAGCGCCACTATTGCATGCAGATTAACTAAAGGCATAAAAACCTTAGCCGGAACATAAGAAAAGCATAATTCAGTCACTTTTAAAGCAAAAAATGCACAATTTACCAACATATAAGAATATGAAACTGAACTCACAGAGCCGGGTGAAAGAGAGGTGCACAACTAGATGTCATAGTAGTATCATATACAAAATTTCAACGTTCTACGGCTAATCCTTTTTGTGTTATGTATCTATCTCATGTATGTATCTATTTAAAATCAATTCTACAATCTGATTTGGTAGAAATAATCCTTGGTAGAAATAATCTGTGCGCAGAAACAGAAGTTTCTGCGCACAGATGTCACGCAAAAAATCGCTTAATTGGAATAGACAGAGGTCAAAATGGATATTTTCGTTTAAAATATGATACCCGAAATTTTTCGCGATTACAGTATTTTCTTTACTTCGTACAAGGAAGTAAAAATTAAGCGAATGTTGGAATGAGGAGGAATGAATGTTAGAATTAAATGCACACTGATGAGAAGGATGAGCCGGCATAAATGTTGTGTGTTTTGATGTATGCTCGTATGAAACATCATAGCCAAAAAACTCTTAACTCTCCTTTTGTAGCTGAGAGTAGAGTGGAAAGTCTTTAAGCAGAGTAACCATGAATAAATTTCGTAAAATGAAAGTTTCGGGGGAAAGAATGATAAACAGTTGTCCATGCGTAATTTAGAAATTCTGAGATTTTCACCTATGGTGAGAAAAATCCAATTCATTTGAATTCTATTTTTTTGTAAAAATGGAGAGACCTGAGGGACCACACAGTGTTGTGGTTTTGTGTTTCTTTTCTTGAAAGACCACACTGAGAAACGTTGCTCTATAATTTTCTGGAAATGTGTAAAAGTATGTTATTTCTAAATTTTTTGAAACTCTTGTAAGCAGCAGCAAATTTGTTCTATATTCGTTCGGAAAAAGGTAATTATATAGAAATTCTTTGAAAAATTAAGACGTTCCCTTGTTGCAGAAATTCCCTTTTGAGTCAGAAAGACACCTGAGTTTGAAAACTAGGCTGCAGTTCCCAAACATATATTTGAAAACTTAACGGCATTGATTACCGCTTTACCTTCTATGGCAATACGATGTCTAACCGGTCGGTGTTACCAGACAAATACTACGGTGGCTTTAAAAATTTACAATGTCTTTAAAAGGTGCAGAAAGAGCCCTACAGAACATTCCATGATTTGTAATGTTGCTTATTCACAGATTTACAACAAAATATGCAATTTAAGACAGTTCGAAAAATGGAGGACATCATGTATCATATTTTTTATCAGATAAATTAGTTATGTGATATTTACCATTTATTATCTCCGAAAAAAATTTCATCCGATCATTCATCGATGCCGTAAAACTTGACCCCGCCCTTGTATTTTATCAAACTACACAGCCCCGTGAGATCTCAAAGTAGATCGAGGAAGGTCTGTCCTTCAAAGATGCGCGTGACTCTTTTCATCCAGCACAGTCGCGTGACTCGGAGGGTGGGGCTTTTGGTGTCGAGAATAAGGACTAAAAACAGCAATAAAGAATTTTATGGGCGGAAAGATTTTCCGCCGCGGAATCTTGTCCCCAAGAGATTTGATTAAAGGGATAAAGTAGCAGTTATCTAGCCAGAGCGCGGTTTACGGGAGGCGACACGCAAGCTTTGCGACAACTGCCCTATTATCTTTTCTTTATTTTTCGACAAAACGCTAAAATCCCTACTGTGATACGTCAGATGCATATGAATAAAATTTCTAGTCTGCTAATTGTTGGGAATAATGAGAATTTCATGCTAAAAAGTGGACTTTTTCCTCGTGCATTACTAACACTTTAAAGCATTCTAAAGAACTTGAAGATTTACATAACAACGAAACCGATTGTTTTTTTTTTAACTATCTCTCTAAATGTAAAAGAACATTTGTTTTGCAAATAGATGTTTTAGATTACAAATCGGATTATTTTAAAAACTGCAAAAACGTACTGGATTATTTAGTAAGGAAATGTATTGGACATGAAAGAGAATAGTTTAAGTTATGGAAAATTCAGTTCGGGCTGCTTTCTGAGCTCATCTTATCCTCCGAGAAGAAGTCAATATTGATAGTTAGTTAAGTTTTTTTTATGGTTGAGCATCCAAAGATACCTGAAACTGCATTTGAATATGATTTTAATAACATGCATTTCCGTATCTTCTTCTGTGTGTGTGTGAAGGAGGAGTGTGCATTTTGGTCAAATGCTCAATTAAGGTTTTCCATCAACTAGTCTATTTTTTTGACGCTAACATATTTCTTCGTCTGTCATGAGCAATCGAAATGTCTCACATATTAAATGACGAATCTGCATTATTACTCATCTTATGTCGAATTGTAAAAACTTCTTCTCCTGGCACGCGACAGCCCATTTGAGCCATGATCTTCCTTTCCCTTCCATTCCGCTCCCTGTTTGTGCGCCTTACTTCTGAAGAGTTTTACTAAACACATATTATAGCACCCAGATTTATTCAGTGCAGGTTGACGGCTTAGGGTCAGAAGCCTTCGCATAGACGAAAATATTCAAAGTTCATACCTTTGATTTGCTTTTCAAATCATTTCCGAGCAATCAGTATGGTTTCTTCTTCGTTGAATTTCGAGACAGTAAAAGTTTTTACTGGATAGAGTTTTCAATACTTAAACAAACCTCCAACCTGGAGGAGCAGGCTTCCAAATTTATAAGCCAATAACACATTTGTGAAACAATTACACATTTGTGAAACATTCGAGGAATAGGAAGAGATGCTAACAGAGGTAAGTATATAAAAACAAAACAGAAAAGGGATTCTCTGGAAATGCAAATTAAATAACCGAACACGCATATATATTTAGGGTCATTTTTTATGAACTATAATAATCTGCCATCTAGTGGTGAATAAAAAAATTAACCTTTAGGACAAACGTATTCCTTGGGCAACTGAACTGTCGGACAAATGTACCCATCGGGTAACTAAAGAGGATATCACATCTAGCGATGCTAGCGGCTAGGCGGGACATTTCCGAGAAATGAGATTCTGGTAGCATTGGTTTAAATGGGAGGGATCTGAGAAAAACCAGCACGATTAGAGCCGTCTAGACCCGGCTGCACAGAACATTTTGAAACTTCGATGAAAATGTTTTGTTTGCAGCTGTGTTTCGCGTAGAGATCAACCGATCAGACGAAAGTTCTGCTTCTGAAGGATCACGGGTAATTTCCAATATGGCGATGGCTGCAGTTTGACATCATGGATGATAGAAATGGAAGCCGATTTTATCGAAGAAATACGAAAAAACTATATTTGTATACTATGTTTTTATAATATAACTGCCTTTTAATATTTTTATATCCTGATTAAATTTATAATCGGGGGATTTTCAGAGTAGACAATATTTTAGGAAAATTCTTGCACTTTTGATGATTTGTTTACAAATTTTTCGTCGCCAAAAATATTGCCAATTTTTTTATATTTCATACTGATCCATAACGTACCGTGTAGAGATATTATCATTGTTATATATTAGTGGAATTTTTTTTATTAAATTTAAAGGTGAATGATTTTTTAAAACCTGTTTCTATATGCGCGACTTTACATTTTTACTAATTACTTATCATTTAAATTGTTTATTATATAAT
Source organism: Stegodyphus mimosarum (assembly GCA_000611955.2). Lineage (NCBI taxonomy): Eukaryota > Metazoa > Arthropoda > Arachnida > Araneae > Eresidae > Stegodyphus > Stegodyphus mimosarum. The sequence goes on along the minus strand of KK116404.1, from coordinate 151,383 downwards.
CAGAGACATACTGGGAACAACATAAATGGTGCATAAAAAGGAAAGCATGTAAGATCTGTGTCTGCTGTTCAACATATACAAATTCTAAATCCTACAGTGAACCTGGCGAATTCTCGCACAGGCGTGAGTAAATATCAGCACAGAAAAAGGGTGAAAAGAAACCCTTTATTAAATCAAAGTTTAACAGAAAGGCAAGATCTTCACACGTTACAAATCACCGTCAACTTTTAACTTAAATGAAAATGCAATTCAAGTCGAATTTAAATAGAATAGTGCTGTATTAGCACGTTAATTTACCCCTAACAGGTCGACTCTCAAAAGCCTAACAAACGTGAGGATAATCCGAAATGGCCAAAAGACTTACTGGCGTAATAGCGAGATAAAAATGAGCATTACCAAAACTTTTATGTCACTCGAATTCATATAATGGTCATATAATTGACAGCAACTGTATTCATCAGTTCTTTGCACATTATCTTGGCTATGGAATACGCAGTTGAAAATAGCACGAATGAGCATAGATACGAACGAGTATACACTTTTTGTTTTTCGGGATAATGCATAATTATATGATAGGTATGGTTTATATAGTATAAGCATGACTTATGAATAAGGGGAAATTTAACAGTTATGCATTTGTAAAACATTTGATCACTAAAACGTACAATGCATAATTGATTGTCACTTCGATGTGTGTTTTCATATGCACTTTCGGACTTCAAGAGTCGGTAAAATTTATGTATTTTGTGTATTAATGAATTATCGAGTATTATATAGGACAATAACTAACAGGTAAATTTTTCAGTGCTGATGTATTTATATGTTTTATTTAATTTTTTATTTTACTGAATAGCATCTACCGGCTGTGAAGATGTAAATGTCAACTATATAGAATTTTGTCGTAGAAGTTCTTGTTTTTTTATGCTATCCATTATCTTTCTATTATCTTCCATAAATAACAAATAAGTTTAAAGTGAAAAGAGTGTGAGCGATGCAACATGAAATTTGAAAACAAACATCTCTTTTACCAATATAAGGGATAATTGATTCCTGCTTGACTTTTAAGTCTGTTTACTAAGTGAAATACGTAGGTTTCGTGGAAATGCGGGATCTGAGAAATGTTTCTTTTGACGCACTATTCCGGTTAGGAATAACAGATGTGATGGCGGTTAAAATTGTAGGGCGAACATACTGGTTAGGCAGCCGAGTTGTCGGGCAACTGACTGTCAGGTAAACGGCCCTATGCGGTTCTTACAGCTGTTTGATTCTTTCGCAGAACTCTTTTTTTAGCCCTTTTTAAATATCTGGTTACAGTTTTCTGAATCTCAACATTACTATTGAAATATGACTTCTGAGGTGAACTTCTCTTTAACAGAGAGAAATTATTCTGAAAGTGACAGATCCGATGAATAAGAAGGGTGGTTGGGAACTGTGACGCTTTCTTCGCTCCAAACAGTTTAACGAGAATTGGGTTGTGTGATTCGTATTGTCGTGCAGAAGAGAGCAGTTACCTAAATAAGCTTTTTCAGGTCTAAGGCACTAATTCTGTTCAGAAATCTATTCGTTATGTCTTATAAAATATGGGATTGATCGTCTATTCACCAAAAAATAATTCCTTATTAATTACTGTTTCAATGAAAAAAGATCATAATCGTGACCTGTATTCGGGATTCCTGAACAGAGAAGATTTTATGCTGGGGATTACTTCAGATGCTTATCATTTCAACTTAGGATATAAAGAAAGCGCCAAGTTTCACGTCAGGTCTCTATTTGTTTCATAAAATAAGGATTAAATCCCGTTTCATAGCAAAACTCTATCGAATAGTATTTGATTTTCCCGACCACCACGATAAACCGCCAAATTAAGTAAAAAAAAGGGACTTTTACGAATTTGACGAATCGCGTGATGTAGTAATAACAGCTTTTTTTTTCAGTTTAAACATTTTAAGAAAATGTTGCCAAATTTTGTAACAAACGGTACTTTCACTTTCAACGTCTATTGGTCGAATTTAACTAACCGAGTGATATCGCTATAGTGTTTTATTCAATTCAAACGTTGTAAAAAAATGTCGACAATTTTTAATTTACCAGCTGAAGAAGATGCCGTATCGTTTTCCAAAGAAAAAGAAATATTACTTCGCATTCAAATACGCGTAAATAGCCACGAAATTTAACTGTATTACATAAACGAAGGAATGTGACGATGCATCGAGAAATGCTGTAAACGAACAAATAAAAAAAATCGATCTGACAACTTGTTCAGTGGTTCTAGAATACCATTTCTAGCATCGCTGCGTTATCTACTGTTGGGCAGGGAATTTAACGTCGCTTAAGTGGTGCGCTGACATTTGTTACTATATCACGATTGACTGGAATAATTTTATGAGAAAGGATTGTTCGCTAGATTTACTTCGACAACCTAAAGGACGTATTCGTCCTTTAAGGAAAAATATTCAAAGGAAAAACATTCGGCAAAGGAAAAATATTTGGAACTGACGAGTTTGTTCTTGCGAAAAAACAGTGCCCGCATTGTACTTCTACGACCCTGGGTATTCGGCTGGTTAAGACTTAGAAAATGACGAGTACTTTCTTGTTCAGGTTCCAAATCGGGAAGCAAGCCCACTGATATCAACTACTGTAGACCACGTAGTAGTAGGATCGACAATATATTCAGACTGTTGGCGAGCTTGTAAAACAAACGAGCATGAAAAGGCTGGTTACAGGACAGGACAGGAACAAGTACAGGGGGCACCATATCATCGCTAAGAGCAAAAATGGCATTGCCCCGGTGTACTACCTTTCCGTATTTATTGAGAATTAAAGGTGATATGCAATCATACAGATGTTATACATTTGGATATACCACATAGTCAACATGGATATACAGAGTTGCATATTGTTACAGTTGGTGATGGTAATGTTTATAGGTAGGTGAGTTACAATAAAGTTTGTAATAAGAAATAGATACCATATCATGATATGGAGGTAAGGCACAGATATGAATGAAGATTAGAAGGAGATTGAAGATTGAATAGATAAGAATGAAGATTGAAGAAGGCTGATTACAGCCATCTAACTGTGAATTGCATATTTAATTTGATCCAACAATGGGTGTTAACAGCCAAAATTGGAAAATGAGCTCCCTTAAATGGCGAAACAAAAGCAACGGAGCTTGGCATCACCTAGGGTAGTGTCTTTCCGAATTCATGTGGCCGAAATTCTTTGGGAAAGATAAGCCTTTTGTTGTCATATTAAAAGAAATCGCGGAGATAGGGATGCCACAAACTATAGGCGAGTAGTTTAAACTGGCGATAATCTTCGCCCCACTTCCTTCTTGGCCGCGAAAATCAAGAAGTAACCTCTATTGTTATTCTCTGCCCATCTTTCGAATCTATGACAGCAGATGCTCATTGGATCAACAAACAATTTAGTCGGCAGAAAAAAATATGTCTATTATGCAGATGATAGATATTTTAGGAAAAACAAGTTGAAAGATAGCTGTGTTTTTGAATTTGCATTTCAGCTGAAACAAATCACGTTAAAAATCAATTTTACTCTGTTAGTAGTTGAAATAAATGCATTATTACTTAGTGTCAGAAAACTTAGTATTATAAATACTTTCGTAAATATTTCCAGCTGATAACATTGACAGCTAAATTTTTAATTAATGTTCGAAAGGTCCACAGCACAGTCGCTCCGACAGTAGCATTCAAAAATCCCTAATGTCGAAGGCAAAGGAAGGGAAAATCTCATAAAGGGAAAAAAATAAATTTCACTTGTCATTCGTGTCGCGCTCTGTATGGACAATCTGTAACAACGCTTTATGCAATAATGTTCGAGATACTCCATCTAAATTACTCCTATCTGCGAGGCAAATGAAGCGACTGGGTGGGGATCATGCAAGCCAATAACAGAGACACATGCGGTGCTGATCAGAATTCCAGGCGCGTTATCCGAGGTCGACGTTTAATTCACGAGTTGCTTAATTTCGTGTCATCCGAACAGAGATTTTCGTCACGGAATCCTTCTGGGGGATATCTGGTCGATTGTTGTTGGGTGGATGAAGTATTGTGGCTGAGCATGTAGAATCCTTCCTTTTGTTCTCTTGGGACTTGTGTGGGCACAAGGTGTTCATTGTTACGCAAAGCTATAACTTTAGCAGACGTCAGAAACCGCAGAGTAATATACAGCTCCCTTTGCCCTAAATTTGTAAGTGATTTAGTGAAATTCGTTCTCTCTTTCAAGATGATTCTTTCTCTGAATCTATTAGAATGATCAGAAAATTAGCTGTTTTTGTTCATTTAATAAAAATTTCTAGAAATGGAACAAATGATCCCGATAAGAGTTTTCTTCTAAGATTTGCCGGTATATGTCAGTGGTCTTCAAACTTTGTAAACTCATGGAACCCTTAGAACTATAAGGGCTTTTCTTTTCCTCATAAAAGTAAATCTTAAAATAATTTTTAAAGTAGATAAATGTTTTTTTTTAATGGCGGCGGGCGCCAGCCATTTTGCCACTACTAAGGCCAGAAGTGGTGGTCCTTTTATTATGGACGCACCTAATAGGTGACCACCGCTATTTCCTATAAGGAACAGACAATTTACATCCATGCCTTTTTCGGGATCCGAACTCGGGCCCTTCTGTATCGCAGTCTGCTTCCCTAACCTCCATCTTATTTGAATAACGTCTTTTGCTACTGTTTCAAATTGAGCAAAAAAATTATTATTATTTTCATGCTACAATAATTTCAAATATTTCCGTTAATGCTGTCAGATGAATGTTAAAATATTATTTAACGTAGGATTTACGAAAATAAATGAAGAGTTATGTAATAAGTACTATTGAATTATAATTTCTGATTACTTATTGCTTTTAGCCCAAAGAGGCGTTAGCCTAGAAGGACTTTTAAAGGCCGTTCAGACTGGGGTTTATCTGAGCCAACTAACTTAGCCAACCCATCTCCAAAACCGGTTTTTCCCCATAGCCCAGCCAGTTGAAAAATCTGAACTGCACACATAGCGGAGCTAGTCGACGCATGAAACTGACTCCGTTATCTCAGATAAACCTCAGTCTGAACGGTCCTTTAGTCTTTCTCACACTGCCGAAAAACAACGGTACCTAGAGCCATGAAATTTTGAATAAAATAGTCCTTCACCCGAATATGAACACTTGGGAGCCCGAATTTGGAATTTGTTTTATTGTCTATTTCTATTTTGTAAAACTATAACGAATTTCTGATCAACAAATTCGAAAATTTCAAAGCGGACAATGGCAACACTGTATTAAAAAAAAATTTTTCTCTCCAGCACGCGACACTGTCTATCGGAAATCCTAAAAGTATGCTGTTTTAAAATATTTTTAACCCAAAGGGACATTAGCTCAAATGCTCTCGAAACGTGCATATATGTGCAAATGAAAAAAATAGTCTCTTTGGGAGTAATATAAAGTATGAAAGCTGTCAAATTTTTTTATTATATACTATTTCAGTTTTACCTGCCTTGTTCTCTTTGTATAGCCTCATATTAAAATACTGACAGCAAAATTTTACTAAATAAAAACTCAGGATATTGTTCGGAGAACAGCCTTGACGCCAAAAAGGAAGAAACAGCTTTTTGTGGTATGGCAGGCAATGGTTGTCATTCGATAACGTACTTCCTCCAGGCAGACAACCGTAATACTTTTCCCTTGCTAAGGGATTATCTGTAGTATTTATTATTGTAGTATGGTAATTAAAGGGAGAAACAACTTATTGTGTTATGACAGGCAATGGTTGTCATTCGATGACGTACTTCCTCTAGGTAGACAGCCGTAATACTTTTCCCTTGCTAAGGGATTATCTGTAGTATTACTTATTATCTGTAGTATTTATTATTAGTATTTATTACTGTAGTATTTATTATTGTAGTATTTATTCTGTAGTATTTGATTATCTGTAGTATTTACTTCCGTTGGCATGATGAAATGTCGCCCATACCCTTAAAGAAGCCAAGTTGGCGCAACCAAGGCTGTTCTCCGAACAATATCCAAAACTCATTACGAAACTTTTAGCATCTGCATGTGAATGTGTAACTGATCGTTATGAAATTCCCCTTCAATGCACTAAATTTTACATAATTTAAATATTATTATAAATAGATAAGATTATTATTTAAATTAACCAGTTATTTTGTTAATTCCAGCCTTTACTACACTTCTCCTCTCTGTTTCCCGGCCAGAATGTAAAAGAGGTTAGAGAGCATTTAAGCTGAGGTGTTTGGATTGTACCGTAGAGCATGTTTTTGTTACGCCAGTTAGAGTCAGCTTAGTTTAAAATTTAATCGTGTCGTGTAAAATTTGGATTACTGCTTTATGTTTCAAATTTGAATAAAATTTACTTTAATTGCGTCACTACACGTTGTGATTCATTCTGTTAGCATACGAAAGCGCATTTATATTATAAGTTCTGTTATACAAAAAAGTTTGTTTAAACCTCTTTAAGACGCCCTAGTTACTTTAGACATAGCGACAATTCGCCTTCCGTCGGTAAGGGTTTGGACTATTTAGCATTACCAGCTTAAGTAAAACCCTAGAAATATTAAAATAAGAAATGTTTCTAGATTATTATCAAGATAATGTTTATCGAGTATTTTCAACGGATAAATTTTGTTAATGTATAATTTTAAAAAGTCTAATGTGGATACCACATGAATTTCTTATATGTCCTATTAAATTATACACATTTTTTTCTGCATTTCATTTAAGCTTATTTCCTCGAATTTCATTAGAGATATATTTCTCATTCAATCAATTCAGTTCTCACTTCGCAGCAGGGCAAAAATACATAAAAACTCCAAACATCTTCATTAAAAATTGTAAAATACACAAAATATGAAACGCTACATACAGTTAAAAAATTTACAATTAAAATTAAAATTTCTTCGCAAAAACAAGCAATTTGGACTAGGGGCAAGAAGACAGATTTTTTAGTGCACAAAACTAGAAGTTTCCTTTTGGTCTCTCTCGGCACACTGAAGTTGGTGCAAAAAGTGACTTGAATCACTATTCTACTAAGATATCAAATGCACCAAAATGGCGACATTCTTAGGCTTAGTAGCCCTTTAACAATTCTGAAAGAGAATTCTACAGCATAATTCAGTAAATTTTAAAGCAAAAAATTAGCAATTTACCAACATAAGAATAAAAAAACCAGAGCTCGCTGTGCCGGGTAACAGGGTTGGTATATACACTCTTAGACAAAAAAACGGACGTACCACGAGAAGATATAAAGCAAATTGGACACAAATTGATATGCATAATGAATGCAAAATTTTACATTTTGGCTGCCAATGAATGAACGGTTGTCGCTACAGCGCATCTGATCTGCGCAACTGTCAGGATATTTAAGAGGAAAAATTACAATTCCAGATCATAAATTCTTCAGGAATTTCATTCCGTGTACTCTGGTAGATAGTAACTATACCTCGCATACAGGTGCGTGAACGATAAGCGCAGATATCAAAATTTGAGAGAAGTCGTGTAGTTGGTTGGAAGTCGGTTGGTCTTATCGGCGAATAGTTCGACATTTGAGCTGGAGCGATGCCACTATTAGACGATGTTGGCAGGAATGGGGGAACCATAGCTGCCCACAGCGTCAAGAAGGAAGAGGTAGGCCTAGAGAAAAGATAACGTGAAGACCGAGCAATCGTCAGAGCGGCACTCACAATTCCATATGCATCATTATCATCGACTGTACGTGCAACTAGTGCTTCAGTGACCGCAAGGACATTCATAGACGGCTCACAGGAAGGGGGATGAGGTCACGGCGCCTCTTGCGCTACTACCATTGACCTCTTTTCAAAGTCAAGCCCGTTTGCAGTGATGTCGGGCTCCGCTCTGGAATTGAAGTAGAATAGTCTTCAGTGATGAGTCCCACTTTGAACTGAGCCCCGATGACCAGCGAAGGCGAGACTGGAGACTCCCCGGACAGCGGTGTGATACCAACCTGACTGTCTTCTGGCAGACAGGCCGACAACCAGGAGTGATGGTCTAGGGTGCCATTTCATTTCATAGTAGGACCCCTTTGATTGTCATCCTTCGCAACCTTACAGCACAGCGGTACGTCGACGAAGTTCTAAGGCCCGTTGTGTTGCCCTTCGTGATTACAATTCTTCCTTTACTTCGCACAAAAAAATGAAAATGCATGGAAAATAGGTTACTTTCAGTGCAAGGACAACGCTTTACCAAAAGGTGCTGTTAAGTTTGTGATATTGGCTGTAGAAATGAATTGTATGGTTTAAATGCGAAGAACATGATATTCAATAAATAAAGGTAACACACAAAACGTTAAAAAAAAAGGCTCCTTTGGGCGTAATGTAAAATCTGAAAACTTTCGGATTTTTAGCCCAAAGGGCGTTAGCCCAGAAGGGCTATTAATTTCGTCTTGGCATTTTGTGTTGGCTCACTATCAATGTCGATTCACTTTTCAAATTATTGCCACCAAATATTACAGTCCTGTATTATATTTAAAGGCATTAAATAATGAAGAATCTTCATAAATGTATGTATGTTTCTCGCATTGTGATGAAACAACGGCACCTAGAGCCATCCAATTTTGAATAACGTACGTTTCCACTCAAATATGAACATCTAGAAGTCCAAATTTGAAACGTGGAATTTGTTGTATTATGTATTTCATCTTTTGGAAAACTTTAACAAATTTTTTGTTAACAAACTCAATGATTTCAAAGCGGAAATTCTCAAATTCATCTTAAATTCTAAAGAGATGGTCATTTTAAAATTATTTTGCGATATTGCTGTTGAACTGAATTTTATGGTTTAAGTGCGAAGAATATGATATTTAAAAAATAAAGGTAACCCACAAAACGTTAAAAAAGCCCCTTTGGGCGTAATTTAAAGTCTGAAAGGGCGTTTTTTTTCAGTTTTTAAGGTTTTAGTATGTTCAGAAGCATGCGGGAAAGTCTAGCAGATCTTACTAGATTGATAGCGATTTTCTGCATAATCTGAAACAGATTACTAAATTTAAAGAAGATTGAATTAACCTTTTATTTAATGCATCTTAGTCTTAAATGCACGGAAAGGCACAGGTTGGGCGACAAACTCCGCTATTTGTAGGTAATTAAATTAATATCACAAAAAGCTGAATTTAGACTACACACTTAATAGAGTGCTTAAACCGGCTCAACGCCAGGTGCCGCCGATAGCATCGCGGCAAAAACATCGCGGACGAAAACGTCGCCGAGAAAACAATGCAAGGCGAAAACGTCGTGGTACAAAACATCGCGGGAGAAAATAAAGCGAAGAGAAAACATCGCAATTCTAAAACATCGTTGTCGAAAATAAAGTGGTTAAAAAATTTCGCAGTTTAAAAGCATTGCCGTTGAAACTATTGTGGTAAAAATAAAGTACCTACAGATCATCGCATGACGATAACATCGCAGACGTGAGTTTTTCAGTCTTTAATAATTGTAAAATTTAAGGATTGTTTAGTAATTTTAAAACTCGCATAATGATTTGTGAGCGCAAGAGGGAAAGCAGGATAATTTTCACTTTCAAATTTTTTATTAACTAATAAATATTTGCTGAAAATGTAAAATGGAAACTTAAGTATAGAAAATTAATGCAACTTATAGCACTTAATTTTAAACTGACATAGTTGACTAACAAAGGTCATTAATAAATTATTTTTATAAAGTTTTAATGGTAATTTTTCACGAAAAGTATAATCTATAAAGAATAGTAAAAGAAAGATAAGTTGTGAGACTTGTCAGGACTGAGTGTTCGGTGCATATTCTTGGAAAACATTTTCGTGAACTCCTTAAATCCTGATCTCGAACAGGGAGCTGAATGCAGCTATGTTCTGTGGTAGAATACTGTGATTAAGTGGTAGAAGAACTGCACTTTAAAGGGATTTAAAATCCTCTTTTATTAGACCACAATTATTTACAACCACTTCCCAACTCGGGAGGGATACAGAAAACAGAGACCGCACTTGGGTGTAAAACGAACAATCAAATTTAATTTAAACTAAAGCTAAATAGAAATTAAACAGTCGTTACTCACAGAGCTATGAATGCGAGATTGGTCTCTAAACTAAATGGTGCGTAGCAAAATTTAACTAATACTGACGCACTTGGATTTACTTCAATGAGTAATCACGTAAAAGCGCTACGGCTTAGAATTTGAATACTAGCTAGTCAGGCGATCGTCGAATAGAGTAACCGTTTGCTGAGACTAAAAGCTCTCTCACACTGAAAGGTTCTTACCTTTCGTTTAAGTAGAACTTGGCTCCACTTCAAATTAGCATACTGCTGAAACGCGCGCTTATTCTAACGGGAAGTTGAAATGAGAAGGAATAGACAGATTCAAATTAAAATAAAACTTTGTTAGTTTAACTAAAACCTTACAAAGTAACTGCATTAACTTATCTATGGAAAATTGCTAAGTTAATTATGATATTATTTTCTTCACTTTTGTTAATCCTGTTACTCTTATAGTGAAAATTATTTCTTGTTTTGTTTAAATTTTTTGTTTTTTAAGAATTTATCAGTTAATAAAAAATATGAAAGTAAAAATTATCCTTCTTTTCCACCTTGCTCTCATAAATCATTATGCGAACATCCATTTACAATTATTAAAGCCAGAAAAACGCATGTTATCGTCATGCGATGATTTGTAGGTACTTTATTTTTTACCACGATATTTTCGATGACGATGTTTTTAAACTGCGATGTTTTTGAACCGCTTTATTTTCGACAACGATATTTTGTACCACGATGTTTTAGAACTGCGATGTTTTCTCTTTGCTTTATTTTCTCTCACGATGTTTTGTACCCCGACGTTTTCGTCCTGCGTTGTTTTCTCCGCAACGTTTTCTTTCGCGATGTTTTTGCCACGATGTTTTCGGCTGTAACCTCAGCGCCTGTATATTAACAATCAGCCAGCAAGAAGCTAAAGCGGGAATAAAACTTACGCAGAGCTGGCGATAATAAGTGACAGCAAGATGCGCTGCCGGAACCTATAATACAAACACTCAAAATCCTCAGGTAAAATACACAAAACAGCTAGTTTGTATTCCGGTGAAGACTACGGAAAGGAGAAGTCATAGTAAAGGTTTAAAATCGTTATAGTTGGTTGATTAACATAAATTCCTTATAAATTAATAAATTACATTTATGGAAAGGCATGAATTGTGGTTATAGAGAAGCGCGTAGTTTGCTTTATTGATATTTATTTCCAAAATTAGCTGAATCTTACTATCGTTATAGGAAGAATACAATAATTTTGATAGCGATGCTCAGGCAGATCTGATCTTCGACGTTAAATATGCTTTTTATTTTTTTTTGACGTCACAAAATTGAAGAGGGTGTATACCTTCAAATGTCGTGCGCTACTTTCTCGTCAATTTAAAAGTGCCTCTTATTGCGTGCCCATTTAACTAGCGATTTCGAATATTATACCTATCAGCACACATCAGCTATGCCTGTGGTATCTGTTAAATAGCGATATGAGGAAAAGAGGAAAAAAGTGCATTTTGCAGATAAACTATTCCGTGACATATAGCCTTTTGCACAGCATCTCATAAACTGACATAGGATAGCTCGCACGACAGGTTATATTGAGAGATGCGAAATTTCAAAGAATTCCCTCAGCGACCATTCTTGGTCACCAAACCGTTCAGTAATTAAAAGATCAGGGCTAATAAATGTTACGACATTTCGAAGATATCGACAAAAGTTTTGGCTTCTTTAATTCTAAACGTGATAGCTAAAATAAGATTCCTACGTTTTCTTTTTTAAGAGTTACAGGATAGAGACTATAGATCTTTTAAATCAGAGGTGGATGTCCACTGCAATTAAGTTATAAGATCTAACTTAATTTGACTTAGTTTGGACGAATTTTACTATCAAACACGGATTATTTATTTTACTCGCTCAGATGTATACTCAGGGCATATCGGAACTAGTGAGGAAGCAATATGAACTACATTAAGTCAAGAATCCAGACGACAAGAGTTCAAATAGTTCCTCCTCCTGTCCTTAGGCAGTTATAAAGATCCTCCTTTTGGAAATCGGGTTTAAACCGATTTCCAAAAGGAGATTTCTGACCACCATTTTGCTAGAGTCCCTAAAATAAGGCTCATTTATCGAACTTCCTTTTCCAGAATAGAACACCCCACTAGTGATCAAGTGGTCAAGTCTGCTGAACACTGATAGTTTGATTCAGGTTCGAACCTAGGCGAACGAGCTGACTGCACAGTCGGTTTTTGGAGTTCGCCCTTGTGTAATGGGAACACTAGCCAGTTTCTTGTAGAATGTTCTCCACGAAGACATCCTTCTCCTTAGGCAGATAGCTCTTGTGTGATTTGCGATAGTTAAATAACCTAATCTAACATATGTTTTATAGAAATGTGAGTCTTTTAATAGAAAGGAGTTTGCACACAATATTTCCGAATTAAATTATACTTCAGATAAATTCGCCTTGTCATTAATTGCTATTCTATTTCCAGCCTTAAAATTTAAATACATGAATATTTTGTTCAAAATATGCATTCACAAAGGTATTTTGAATTTTTAATGTGCTTAAAAAATAATTATGAATAAATTTCAAAAGCGGTGGTTTTCAGCAGTTTAGGCTTCTTGCCTATTTTGGCATTTTATTTAAGTAAATCATTCCCAGTTGTATGGGACTGGATAATTAACCCTTGAGTATCAGGTTAATAAAAACTATATTAGTATGTAACTGTGACGTATTATTAACATTTTAAAATTATATACTTTAGGATATCTCAGTCGGAAGAATAAATTCTCAATCATAAAAATTTTACTTATGTTTCTACACCCCCAGAGTCTACGAGGTTCATCTTAAGGCAGACAAGTAATCCCTTACAGTGCTCTTAGTTTTCTTAATTTAGTTACAAATTTTGTACACATGTGAATAATTTTAGTGAAGTTATTTTTAAAATCGTAGTATATTTTTTTCCTAGTCTTGTATAATGTAACATGAAAATCTAAAGAAGCGAAACTTTGCCAGAAAAGCGAGAATGCAGAGGCAAGTCTATTTAAGATTGAGTAAATGTCTATCTCAATAAATTGGCGAGATACCGGCAAGTTGGTAATAGTTTTGGCGACTAGTTTTTGCCGCCAAATTTGGAGAGAAATCGCCAAGGCCGCATTTGGGTATGGTTCCTGTATAACTGTAATGTGTCTTGTAATTGAATAACTGTATGTAGCTATATGTAGCTGTAACCGTATCCGGCCCTCATATGCCTTCTAATAAAATCGAGACGTGGAAGATATTGGAAATCTCTGCGGCCGGAAGAAAACTGTAAAAGACAGGAGACAGCATCAGTTTCTGAATAGCAGTTGTTTAGTTCAGCATGAGTTAGGAACAATGAGATACCTCCGGTTAGCTTCGCTCTTTAGATGCGCTTTGTCTTGCGTTCTGTTTACGTTCTTATTAGTTTGAAGTGCAACTCTGTGATACTGTGAAGATCTGTACGAGTATTTTTGTGGAAATTTGCAGAACTGTGAAGCGTTCCTTTTGGTGAAATAAATTTTATTAAGCTACCATCAGTTATGTGTGCACTGAATGTATTACGGTTCCTACGCACGCAACAATAATATTCTAATTAAATGTTTGAGCATATTCAAAGTTTCCACTTCAGTATACATTTAAAAATGGGCCTAGTAAGCATACCAATTAGACTGCTTGCAGATTTTATCTTAAAGTTAATAGTCATCAGTATGCGGGTGTTTGACTTGAAATAACGATTAATGACAGATAATTTGCAGCCAAACATCTCATTCCCAGCGGTTACCAGTAAAGGTCAGGATTTTTAGGATCATTTGAAATATGAAAAATATACTCAGTGTTTATAATAACAACTACCGGGCCTCCTCGAGTATTTTTCTTTTAGCCTTTCAGGGCTAGGTTCTTAAAAATTTAAAAATATTCACATAATATTCCCCTTCCACTAATGTACATAGTTTTCTCTTTAAGGGTTAGTTTATTGGTAAACTGTAGTCCCCTGATTAGTTTTATTAAGCGTATTCAATTTGTATTAGTATTTCATCCATTTTATTTTCTCTCTCATTTATCATTTGATATGTATTTTGTGTAGATTTTTTATTAAGATAACCGGGCGTAGCGGGTGCTCTAACACTCAAGAAACTTCCCCAAAACGTAATTTCACCTTACTGTTGTTATTTACATTCCAGCTCAATGTAGCCTTATCTACTGTTGATGTTCGATCTTTTGAAATCCAAGTCTTTTGTCCCCCCTCTTCTCCTTCGTTTTTCTGATGTCCTTCTCGGAAACTGTGGTCAAGATTCATTCATCTGAGGTATCTATGGAGCTTTACAAGGTAACTTACTGTTAGATTTCCGCTCAGTGTCCATCCGATATTGTAATATTACTCATTTGATGCATTCTTATTTGAATTCTTTTAAAGAAACTGCTAGATTCTTATGTTTATTAACCGGTTATTATGATTTTGATCTTTACTTTTCTTTCCGTATTCCTCACTAAAATGTAAATTAGCTTTGGGTATATTTTAGCTAAGGGTTTGGGATCTGAGAGAGTTTCTGGCACCCACGCTGCGCTCTTAGATTTTGACAGCTCGGTCAAATGTAATTATCTCGGCTTTTGCATTCTCTCGCAGTAGATGGTTCTAAACTTACGCATCGGTGTAGTTAGTTGAGCCAGCTTATAGTTTATTTATTTGACTAAGTAGTCTTAGACTTTTGTATCAGCATTTAAATTTAACTGTCTGCTACTATTTAATTTACATCGCCAAAAGTAGCGGTTTATCTGTAGCACAAGTTGTGTTTTTTCTGTTAAAATTTCAGTTTAATAAAGGTTATTTAAAATCTTCACAAGCGTTTGTCATAATGTTCCACATAAACGATAAATCGGCAGCCTGTCTAGAAGGATTTTAGTACAGGTTTATTCAAAAAGAAAGAGCAGATTGCAGACATATATTTCTTCAAAAATACAAAAGTTAGAAACATGATTATAACGTTAATGGACAGAGAAAAGTTTATAATTTATTATTAGTGCGGGTAAAAGTTCCAATCATGGCCGCATTGACGCTGTTGTTTGTTCTGGTATTATTTGTCGGTTGGAGCCCAAAGAAAGCCACATCGCGAGCAAGCAAAGAACGTAAAATTCCTCAACCAACGGTATGGCGAGTTCTAAAACATCGTCTGCACATGAATCCATACAAACTGCAGTTATTTCAAGCATTGTATCCTGACGACCACAAGAAAAGTTACGAATTTTGCAGTAGTATGTTAGATGATATGGAAGAAGACAATTTTGCTAAACGGTAAATTTTTTCCGATGAACCCACTTTTCATCTTTCATACACGGTGCTCACATTGAATGCATACCATAATTGTAAACTTTTCTTTATCCATTAACGTTAGAATCACGTTTCTATCTTTTGTAGTTTGGAAGAAATAAATGTTTGAAATCTGCTCTTTCTTTTGAATAACTCTGTATTTAAATTTGAGTATGACATCAATTGAAACCTTACAAAATAATATTGCGGTAGTTACCAGTATTTTATCCACGGCTGATTTTCATTTTCAATATTCTTATTGTAAACATATTCTTCGGAAATTAAGTTATCCGGAAAATTTCCCGCTCTTTTCGGACAATTAAGTTAGTTAAAAATGGGTGGGGGGATATGCAAGGAAGTAATGTATGCATTAATTATTAAATGAGAAATTCTCTTCTGTAAATGCTTTTCAATTAATGACGCATGCCTATTACAATTAATTCTTAAAGTAACCAAAAGGAGTTCAGTTTATTGCCGTGAATTAAAGAACGTACACTGCGAAAAAAAAAGGGACAAATCTATATCTCCCGTTCTACTGGGCCGATTGACGAAATTCATCTTGCGTTTTTTCATGTTTCGAAAGAGCGACTTAGGATATGTATTAGATTTTTATATAGCATTCTTCTAACGTAGGTATTTTGACGCAAATTCGGACTTTTTCTGAAATGACATGCTAATTTTTTCCATCTTTCGATTCTACGACTCAAATTATGCCAAACTGCCAAGTTTTGTACAAATCGCACGAGTAGTCTTTAAAAAATTGGCTCTCTAAATTTTTAGCTTCTCCATGTTAATTGAATTTGGTATATATTTATTAATATCTATTTTTTATTAAACTTATTTGATACTTCCTTTCATATTTCGAAATTCAAGTTCATTCCAAATAAAATTCGCCAATTTTTTATGATTTTTTAAAAAAAAAATTTTTAGATAATTTTTATAAATTTTTCGAAAAAAAAACCTTTGAATTATAACTATAAAATTTTTGCCATAATCTTAAAGCAGATATATTTCTAAGCATACCTGCAAAAAATTAGAGTTTTTTTATTCAAATTTTTCTAAGATATAGGCGTATTTACATTTTTGCGCGTTTTGAAATTTGGCGTATTTATTATAAGCGATAACAATGAAACTGCGTTTACGCAGTTTGTTAAAATTATTTGAAAGTATTATTTGAAAGTATGAATGATGATTTTTGTTTCTGTTTGTGTATTAAGAAAAAAAAGAAAGGAAAATAATTTGCTATAAATTAAGAAGTTCGCCAAGTGAATTATTCTTAGCACAAGCTGAAAAAATCCGCCATTTAAATTTCTCCATAAATTTCTCACCGAAATTTACAAAATTTAATATCTATTCATAATTTTAGTTATAGAATCGAAATATGTAAAGACATTGGCATAGTGTTTCAGAAAAAGGTCCGATTTTGTGTCAAAATATCTGTGTTAGGACAGTGCTATATATAAATCTAATATATATATATATACATGCATCCTAAGTCAAGCTTTCAAGACTTGAAAAACACAATTTGAATTTCGTTAAACGGCCCAGTAGAACGGGAGATATAGAACTGTCCCTTTTTTGGGGGGGCAGTGTACATTTGTACAGACTCATTTGGCCTTTCAAGAATGAAATGAGAGAAATAAAATGTATCACTGCGGGGATTCGAACCTCGGACTTTCCAGCTGTCATTTGGCTGTGTTAACCATTTATATGACTAGAGCCCATACGAGAAATATGATAATTCATTTTATACTAATATTTCCTTGGATCTTTTAGCTGAAAGTCCGCCAACACGCTATCTTCTAGAAACTTCAGGGTTTGTATTTTCAGTTTCTGGGAAACCATTTCGTGTTCTTTCATCTTACAAAAATGTTCTGTGCTCTAAGCCCTCCCTAAAACTTAAGAAGCGGCATTTTAAGCTTCGTTTCGTCTTTACCAGCTTGGAATTTGTTTAATTGTTTTTTTGTCATTGTCACCATTCGTTTTTCTGTTAATCTTTACAACTTTCACATTAATAAAAGTCTTCAAAACAGGATAGTGGTCAGTGAGTCTGACTACTTACCGAAAGGTCCGGGTTCGAGTCCCGGAGAAGGCATGTATGTTTGTAGAAGTATAATATCTTTTTGGCATGGGGGCACTCTAAATATGCGGGGAGCCGTAAGTCCTGTCGTGTGGTTTGGTGGTAGGGGAAAAGGGGTGGGAGACCTTCGGACTTCACTCCCCTGGTAGCTCTCGCTCAAAACTGGAGTGGAATTGGCAAAATCGTGCTGTCACCTATGTGGTGCCCAAGGCTCTTGCCAATAACAGACGTTATCTTGTACTCCTTGTCCCGATAAAATTTCGTGGACTTGTTCTGCTGAGATCAGACAGGTGAAATTAGTCCCAACAGCAACAATATTAAGGAAATTCTTTCCAATATGCCCCTAAGCACAAAAATATTCACTCTAGAGTTCATTCTCTTAATGATATTTAAACGAAGCTGCTGAAGAAACATTAAAGTTACTCTAAAGCAAACTTTGATATTTCCATTTTTAATTCATAGAAATTGATGCATTAACTTTTTTTTGAATACATTCATTGTAGTTTGTTTCCAAAAATCACAGTTCTTGTCCAACAGAAGGAATAATCCCTACCTTTCGTTACTCTCAATACTTATGTAAATTAAAATAACTTTTAAAAATCTTTTGTTCAAAAAAATTATTATTGTTGTCCAGCACCAAAATTAGCTATTCAGTTCGACCCTTTTTTGCACATATTTACGTGAATGTATACGTGGATAAAAACACATGCACGTGATGCACATATACGTGAATAAAAACATTCTTTAAAAATTGTCTTCCTCTTTTCAGTATTTTATATTAACGATGATTTTTATTTTTATGGTAGGAAACGCGATTTAAGAAACATATTAATATGCTTAGCAATGTTATTAATCCTATTGCAATTTTGAGATTTAGAATCATTTTATATCCTGCCTTTACTTGAATTTGTAAATATGCAGTTAATCCAGCTCAGCACTGCCAATTCACTGAATAGAAGGCAAATAGGAAACGCAATTTCCTATTTGCCTTCTTATAACGCTCTGCTTAAGAGAAAAATAGCTTCTTTACGTTGATTTTGAGCACTTAATATTGTCTTTCTCAGACTTACTTTGCCCAGAAACTCAATGATTTAAAATCTGTTATTACTTAGAGATTTTACCGCATTTTTATTTTATTAATCCAAAGGGACTTTGTCCCTGAAGGGCTATTGTTTTCGTTTTGCAATTTTGCGTCGGAAACATTAAATGTCGGTTCACTTTTCAAACTGTTGTCACCAAATATTGCAGCCCTGTATTATATTTAAATAAATTAAATAATGAAGAAAGTGCACAAATGTATCTTTGTTTCTCGCATTGTGATAAAACGACGGTACCTAGAGCCATCGAATTTTGAATGATGTAATCCTGCTGCGAATATGGGCATCTGGAAGCCCAAATTTGAAATTTGGAATTTGTTTTATTATCGATTTCATATTTTGTAACACTTTAGTGAATTTTTGATTAATAAACTCAAGGGTTTCAAAGCCAGCAATGGCAACGTTGTACAGAAAACACATTTTTATCTTCAGCGCTTGAGACTGTGTATAGGAAATTCTAACGGTATGCTCAGTTTAAAATTATTTTACGATGTTGTTCTTTAACTGAATTTCACGATTTAAGTGCGAAGAACATGATATTTAATAAATAAAGGTAACACACAAAATGTAAAAAAAAACGTCCCTTTGTGCGATATTTAAAATCTTAAACCTTTCAGATTTTTTTAAAAAGTTTTCTCAAGAGACCTATTAAATGCTTTGCTACTATCAACGCCTAACATTTTCTCTTTAAAAGTTATTACAATGGCATAATTGTTGAAAATGCGTATAGATTTATTCTTTTTTAAAAGAATTTCCAGATTAACATTCAAATTATTACTTCAGAGGTTTTAATAGGTACTTAAATGGGTCGACATTTTGTTTATTTCTAGAAAGAATATGAAAACTTTTGACATGGTTATGCAACAGTAGCAATCAAGCACAATCGAGGATTATGCAGTAAATTTTTAATGGCTAATATATTTTATTTTTTAACATCCAAACCAACGACACACTTTTAATTTTATTTATCTTTAAAAGTCATTCCAGCTGCATAGTCTATTTCAGTATAAGAGTCGATTATCACTTAAAAGATTTCTTGTATATTCTAAAGTTAATTATTAGGCTTAAAGAAACAGCGTGGTCAAATATGGTGGGACAGTCGGATCGTTCATTTTATGACGGATAAGCTCCGAGGACAAAAAATCATACAAACGGAACTCGATGACTGGCATGGAAAGGTTCAGAACTGTCACTTTCCAACAAATGGACAAGTCGTGTCGTACACGTAAAACGCACGCACCTCGACTCCTATAGGTTAATTACAGGTCACCTTTTTTTTCCAATCCGCTCCTACTATTTCCTGGAAAAGATCTCGTGTCAGCATACCCTTCCCGGCTTGCTCGGTCTTAACTAAAAGATTGTTTTTGGTTTGAAATCTTTAGCCTTCAAATGTTGGGAGGGGAGGTTGACGTTGCATGTCTTCGGAGTTTTATCCCGATGACAAATGGAGTTGATATTTCTTACCAGTGGATACAAAAATGTATAATAGCGGCTACACACGCGGGGAAACAGTTATGGAATTTCTTTTGCCTGTCAGCCAAATTGTCTTTTCTTTATTCCTTCCAAAATACTCAAAATGTACAATCATGGGGCTTGTGATGCTGTCACAATCTTTTATGTTATTTAAAATATTTCAAATTCTTGGGCATTTTATTACTATTACTAACTTATTAACGTTGATCAGAATTTGCTACCATCAATATGCGATTTGATCTCTTGGTCACTCTGGCGACCGATCATTTAGTCCAGGTCAGTTGTGCGAGTCTTGTGGTTAAGTATATATTAACAAATGTTATTTTGTAACTCCGTTACTATGGTAACTTGAATGAAATAAAAAGTCTTGTATTCGATTCGAAACTGGGATCCATGTCTTTACTATTATGGTTGAATAAAAATTATTCGAAACTAATAAACGGCTTCAGATAGTTCAGTTTATAAAACATTTGTCTAAAGAGATTCTGAGGATGTCTAAAAGATGTATATTAGATTTTGGGTTCGGATGTCACAGGAGTTTTAGATCTTTTACAGTAGATTACATCTTGGTAGATATGCGTATATTTATATTGCAATTTAAATGTTGTACATTTCCATATGAAGCAATGGAATAAAAGAATCATGAATGAATCTATTTACAACGGAAATTGAAATAAACTATTAATTAACAAATTATATCTATTGCACAAGCATATACAAAGATTATTTCTTACATACTGATATTACCCCTTCATATAGGCCTTTTTTTAATGTCTTGGCCGATAATTTTTAAACTTTTGTAACAAAACTGCAATAAAAGGATACAAATTCCAGATAACATAAAAATACGATTCACTGTTCTAAAAGCAATTATACCTATAAATTTCAGTTCTATATTTCCTATTATTTTTTCATTTTTTATATTTCGATTTATTTTAAATAGCAATTATGTTAACACCTGTGTATTCATAATATATATATATATATACATATATAAA